>LOEQ01000816.1:743775-767566 GCA_001685075.1 Bramus lutescens | reverse complement strand
TGGCTCACAACCATCTATAATGAGGTCTGGTGCCCTCTTCTGGCCTGCAGACATCCATACAAACAGAATATTGTATACATAATAAATAAATAAATGTTAAAAAAAAATCCAGCCTGACCAGGATTTGGGATTAATCCCAGCATTTGGGAGGCAGAGGTAGGCGGATCTTTGTGGGTTCCAGGCCATCCTGGTCTACTGAGTGAGTTCCAGGACAGCTGGTTCTACAAGAAAAATCCTGTCTCTTGAGGAGGGGGATTCCATACTTGGGAGACAAAGGAGGCAGATCCCTTGAGTTTGAGACAAGCCTTGCCTACATAGAGACCTCTAGGCCACCCAGGACTACATACACGAGACTCTTAAGAAAAAGAAGGAAGAATTTCAAAATGTGAAATAGGGGTGCTTAGGCTGAATTCCTGTGAAAGTAGATCTTAGATTGATTGGAAGGTTCGAAGCCTGTGGATTGGAGAGAGTATTCTCAGCTGTGGACCCAGGGCAGGAAGACTAGGAGGGCCTGAGGAAGCAGATGGTTAAGAACAGAGGGTGGACCAGAGAGAGCACTTGTTTTCACATGAATCTTTCTCCAAAATAAACCTGCTTGCTAAGGAGAAGTGGTGTGTGTGTGTGTGCATGTGTGTGTACACTGAAGCTTTGCTTCCAAGGGAGCAAAGTTCCTTTCCATCAACCAAAATCTATATATAACCTTTGTGTTTCTGTTGAAAGCCTATGTGTTGAATATGTATTATTGTTTCATTAGCATTGACCTCAACAACCAATACCACTGTAATCCATGCCTGAATGGAGACCCCCAAATGCATGTGCTCTTCTGTAAGGCACAGCATAACTTCCTGTGCTTAAGACATGAGACAGTACTTCAGAACCACATCTAGGAACCATTCTTTACCAGATCCCCAACAAAAAGCATCAGAACAGAGGAAACACGGTATGAAATACCATGAGTATTCTTTCTAAGAGCTGAACAGGCAGGCAACATGTGATTTCCTCCTACCTCAGCAGGGAATATTAGATACAAGTTCAGAACCCCCAAATAGTAAGGATCATTGCTATTATCTTATTTTTATATGTATATATTACATCTCAAACATAATATTTGAGTTTAATATAAGTTATTTTGTGAGACCTCTTTTTAGCCTAATAAACAAGCCCTTCTGCTAAGTATAAGCCTGCTGACTTCACACTAGACATTTGCTGAACGAAGTCTTCTACTCCCAGCAATGACTGACTTTATCTTCAGTAATTAGGATAAAATGAGCCTAGATATATGGGTAGGTCCTTGGTATCTAGGACAGTGCCTTGCACTAGTAAATATTAATTTAAAATTCTACCAGTACTGTATAAAAGTAGTAAATTACAATAAGAAGAATGAGATAATGAGTTCTTAAAGATGGCAAGTCTCCTACTATGCTGCCTTCCTTGTTTTTCACCTTCCAGGGAAGGCACAGTGTAGCTTCTGCTGTCTTATTCATGTCCTTGAATTATCTCTGGTTCATAGAAACCAACACAGTGTCATAGGCTTGAGCCAGCGCCTTGGTGCTGTAGGGCAGTCTGAGCAATGGACAAAGCACTACTCTCTATTCCCTGTGCCCTCTCAACCTCTTCTAGAAGCTCTCATAGTCTCTTAAGTGGGCAAGCAGAAAAACATTAAAAGGAGCCCTTTCACACTACATGTGCCAAGGGGAATCAGGGTTAGTTTCTGTCAGTGGAGTCCCTGCCCCACACTCAGCAGCTGCTGGAGATCACTTTTGAGATTCGAAGTGTTAAAACCTCACCTCACTCTTACTAGCTATTTGAGGTAAAGCAGTTCCCCTTCTTATACATGTGTTAAGGAACATTTAAAGCATCTACAAAAACTTAGCAGCAGCAGCAATTTCGTAATAACAAACGTGTGGGCAGAGGTCGGTTTACCTAATTCTGATATTTCTCTCATCTTTTTAACCAGAATAGTGTGAGACGGTGAGCTGGTAACCATGTTCGGGTGACTTGAACCTAGAAGGTCTAAAAGCTAGAGTCCTATATCTAGAGGTTTTTTCCCAGCCTCTGAGGTCAGGATCACGTGTCTGCTCTCAGCACTCGAACCTGTTTCAGCTGAAAATAGACCCTGGCCTAAAGCGCAGTGTCAGTGCTGCTGTCCTACTTAAGTGTCCCCTAACCTGTAGCTTAGCCCTCTTTGTACTGTGGCACGGGTTGGATCCTGAAGTATGAAGTCTTCCCCAGACATTCCACACCAGGGGAACCCATGGCTGAAGCATTTCCAATCCTCACTTGTGCTCTGGGTTGTCTGCGCCCGGCACTTCACGACCACAACTGTCAGAAGCTCAGTAGACTCCCCTCAAAGGGAGCATCGTGTTTCCAGTAGCTGATGGGAACGTGTTATTCTAAATCTTGCTTAGGGGATGTTCCCAGATTACCAGGAGAGTGGCAAGAGGTGCAGCTGCTAGGGAGTGATGAACAGGGCTGCACAGACTCTTTGAGCATTTCAGCAGCATGAGCTCAGTGGCAATGTGGGTGATTTCATTGTCTTTCTTTGCAGAAAAGAATGAGCAACAAAGAAAGTTTCCACTAACAAGTATGTAGTGTAAATGGGAGCAAGTTGCTTTGCCCCTGTAAACACATGGTAACAAGACCCGCCCCCTTAGAGGGTTTATGAGAGAAATGTGATTATACAAATAAATGGAACGTTCTACCAGCATGCAGATGTGCACATCTGCCCTGCCCCACACCAATGAGCTCTATGTGAATGGGGATTTTGAATTTCCATTTAACTAGCCACATGGACTTCCGTGATTATAGTGAGTACAGACTGGGAGTTGCTTATAATACTGTGTTATAGCATCTGAAATTTCACTCAGTGAAGCTCCAGAGATCGTGGTACCCACTATCCTGTTGGCCTCCTGTCCACTTCTCAGTTAAGGCTTTTGCACTTATTGTAAGCTCAGCATAAGGTTATTTTTCAGATAATACTGGTGGTGCTACCAATATAATTAGTTTATCTCTGTTAAATACTAGGAGTACTGTGTGATTTCGCTAGAGCTGTGTAGACAGGTGGTATTGGTTTTGAAAAAGGGTTTTGCCTTTGTGTCTCTTAAGTGCCATGTACCACCATGCCCAGCAGCATAGGCTTTTGATTTTAAGACAAAGTCCTCACTTTGGTGACTTCAGGAACTCCCAACTATCTTCTCTTTGTGCACAGACATTGGATGATGGTGTCATATATACATCTTATACAACCTGCAAAAATTTGATATCCAGAATTATTAAAATAGATCTTTACAAAAACAAAAGGAGGGAGGGAGGGGGCCAGAACCATTGTGTGTGTACACGCATGTATGCATGCAAACCACTAGCAGTTATCTTTTATTTTATTGAACTAAAATGAAGCAGCAAAGCGTACAATAAAGCAGACCAGCGGAGACTCTGAGCTGCCTCCTCATGGCTGTCATCCCTTCTCCTAGATGTGACATTTGCTGTGTAACCTTCCGCACACATCGAGGACTGCTGCGTCACAATGCACTTGTCCACAAGCAACTTCCCCGAGATGCCATGGGAAGACCTTTTATCCAGAACAACCCTTCGATTCCTGCTGGCTTCCATGATTTAGGATTTACTGACTTCTCCTGTAGGAAGTTTCCTCGGATTTCTCAGGTATGCTGATGGACCCATGCAACCTACTGCTCCCTCTACGTTCTGTACAGCTGTGTCGGGTGGGGTGGTGGTATTTTCTGTAATATCGTTTCGCTAAAATCCAGTCTGGCCTCCTTTGGTTTCTTGGGCTGAGAGGGATCAATGGTCTTTTATTTTAGGTTGTGTTTTCCAGTTTTTGTGAGGATCCGGTGCCTTTTGCCCAGTCTTCAGGCTTTGATATTTGAAGTTGTATATTCACCACCCTATCAATTGTTCACCACCCCCATTGCAATTGTTAGTGTCTGCTTTACAGCTAGGTTGCATTGAGTTTTTTTTGTGTGTATGCGTGCACACACGCATGTGCATGCATGTGTGTGTTAATAATGTCTGTCTTGTGTTTCTGGAGGCCAGAAGAGAGCCCTGGGTCCCCTGAAGCTGATTGTAAGTGGGCGTGAGCCATCTGATGTGGGTGCTGGGAACCGAACTCAGGTCCTCTGGAAAAGCAGTAAGCATTCTTAACTACCAAGCTGTTTTCCCAGCTCCTTGGATCATTACAGATTTGAACAAAACCATGAGCCAATTTGTTCCTTTCCTATGTGGAAACTACCAAAATCACTTTGTAATTTTTGTCATGTATGAAATTGAGACAGGAAGTATTCACATAGAAGTGACACATATGTACATGCATGACTCTCTCTGGTGATTTATGTCCCCTCTCCCACAGTCACACAAACAGCCAATTCTCATCATTTTGTGAAGAATCACCCTGGTTTGTCCTCTCAGCTAGTTTGGCACTCCACAAGCTGGTCATCCTCCTGCCTCAGTCTGCCAGGTTTTGGCTTTCTGCTTTCCAGTGTAAGCACTCTCCCTTTTTTAAAGGCTTAATTAAAGCTCCCTCATGATGATTTCACTGTACTTTTAGTATATCCCTTGTGGCGGTGTTCTTAATCAAACAAGCGTGATTCTTTCGGACTTGTCCATTCCTTTTGGAACCTGCCTTGCTTTGAGGCAGACATTAACCATTACAACAGGGCTTTGATGGGTGTGATGAACCACAGCTTTAAGTACTAGAGCCTGCAGAGAGGGCAAAGGCACCAGTGAGCTAGATCCACAGAAAGCTCAATCTAAGACCATCCATCCTTCTTAGCCCAAGAAACCCAAGGAGGAGAGACTGGGCCTGACTGTATTTTAGTGAGAGAAAGGACATTCAGGAAAACGACAAAACACACACACAACATTGCAATAAGACAATGCTATCTAGAGAGCTGACACTTGTGAACTGTGCAGTGGGGTGACAAAAGAAAACTACCCTTTAGTGTATCCCGTTAGGTTCACCACTCTGGGTTGCACTACATCTGTAGCTGTCCATGGCCAGACTTCCGCTTGCTGTTTGTCGGTTTCCTAGTTCAGTCTCAGGCTCACACTGAGAAAGGTTGGCTCTGTGTTGATTAAATGGACTGCTGTTACACAACAGACACTTCTCACATCTCCTTCAGGATTGCTTTTAAAGCCTCACCTTTTCTCCCTTGCTTTTGCTGGTGGGTCTCGCTTAGGCCTGGTGTGAAACAAACCTACGGAGGTGCATCAGCGAGCAGCATCGGTTCGTCTGCGACACTTGCGACAAGGCGTTCCCAATGCTGTCTTCACTCATCCTGCACAGGCAGACCCACATCCCTGTTGATCAGGGCCAGGAGAAGCTCCAGACCAAGACCCTGGCTGATGATACTGTGGACCAGAAGGTCTTCCTGGCCTTGCTGGGCCTGCAGCACACCAAAGACATCAGGCCTGCACCTGAGGAGCCCCTGCCGGACGACAACCAAGCAATACAGCTCCAGACACTCAAGTGTCAGCTACCTCAGGACCCTGGCTGCACCAATGTGCTGAATCTGTCCCCTTTTGAAGCTGCTTCTTTAGGTGGTTCTCTGACAGTCCTCCCAGCTACAAAGGAGGGCATGAAACATCTATCCCTGCAGCCCTTCCAAAAGGGCTTCATCATCCAGCCAGACAGTAGTATCGTGGTTAAACCTATTTCAGGAGAGTCAGCCATTGAGCTAGCAGATATCCAACAGATTCTAAAGATGGCAGCTTCAGCTCCTCCACAAATCAGTCTTCCACCACTTTCCAAGGCTCCTGCCACCCCCCTTCAGGCAATTTTCAAGCACATGCCTCCTTTGAAGCCAAAGCCCTTGGTCACACCCCGGACAGTGGTAGCCACCTCTACACCCCCACCTCTCATCAATGCACAGCAGGTATCCCCAGGCTGTGTCAGCCCTAGCCTTCCTCCACAGTCCCTGAAGTTCCTCAAGGGGACTGTTGAGGCAGCCTCCAATGCTCATCTGCTCCAGTCCAAGTCTGGGGTCGAGCCAAACACCACCACACAGCTCTTCCTGCAGCAGCCTGGAGTGGAGTTGCCAGGCCAACCTGAGATGAAGACACAGCTGGAACAGGACAGCATCATTGAGGCCCTGCTGCCCCTAAACATGGAGGCGAAGATCAAGCAGGAGATAACGGAGGGTGATCTCAAGGCCATCATGACAGGCCCCAGTGGCAAGAAGACCCCCGCCATGCGCAAGGTGCTCTACCCCTGCCGCTTTTGTAACCAAGTGTTTGCTTTCTCTGGAGTTCTGCGTGCCCATGTTCGCTCCCACCTGGGCATCTCACCCTACCAGTGTAACATCTGTGACTATATTGCTGCAGACAAAGCTGCTCTTATCCGCCACCTTCGCACACACAGCGGGGAACGGCCTTATATCTGCAAGATCTGCCACTACCCATTCACAGTCAAAGCCAACTGTGAGCGCCACCTGCGCAAGAAGCACCTCAAGGCCACCCGGAAGGACATCGAAAAGAACATAGAATATGTGAGCAGCAGTGCAGCGGAGCTGGTGGACGCCTTCTGCTCCCCAGAGACAGTGTGCCGGCTGTGTGGTGAGGATCTAAAGCATTACCGCGCACTGCGCATCCACATGCGTACACACTGCAGCCGAGGCCTGGGTGCATGCCACAAAGGCCGCAAGCCCTTCGAGTGCAAGGAATGCAATGCCACCTTTGCGGCCAAGCGCAACTGCGTCCATCACATCCTCAAGCAGCACCTGCACGTGCCCGAACGTGACATCGAGAGCTATGTGCTCACCACAGATAGTGGCCTTGGCCCCACAGACACGCCCACAGAGGCCCCTGCCAGAGGAGAGGGCAACTGCATTGCTTTTGGTGAGTGCAAGCCTCTCGCCACTTTCCTGGAGCCCCAAAATGGCTTTCTTCACACGAGCCCCTCCCAGCCCCTGCCTTCCCACATCTCTGTCAAGTTGGAACCAGCCAGCAGCTTTGCAATGGACTTCAACGAGCCCCTTGACTTTTCACAGAAGGGCCTGGCACTGGTCCAAGTGAAGCAGGAAAATGTGTCCTCCTTGCTGAACTCTTCCTCCTCTGCCCTCTATGACTGCTCCATGGAGCCCATTGATCTCTCCATCCCCAAGAGCATAAAGAAAGGAGACAAGGACACAGTTGTTCCCAGTGACACCAAGAAACCAGAACCAGAATCTGGGAAAGCTGAGCAGCTCTCTCCCTGCTCACCACCCTGCCCTACCTTGTCAGTGACTGCAGAACCCAGAGGGAGTTTGGAAAACCCCGCAGGCACTGTGGTGGCCGTTACCACGGCTGCCAACCTGGAAGCCCACCTGCAGCCCCTCCAGGGCTCCGTGCAGCTTGCCGTCCCTATCTATTCCTCAGCTCTCGTAAGCAATCCTACCCTCCTGGGCAGCTCTGCCCTTCTGAACAACACAGCCTTGCTTCGGCCCTTACGGCCAAAGCCTCCCCTGCTCTTGCCAAAGCCCCCCGTGACAGAGGAGCTGCCTCCACTGGCCTCCATTGCCCAGATCATCTCATCTGTGTCCTCGGCCCCTACTCTGCTGAAAACAAAGGCAGCTAACCCTGGCCCATCCATCAACAGCAGTAACACTGTGGCCATAGACAGCTTAGGAAGCTCCATCTCCAAAGCTGTCACCACCCCCACTGACATCACAAGCCCTAAAGAATCCAGTGACCCACCTGCTACGGCCAGCAGCCCAGAGGAAGCCTTGCCTACTGAGCAAGGGCCATCTGGCTTATCTAGGAAGAGGGGAAGGAAAAGGGGAATGAGAAACCGGCCCCTCACCAACAGTAGTGGTGTGGACCTGGACTCCAGTGGGGAGTTTGCTAGCATCGAGAAGATGTTAGCCACCACAGATACCAACAAATTCAGCCCATTTTTGCAGACTGCAGAGGATGACACTCAGGATGAGGTGTCTGGAGTCCCTGCAGACCACCATGGACCCAGTGATGAGGAGCAGGGTAGCCCTGCCGAAGACAGGCTGCTGAGAGCAAAACGGAACTCCTATGCCAACTGCCTGCAGAAGATCAACTGTCCCCACTGTCCCCGGGTCTTCCCTTGGGCCAGCTCCCTCCAGAGGCACATGCTTACACACACTGGTAAGGCCCCCAGGGCTCACCAGTTGGTGAGTCTTGAAAAAAGAGACGGGGGCGGGGGGGGCGCTAAAGTCTAGGGCCCTTTTCTCATGCTCCATTCTTCTGTGTCTCAGAAGCCACAGGCTGTTGTTTTCCATTTACTCTGTGCCCATGGTCTGAACCAGCAAAGTTATGGGTTAATAAGTGGATCAGACAGAGGTGACAGTGGTCATAGGCTCTCTCACTTCCCTACATCCCTTGCCTAACAAGTGTCAAGATTTTCTACTAAGTATGGAGGCAATCCAGAGAAGTGGGACTTTGCATTAATATTGGTTCTGGAGATGTAATTAGCTTGGTGCTTTGATATGAGAACTCCCATCCTGGTGTCTTCAGGGCCACTTTTTCAAGTTGAACATTCTGTAGGGTTCTTTGTCTACCATACACTTAAAAGGTAATACTGCCAACTGTGACTTGGCCATTTTTTCTCCTTCTCTGAAGTAGCTGCTCCTTCCCCTATTTTTTTCATTTTATTTTTTTCCTCCTTTTTTGAATATTTATCATAAATGATTGGTAGTGATTGTGAGTTCTATATATTGTAAAATGTCAACTCTTGATAGAAATACTCTCATTGAAATTCTAATGCTCTAAATAACAGAGCTAAATTACCAAAATGATATCTCAGAAATATTTTTCAAATGTCATTTTCTAGAAGTTGAATTTTAGAAGTCTCAAATACAGAATATTTTATGCCAGGTATTTAGTATTTTAGTAACCATATACCTTTCATTGTAATTATAATTTTCTGAGTATTTTTGCAGGATTTGTATCTTTGATCATTTGGGCTTTGTACATTTAGTTAAGGTCCTTACCCTTTTGGAGTATACAATTCAAATATTAATAGGTAAGACTGAAAAATCAAATTATTCTTACTTTATGTGTAGTACAGGATTGCTAGACAAATTATAGATCACCAGCAAATTTTGAATTTCAGACTAACAAGTAATTTTTGTAGTGTTAGGGACAGACAAAAGCATTACTTGTTGATTTTGAATGAAGTTCAAATTTAACTGGACAGCTTGTCATTATCCTTACACCCTCTCGGGAATTGAGGTACTTAGGAAGTTTCCGACAGTATTGTGAAGGGCAGATGATGAAAAGTGGGTGTGAGCTGCATTCTGTGTCTGGACCTTGTGGTATCCCCCAGCCCTCTCAGGTGAATGAGAGTTCTCCCAGCAAACTGACAGCCTTCCTAGAAACCAAAGCATCCATGAATTTTTCAATTTGTGCTGATGTCTGTACATACCAGAGACACATCTGCACTTGAGAGTTCAGTGCTTATGGTTGCCTGGGTTCTGATTGCCAGGATCCCATCCCTGCTGGTTTAGGAGCTTCTAAACCTGTTCAGTTTCCAGGACCCACATGGTAGATGTTAAGAACCAACTCCCACAAGTTGTTCTCTGACATCTACATGCATACCGTGGCATGTGCATGCGAGAGAGAGAGAGAATATGAGAGAGAATAAAACTACTTTTTTATTGTTTCAGCTCTAGTTAATCATGAGAGAGACTCCCTTCCATCCTGTCATGTGATCTATGGGATTATCCTAGCATCTATACTTTGTCTCGACGCATTTCTCCAGTTTACCCATTCCCTACAACAGAGCAAGGAGGCCAAATGCTAAATGTCCAAACAGGAGCCAGCCAGCACAAACATGGCTTTAGCTCTTTACCCTGCTTAGGTTCCAGGAACTGTCTCTGAGGAGGAAGCTGTCATCTTTCATGTCCTTTTGTGTGGCTACTACACGCTCAGTTTCCTCCCTCCTCCAACTCTCTACAAGCTTGTGGTTTACTGTTCTTTCTCTGAATATGTTACACCTCATGAGACAGCGATGCCCTGTTCCTGCCAGTTTCCCTCTTGAGCATCTCATCCTGTGTCTTTAGGCCATAGGAGGACAGAGTGCCAGCAAACAACCAGTCCCTTTCAGCTTCTGTTCTCATCTCTTCCTCCTTCCCTTTGCTCTGGTTCCTTGTTCCACAGTGACGGTCAGGATGGTGCAATATCTGAGAATCCCTCCTGCTGTAACATCTGGGATTCCTTAGCTCACTCACTTTCTTGTGGGTGCTTTGAGCTCCTTTGCCAGCTCTGGGCTCTTCCCCCTCACCTCCTACCCATTGCTAATGGGTCATAAGCACCGAAGTTTGAGTAAGGAGATGGCCTCACAGTGTAGAAAGCAACTGGAACCAGTTGTACTGGGATGCCTTTTACTGAGGTTTATTTTAATTTCTGTTGATGTATGTGTTTGTTTGTGTGTATAACTGCACATACTGTACACGTACCTGCAGAGCCTAGAAGAGGGTGCTGGATCCCCTCGAGCCAAAGTTACAGGTGCTTGTCAACCAACAGATGTAGGTGCCAGAACTGAATCGGGTCTTCTTCGGGACCACTAAACCATCTATCTCTCCAGCCCAAGTTCTTACTTTACCACTTTTGCTTAAGTGGTAGCTTTGACTACAAAAGAAGAAGAAAAAGAAAAACACCAAAAGAAAAACATCTTGACCCTGAGAGTAGAGCTGGTGGAGGGTTCAGGGAGGCTTGCGCTTCTGCAGCCTGTCACCACAAGCACTCCATCTGAGTCACAGACTAGAGCCAACCTTGATTCTCTTCAGAGAACATTTGCAACTCATCTCATCTGTCCTTTAGGTCTTGACAAACAAGGTCCCGTTGTCCTCAGCAAACTTTTGTTCCTTATGCCTGGCTTTGTTCCCAGTGCCCTTCAGATAATGTCTCTCTCTTCCTTCTCTGACTGCTCTGCATGGATGAACATTGGCTGACTGGCTTCAGTGTTCACATTAGACTGGAGGACACAGGCCCTGGACTAGACCTTGCCGGGATAGGGGTCTTTTTCTGTTTGCTTGGCTGGTTTCGTGGGGTGGATGTTGCTGCTGCTGCCCTTCGATGCTGAAGTTCAAGTCCAGAGTCTCACAAGTGCCAGACAAGAGCTGTGCCCTTGAGCTCCATCCCTGGCCCGTCTGAGTGCAGACGGCTCCAAAGGTGGTCTGTGAGCCCTGTGCTCTCAGGAGGAAATAAATGCCCCTTGTCTTCAGTTATTCTTGATAGCAATCCTGGGTGCATTGACACAGGCATCCTGGGCCTTCCTACCCCTGGAAAACAAGAAGCTCTTCTGGCTTTTCCCAGCAGCAAGCCCTGGCGGCCTCTGCCGTGCCCGCCTTGCACCCTGCACTAGTCCAAGCTTTGCTAGTATTAAAGTATTAGTCTAAAGGGAAGGTCCCTGGTTTGTATTTCCAGGGAGCTGTGCCAAGTGACTCTTCCTGTCAGTTATTGAAGGTTGCCTCCAGGTTCAAGGTTCTAAGATAGCAGCACCAGGCAGCAGCTCCACGGTTTTAGTACCCACGGTTTTAGTACGTGACACCTTGTCCCAGTGGAGTCCAGAAACTAGGGCCTGGAATCTGCAGCTAGAGCAGGGGATAGGGGAGGAGGCAAACGTGACACTGAGCAGTCCAGCATCCCTTCTCTCCTAAAAGTCAGGGTGCTGCCCTCTTCTCTCCCCCCTTCCCATTCCTGTTTCCCTACCTTTCCTCTTCCTCCCCCTTTGCTTTCCCCTTTTCCCTCTTTCCTTTCCCTCTCTTCTTCCCCTCTATTCCTTCCCCCTCTTCCTTCTTTACGTCCTCAACTTTTCCCATTCCCTTGTCTTGCTTTCTCGTGCGTACGTACTCAGCCCTTGCCCTTTCCCCTCCACGTCAGTCCACACAAACTCAGGACAAACCACAGGAGAGCTTCCAGTGCATTTTGAAACACAATGTTTACAATGCAGGCGGGATCAAATAAATGAGGAGGATAAGCAGGCCAAAGCAGAAACCTCCTCTAAGAGGGAACAAGGGCCTCTTCTCCCAACATGTCACCCTATTCGTTCATGGCGTTGGCATGGGGTCTGGGCCCGGCGCTGGCCTAGCTTTTCTTGTGCTTCTGTAGAGCAGAACGTGTAACCTGATATAGACGTAACCATGTGCTGGTAAGAGAGAGTGAGAAAACCTGGGATCCATGGGATGAGTCCTCCTGTCATTTGCCAATATCACCTAGGTAGAGGTCACTGCAGAGCTTCCTCTGGAAGCCACAATAAGAAGGGGGAGACCTGCCACACTGGATGGAGGACTCAGTCTGACTTCTCGGTATGGGCCCTGCAGGTTGCCAGGAGTTCATGATCCCCCTTGGGGAGGCTTGAGCCTGCTTCCCTGTCCCAGCTCACTCCTCACCTTCAGTATTGCCTGCCAGGCTGGAAGGGGATGGTTTTTCTCTGGGTTGTAGGTATTGCTTGCCATGCCTTAAGGTCCTTGTGGTGGTGTTAACACTTTTTTACTGTCTTATTGAAATACGTGTATCTTGGTTTCATGGTTAACTTTCTTCTAGCCACTTGAAGACAGCTTCCTTTACATGAAGGCTAAGGGAAAATGATTATTTTAGTTGTTGTCTGCTTTTGATTTTGTTTTAAGTGTTTCTCTTATTTTCTTAAAATGAAAGGGTGGAGGGGTGAACAAATGCCAGCAATCCAAGGAGAGTAGATCAAAAGCAACTTTGCTTTTTCATTGCAGTAGAAAGTCAGATAAATACATATTTTTTTTTCCTGCTTCAGGTCAGAAACCCTTCCCTTGTCAAAAATGCGATGCCTTCTTTTCTACCAAATCTAACTGTGAACGCCACCAGTTGCGCAAACACGGAGTTACCACCTGCTCCCTGAGAAGAAACGGGCTTATTCCCCCAAAAGAGGGTGATGTTGGATCCCATGATAGCACAGGTAGAGCCTCCAGGTGATGGAGAACCAGAGAGAGGATGGCACTCCCCAGATCGCAGTTAAAGCTGTGTGAGCTGGAGACGTGCACTGTGCAGCCTCCGCTTAGAGGGGCCTTGTGCCCGACTCCTGCCTAAGCTGACTGACACCCAGGCCTGTGGAGCTGGGGGAATAGTGTCAGTGCCTAGGACACATTGGAAGTGCTAAGGGGGAGAGCCAGCACCTTCCTTCCAGAAATTGCCATTGTTCTGATCCTGGAAGGCGGGATATCCGCATGCTTGTGTACTTTCAGCTCCTGATGTACATCCCTGAAGGAAATGCACAGCTCTGAAGTTTGGGGGACCCAGCTTCTGCAGCCTTCTTGAGCAGCTCTTGTCCAGTAGACTCAGTACTGCAGGAACTGTGACCCCTAAGCTCTTAGGTGGGGAGGGGGTCTTGGTGGGGCAAGGCAAGGTGTTTCTTTTCAATAATTCTTTCCCAGTATAAACCTGTCCTTGTTTGAACAAGCACTCTGCATGTCCTTTCTTTAATCATAACTTTGCTTGACCTGGATCCGGGTATTATTCTCCTGTGCTGATTTGTGCTTCCTCCCTCCAACCTTTACAGAGTAATTAACACTGCCCCATTCCTGTTATGCCACCCTCACCCCTTGGGCTTCTGTATTTACTTGTGTCCTCTGTTCAATACGTTCCATAATCCGACTACTCAAGTATGCTCCCTCCTAACCCCCAAAACACTGCAGGCCACCTAGTCTGCCCAGCTAGGGGTGAGGGCATTGCAGATGCAGGTTGAGTTCTGTGGGTGTTGAAAGCTGGCATTTGCTCGTTGCTTGAGTCTAAGCCACAGATGTGTTTATCTAGGGTTACAGTTGTATCTTGTTTCTTTTCTTCCTCAGATTTGGGTGGGATGGAGTGCTGTGTAGTTTGAGTGGCAGCCCAGCCCTAGGAGTCAGCATGGACAGAGTGACAGTCATTAATCCCAACCCCTAACTCCCTTGTCCTTCCCTCAGTGATGACACATCACGGTGGACTGGATTTCAAAGAGAGCT
The DNA here is from genome assembly GCA_001685075.1 of Bramus lutescens. Classification (NCBI taxonomy): domain Eukaryota; kingdom Metazoa; phylum Chordata; class Mammalia; order Rodentia; family Cricetidae; genus Bramus; species Bramus lutescens. The sequence continues at coordinate 753,632 of LOEQ01000816.1, read as the reverse complement.
GAACCCAGTGGGGGAGTCAACTCTATCTACCCTTCCCACAGCTTCACTCAGACTGTAAAAGCAATGGAATGCCTTTGGCTTGCTGGGTCCTTCTGCCCGGGTAGACCCTCTAAAGGCAAGAAGGGGCTGTTTCACTGGCTCCTCTCCCCCACCCCTGACTTCATTTCCACATAATTCTCCAAGGTCTTTGAGTAAAGAAAGGTATCCTGCCATGGTTGACTCCCTGTGAGCCAAGCCCAATCTCAGGCTCCAGGAAGCCCAAGGCACAGCGGCAGCTGTCTTTGCCGCAGACTGTCCAGTTAATGTTTAACCGTCATTGCCACAGTACCTATTAGACTGGAACGTTTTCTTACAGTCTGTTTTACAGAACTGTCCTGTGATTCTTCCCTAACCAGTTCAAGGGGGAAGGCAGCTGTTGCTTCAGGGAGGGAAGTCTCTCTGCGTCCAGCTCATATTGGAGGATGTTCACAGGAACGCCTCTGCTGACAGCAGAGCTCAGTGAGAAGTTACGGTCTGAGCTTACTTAGCTTTGGCACCAAGTGTATTTACAGTTTACAGCTGCAGGTTTTCTTTTTCCAAGGCCCTGCCCCAGAAGTTCTATAGATTTTCTTAAAGGGCCAAAGCCTCTGAGGAAGTCACTGAAAGTTGTGAAACTATCAAAGGGATAAGTGTCTGTTTAAGCTCTAGACACAGCTCATGACCAGAGAGAGGCAGAATAGGAGACAGGTGTTGAGGGACTTGAGAAATTCATAAACCGAGTGGCTGTGGTAGGAGCTGAGGGTGGAAGAACAGGCTTCCTTTAAAAATTCTTTTCTGGTTTTGACCTTGGAGACAGAGGATAGCTCAGGTTATCCTCAAACTCAAGGATGACCTTGAATTTTTGGTCCTCCTGCTCCTACCTCTGGAGTGCTGCCCAAGTTCATCAACTTGGGTAGGCAGGTGCTCTAGCACCTGAACCACATCCTCAATCCCAGAACAGACTCTGTTTTTAAAGAGACAGGAAATGACAAGCAAGTTCCTGAAGTTTTTGAGGTTTGGTTTATATGTGCATAGATTGAATTCTTTTAAATTGCTGAACATGTTTTATGATGTCAGTGTGACTTTTCCAACCACATGAGATCTTCCGTGAAAATGTACCCCAGATTTCTCCCACACCCAAGGCTAAAAATACTGTGATGGGGAAAGTTTTCCCTTAAAGGGCTGTATTAAATACTCAGTTTTAAACTGAAAGTCTTCCCACTGCTGGGCAGATGTGGCCTACTCTGCCCTTGAGGAATCTCCTTGGTTCTTAGTGACACATGAAGTAGGCATTCCATTGGTAGTACCTGGACAGGACCTTTTAACTATTCCGGAATGGAAGGCACTTTTACCAACCCTGAAGTCCTATTGTCCACACACACTGGTACCCAAAAGTGCTCCCCATGCTTGAACACACCAGGCAAAGTGTAGGCAAAACTGTCCATTAGGTCCTGTAGGTCAGCTGCATCTGTTGCATTAGCTGAGTGACATTGCATTTCTAGGAATGGAGATGAGCAGCAGAATCTGCTGCCCTGTAGGAGGAACTAGAACTCATTGCCTACTAGGGTTCCTTCTGCTTCCCCCAGCAATTTTCTCTAAGTGTCATGAACACTAAGAGGAGACTGATGGGGACAGAAACAGTGTGCTCTTTTAAGGTTGCCTTGCCCATAAGAAGTGGTGAGCTCAGCTGCCAACATTTGAGGAGAAGCCATAGTGGCCTTTCCAGTCATCTCCTCACTCACCATATGTGAGTCTATTGTTCCCAATCAGGTCACAGGCTACCCTGCTAAACCACTCCCCCTAGTGGAAGTTTGGAGTGCAACCAAGCCACTTCTGCTCGGTTGTACATAGAATTTATCCACCCTCAGAACTGGATCATGGGGCATAATTTTGTCTTAGTGCTAGTACTCGAATTTGGTTTCCAAATTCATTTTTACTTTTATAAGTGGGTTTTGGGTTTGGGGTGTGTTGTTTTTGTTTTTTATTTATTTATTTTTGAGGCACAGTTTCTCTGTGAATTCCTGGCTGTCCTCAACTCGCTCTGTAGACCAGGCTGACCTCAAACTCAGAGATCTGCCTGCCTCTGCCTCCTGAGTGCTGGAACTAAAGGCATGCGCCATCACCACCACCCAGCTTATTTTTATAAGTTTATCATTTTAAATACATTCAGTGTACTGAGTGCATGCTACTCTGGGCCTAAGGTGGGAGAAGCACAAGTTTGAGACCAGCCTAGGATACATAGCAACCTCCTGTTTCAAAAAAGAAAGAAATCATGGTTTGCTGAAAAAGAAAAAAACAATAATAGGAACAGCCTAGGGTATACTAGAAAAAAGTAGAATGACTCATTCCGAAAAGTGCTTGACACACAAGCATGAGGACCTAATTTCAGTCCCCAGCATCCATTAAAAAACAAACCGGTAGTGTTGGCTTGTGCCTAAAAGTGCCCTGAACTGTGATAGCAAGAGACAAGATGAAAGAGGACCCTTGGAGCTTGCTGGCCAGTCAGTCAGGCCAATCAGCAAGCTTCGGGTTAGTTTCAAAAAAATAATATAGTGAGTGATGGAAGAAGACAGCAGACACTGACCTCTGGTTTCCAAACACTTGTGCACGAAAACACATGCATGCACACACAGAATTACTCATAAAGCAAGCAATCTATGCATCCTGTGCTTTTGCTGTAGAGTTAAAACCAAGCCCATCCCATAGATGCTCTCTGTAACTCCAGAAAATGAGCATAGATGTTTTCTTGAAGTATAGCCTAAACTTAAGTGTACATCTCTCAGGATTGCTGTTTCTTGTCAAAAGTTATCTTCATGCCATGATTACTGGTTTAATTCTGAAGTCTCTTGAGACACCCAAGCACAGTAAGAATGACACCAATGAACTGACGTAGATGGATGTGTCCCCACTTGGTCGCAGGTGTGAAGTATACATACCATGTCAGAGGCAAGCCCCCAGACCCGCCTTGATGGCACACGATCAAGCTTGTGGCACTGGGAAGGAATGCTATGGTGGTCTTCTACCACAGCAAGAGTCTTGACTGACTCAAGCACTGATCAGAGATGTGTCTATCAGGGGTGCACCTTTTCTATGTGCTGTAAAACCCCAAGTTTCTGCTCGGGGTTCAGAGGAAGCACTGAAAATCTATAGTAGTAAATTGGACTTTAAGTCCGTGGCTAAACAGTAGTTCCCAGCCAGGTTCCATTTTGCTATTAGAACCATTAAGTTCTTATTCAACCCTAATAGAGAAAAGGTTATGTTTCTGATACTGTTCAGTGTGGTTAATTTTTTTTGATATCTTTCTGTTTCTTTCTTTTTCTTTTTTTTTTTTGTTTTGTTTTTTGGAGGGTTTTGTTTTGAGACCATCTCATAGTCCAGGCTGGCCTTGAAATCACTGTGAGAAGCCCAACCTGGCCTCAAGCTCTTGTCTACCTGCTTTAGTCTCTGAAGAGTGCAGGTGTGCACAAATGTGCCTGGCTTTGGTGTGTAATGTTGGCACGGACTTCCCATGTCTGGTTTTGCTGTGGGAGGTAGACATCACTGTGTACAGGAGATTCACCCTCTTAGGTCCCTGTCGTCATGTTCACCCTCTCTCACAGCCCCTCAGAGCCACCTGCCATCCCTCCCCAAATGCTTGTGCCCAGGTTTGTGTTGAAGGTCCTCTGCATGCATTGTTTACAGGTGCGTTGTTCACCTGCTCTGGCCTCTACCTGGGGATGTGCCTGAGGACCATGTAAACAGAACCCTCCTGTGGGTCATTTTCTGTGAAACTCCTTGAGGACCACGTTTGGAAGATGGGGGGTCGTTCTTGTGTATGTTGCATGTTTGTAAAAGCTCTTTGCACTGGAAAGATAACCTTTACAACTTGGCTTCCTCAACCTCCCTAGTGCTGCAAGTTTCCTGAATGCACGCCCTCTCCTGTCTGCACTGCCTGAGTCACTACACCTTCCTTGGGGTGGGGACAGCTGAATGAACGTGGGTGTGAAAATGGAGGTCAGGAGTTCTGAGGCACAAGAACCCATCTGTTTAACTGGGAATGTGAAGGCTAGTTTGGTCCTTTACAACTCCAGGCTCAAAAAGTCCTCACCATGTTTAGTGTCCAGGCTGCCAGGGTGGGTCCAGCCAAGTCCCAGTAATGCCCTTGAAAAGGGCGTACTCAGTGTCACCTCATCTGAACCCTTCCCTCTTTTGCTTGCTTACACAGATAGTCAGTCAGACACAGACACATTGACTACCCCAGGTGAGGTGCTGGACCTCACAGCCCGGGATAAAGAGCTGCCACCATCAGAGGGAGCCATGGAGCTCAGCCCAGCTACACAGGACCTCCCGGTGAAAGAGGCCAAAGCAGAGGCAGCCCCTCTTGAGAACGAAGAAGAAAAGGGGACAGATGAGAACCCAGAGCCAGAAGAAGAATGTGGCATTGAAGAAAGCACCAGGGATGCAGATGCCCCAGAGGAAGACACAGCCAGCAACCAGAGCCTGGATCTTGACTTTGCCAGCAAGCTGATGGACTTTAAGCTGGCAGAGAGTGAGGCAGGCACTGTGGACAGCCAAGGCACAGCCCAGCAAGACCAGAAGCATACCTGCAATACCTGTGGAAAGAACTTCAAGTTCCTGGGCACCCTGAGCCGCCACAGGAAGGCACACAGCTGCCAGGAGCCCAAGGAGGAGAAGGAGGCACCGGTGCTGGAGAATGAGAGCGCTGGCAGAGCAGCCGAGGGGTCCTCGTCTTCCCCTGAGCCTGAGGAGAAGCCTGCTGAATCCCCAGCAATAGATCCAAGCCCAGGAACCAGGGAGGCCTCAGTGGAGAAACAGAATGAAGAAACAGAGGGACCCTCTGACGGGGAAGGCACAGCCGAGAAGAGGAGTTGCGGTGACAAGAGACCAAAGACAGACTCCCCCAGAAGCATGGCCAGTAAGGCGGACAAGAGGAAGAAGGTCTGCAGTGTGTGCAACAAGCGCTTCTGGTCCCTGCAGGACCTCACTCGGCACATGAGGTCACACACAGGTATGAGAAACCAAACCCAAGTCAGTTCCAGGGCTCATTTGAGAAAACTGGCTAGGTTTGGTTGTCCTTTGAGCTGGGAAAAGTCGGACTCTTAAGGAGAGTGCCGTAGGCCTTCTGCAGCAGCACATTGGAAAGCACTGAAGCACTGTTTTCCTCGGCCACTCAGTTCCAGTCTTGGCCTCTATAGATAGGGTGGCTGCCCTGTCCACAGACTTCTAGAACAAGAACAGTGGGCATATGTCAGCCAGATGCTAAGGAAGACACAGGGATGTATATGCCAAGGAAGTCAGGTGCTGGCCTGGCCTATGTTGTGATAACCCAGTGTTTCGTCTGTTATTAGGTAGGCGGGGGCCTTGTCCCTTGTGGCTCAGCCTGCCACCTGGGGGCTAGAGCTGCAATGTCCACAGAAGGTCCTGTTATTTTGACCTGGGGGGGGGGTTCCTGGATAGAACCATGAAGCTGAAAGACAGAAGCATCCTTCCCTCAGCTGTCATCCCTCCAAAGAGAGCACCACCCCAACCCGTCGTCCATATCTCATTTCATGCACCCCCAACACACACACACAAGCAGCCTTGGCCCAGCCAGCTGGGCCCTACATGAGACCTTGTTCTGACCAGAGATGTTCACAGCTGTGGCAACTTGGTGTGTAAGCTATTAGGAAAAGCCCAGCTACGCCTCCTTGTGCCATGATTGAGGGAATTTGAGGGAATTGTTGCTGGCCATGCAGTGCCTGGACAAGAACCATTCAGTCCTCCTATAGGACTCCTTGCTTCTGGGATTCTTTTAAGATGGGTATGTAGAAAATTTAGTTGAGAGGAACAGGAGAAAGAATGTGACTCCCAGTCTTGCCAGTTGTGGCAAAAAAGAGGGCTCTCCCTAGGGCTGGTAAGATGGTTTAGTGGTTAAGATCACTGGCCATTCTTCCAGAGGACCTGGGTTCAGTTCCCAGCACCCACATGGCCACTCACAGCTGTCTGTAACTCCAATTTCAGGGGATTTGATACCTTTATGCACATAAAATAAAGTTAGGCTGGGTAGTGGTGGCGCATGCCTTTAATCCCACCACTCTGAGGCAGAGGCAAATCTCTTGAGTTCAAGGCCAGAGCAATATCCAGGACATGCTCCAGAGATGTCTGTAATAGAGAAACCGTGTCTCCAAAAAAAAAAAAAGTTAAATGAATTATTTTTTAAAGAAAAGATGGCTCTCCCTAAGCAGCAAGAATTATTTATTTAGTTCTGGATACTGCTGCATTTATGTAGAGCAAGGAACTGGGAACCAGTGGCCTTTGTGTTAATGGACATCTCATTTTCTTTCTCTCGTTGCTCAGGAGAAAGGCCATACAAGTGTCAGACCTGTGAGCGAACCTTCACCTTAAAGCACAGCCTAGTTCGACACCAGCGGATCCACCAGAAAGCCAGGCACAGCAAGCACCATGGGAAGGACAGCGACAAGGATGAACGGGCTGAGGAGGACAGTGAGGCTGAGTCTACCCACAGTGCTAACAACCCTGTCTCCGAGAATGAGGCCGACTCAGCTCCTAGTACCAGCAACCATGTGGCCATCACCAGGAGCCGGAAAGAGAACCTGGCCAATTTGGAGAAGGATTGTAGCCAGGAGGAGAAGACTGCAGTAGAACAGGCAGCTGAGTCCAGCCACAGCACACCCAAGGAGCAGATGTCTCCAGGTGAAACAGACTCCGAGAGCCCAGCAACCCTTGTGCAAGACTTACTGGAGCTGTGTGCCAAGAGGCCTGCCCCAATCCTGGCGGCCACCGACAGTGCCTCACAGCTCCTGGGGATGGAATGACAGCTTGTCCTGTCCCCATCAGCACACAGATAAAGCTAGCAGAACCTCCCGAATACAGATTTCACAAGGTTTTCTCGGTGTCCTTCAGCTGTCTGGAGAGAGAAGAAAGAGACAGTGCTGCCAACCAGCTCGTGCCATAGCCTTATCCAGTGAGCATGTTCCCGGCCCCAGTAAGGCTGGCTCCAGTGCCTTAACTACTTGTGGGTTCTCCCATGTCATTGTGGGTATGATGCGCCCCCCCCCATGGTGTTTTAACAAAACGTATTTTAATGAATTGTTGGGAGTATCTCTTCATTTAAGCATTAACATTACCTTTTGTGTTGGTGTGTTTGAGCTTGTATCTGTGAACCTGTGATAGTACTGTTTGTTCTGTGAGCTGGACACAGAAGAAGAAAGCCTAGCCCTTGGATCCCCGTAGCCAATAACTGGAAGAAAATGATGTGAATTTCATGTACATGACCAGAGGAACTAGGGTGTGAGGCTGATTTCTAAGCTAGACCTTTTGTCTCTGGGTCACCTGGTGGAGGAGCCATGAGCTGGTCTTTGTTAGTGGATGTGGTTGGTGCAGAGTTCCGGTGTGGCATCAGCCAAAGCCAGGAAAGAGTCTAGCTTCAACTTCACATGTCTCCACTCTCGCCATGTTAGAAATGGTTACTGTTCAAATTCTTAATTTACAGAGAAGAATGACCTCCTCAGCAGCGTAACCTATGGAGGACATGCCTGGATGTCATTGATTTTCCCTTCAGTATATGTTCTTAATATTATATTATTACTATTAGTTCATCAGTTTGCTGGGCTCTGCATTCAGCAGACACAAATGGGCAATATTTGTCCTGGGAGACCTGCACTGCCTCCTGGTCCCCACATAATGTGTGCCTGAAGCTTTGTTGGCGCACCAGTGATGGCTCTTCTACTGTATGCAGACAAGCCTTACTTCAATGGCTGTAGAAGCCAGCAGGGGCCAGGAGTGGGCTTCCAAGCATGGCTGAGGAGTGGCTCAGAGAGGACAAGGATGCATGTATGGTGGGAAATCGGTATCCAAGATGCCAGGCCGTGCCTGGAGCACCTCAGAGACAGCTGGCAAGGCCTCCCAGTCGTCCAAGCCTTCCCCCTGCTGTGCTACTGTCTTTTGAAAAGCAATGAGATACTACTGCTGGTGATGATCTGAGCTGCACGTGCGAAGTGCAAGGTTTAGACTAGAGCGCTGTCTTAATGCATCTTCCTGCAGCGTGGGGCTGCTGCTGGGAGAGAGCAGCGCTTCCTGATTAGCTGATCCCCCGGTGCACAAAGGCAGGGTTCCCTTTGTTCCTGAGTGTTCTCTGTAGGCAGTAGACTTCCTTCCCTCATCAGCAAAAAGAAATCGCTCCTACTGTAGCTGAGACCCAAGGATGCCTGAGCCACACTGCTACCAGAGCCCCTGGCCTTGCCCCTTGGCCTGCAGAGCCTCAAGACTTCTCTCTGGGAGGTCTGCCTCTGCTCCCCTTCTTCCCCTTGCTCTGTGGCTCCCTGTGTTCCTCTGTCCCTGAGACATGCGTACCCCTCTGTCCACCATTCTCTAGTGGCTAAAATCCAACCACTCTGACGTCAATGGTAGATATTCTAGAGATAATGAAAAGCAATATATTTGCATATGAAAGAAAAATGTTGAGGTATATATGATTTTTAACTTTATCAGAGTGTATGAACCAGTTTAAAATTGAGATTTTATTTACTGTAGAGAGGGAAATCAGAACCAATGGCCCCATGGTCTTTTAAGTTAAAGCCAGTTCCTGCATCCCTTAGTTGTTTTTTATTATAATTACAATTGTTAGTTTCATTGTTATTATTTGGGGTTTCTTGTGTTTTGTTTCTCTTTGCAACTCTCCACACTAAACTCATCATATTGTGGGGAGAAGCCGTGACTGAACTCTACGCTGCGGTANNNNGATTGGCTCCCAGCAGCAGCCATAGCCGGGGCTGCAGCTCGCAATAATCACTATTGATTTAAAGCTTTATTTAGTCTGATCTATTCCTTCATAGTCAATAAGGTCTTGCCACATTTTATTAGTGAGATTGAGAGATGTAGTATTTGTTTGTTGTCCTGCCCGCCTTCCTCCCCCCCATATTAAACTGTGAAATTTGTGATTTGTTTAAACGCTGGGTGAATCATAGTTTAGTTTGCATGTCCAGCTAATTTGTTTCTATACATTTTGTTTGATTCTCTTTCTCCTCAGGGCTTTTACAAATATATATATATTATATATGTATATATATATATATGGATCGTCTGAAAAAAATTTGAGGTGCAAATTTTTTTTTGGTTTTGTTGTTATTGTTTTTGTTTTGGTTTTTCTCTTTAATGGACACAACGCTGAGATTCAATCACTACATAAAATACCTGGCTGTGAAAACAAGACAAAAAGGCCCCATGGGGCTGTTTCCCAAGCAGCTCCTCGGATGCCTCCCTGAGTCGGATGCCGATTTCAGACAGATCCTCCTGTGCATCTCTTTCTTCTCCTCTCTTTCCTCGAGAAGTTGATCCTGATGATTTCAGCCCATGCATTAAACAGGAAACAATAATAACTGTAGAATTCATATTTTTCTAAAGGGAACTTAAAAACTGCTGCTACATGTTATGTACAAAACTGGTTTATGCCACATGAACAGAATCACAAGTTTGGTTTTGGTACTTTTTGTTTCTCTTTGTACTCAGTTGTATAGAATTTCCAGATTCAGAATGAAAAGAAAGCTGTATCAAACCATCTAAGCAATAAATGTTATATTTAAAAAGTGGCACATGACCAACCTGTGAGTTCTTCCGATCCTTACTCTAAACCTGCAGCCCACTCAGAGCCGGTCTAAGTGGCCAGCCCCGTGGAGCTGTGAAAGGTTGTTGCCCACCAGTGATGATGCCCTAAGAAGCCTGGGTACCCAGGCTTTAACATCTTTAAAAGACAGTTGGGGCTGGAGATGACCCAGTCAGGAAAGTGCCCGACACAAAAGAGTTGAGGGCCTGGGTTCAGATTCCCCAGGTCCCTCTGCCAA
>LOEQ01000816.1:703564-734159 GCA_001685075.1 Bramus lutescens | reverse complement strand
GGCTGTGGGCTGTCTTGAGTTCTGCCCGCCTCTCATAGGGTAGAGGGCTCTGTAGTAACGGTTCACGCCTGCTATGTTGGGATGGAATGTCCACAAATGTGTCTTTTCCTGCCGGGCAGGAGACTCAGGGGACAGCACACACAGAGACCCTCTAAGACAATTCCTTGGGTTACCTGTTGGAAAACTCATTTCAGACCTGCTGATCCAGGGTTTTGGGAAAGGGAGCCTAGCCATGAAATTATCATGGATCTGGAGCTTGGGAAAGTCTGCAAGCCACAGCTCCAGATGCTGAAACGGTCCAGGACTCTGCTCCCAAGATAGCTCTCTGTATCCATAGGGATTATCTCCAGGATCCCAACATTGAAAAATGATCAAGGCTTCTCCATAAAATGGCAGCACAGGGGTTAGAAAGATGCTCAGTAGTTAAAAACACTTTTACAGGCACAGGGGTCAATTCGCAGCATCCACATGGTGGCTCACAACCATCTGTAACTCTAGCTCCAGAGGGTGAGATATCCTCATCTCAAATCCTCGTCTGGTCTCCAAAGGCACCAAGCATGCCTGTGATATGCAGACATATACACAGGCAAAACACCCATCTACCTATTAGTGCCACTAATTATTATTTAAATGGCATCATGTGTGCATAGAACTTGTGCACATCGTCCCATAATTTCTTTTCTACAGTTTAATGAGTCTAATGTGTATGCACACATGTGTGAATATGACATGGTATACATGTGGAGAGGTCAACTTGCAGGAGTAGGCTTTTTTTTTTTTCTCACCAGGCTAGGCGGAGAAATCTGGTGGGCAGCAGGTCCTATTACCTGCTGAGAATACAAAGTAACTGCTGTGGGCACTGCTGTTTAGTACATTGTTTAAGGACTAATGACAAGAAAGAAAGCAATTCTACCATATCTTTAACACAGACAAGAGTTTCAAACATTTGCTTTCCTATCTGCCTCTGGTTACACAGAGATTCGGGATGGGTACCTATAGTCGCCTCTCAGACACATGTTAAAGCAGATTCAATGAAGACCTTTGACTTTGGGGCACCACTTTGGCTGGAATAGCTCTCCAAGATCTGGGGACAATGCCCTACCTCAGGATCAGCTTCCAGTCCTTCTGGGGAGAACTCCCAAGCAGTTGTGACTTGACCTTGGTCCTCAGTCTGGGAGCAGAAGCCTCCAAAATACTCTCATGGTTCTCCCCCCTGCCTGGAACTTTGCCTGCTCCTGACACCCACCTGCTTTTCAGTCAGAGCTGGAGATGTTAAGTGCGAGACTTTGTCAAAAACAGTGGGGAAAGGATTTTCCCCTAGGTGTGTGTTCTCTGGAGTCCTAGTTTTCAGTCAGACGCAGTCTCAGCTGAGGCAAGAGGATGGCTTCAGTCCACAAGTTTCAGACCTCCTGTGCAACCCAGCAATACTTCCATCTAAAAACAAAGCAGAAACCACAGTTCTGATTTTCTTAATTTGCTAAGGTCACGTGCCATGGTGATGCTGCGGGCAAGTGCCCACATGGAACTGGATGGCTCACTTCTGGAATCAACGTGGAACCTGATCCCAACCCTCCATAGCTACATCCACATCCAGGCTACCACCTGAAGGTGGGGTAGGAGGTTGTTGGCATGCAAGGCTGGGGTCACGAGTAGTCCAGAATCTGCTCAGAAAGCTGGGACCACATAGCGCTGGAGTCGCAAGCCCTCTGGGTACACCCCATTGTGCAGAATCTGCTTGCTTCAGAGAGAACACAGTAAGAATTTCAAGATGGTGCCTCCAAGCACAGACTACTGCCCAGCCCAGGGCTCTTGGGGCAGCTGTGCGGGTCACATTGCATGAAGCTGGCTCTGTCATCAGCCCAGAATGCTCCTTCCAAGAACCTTTAGCATTGTCTGGTCTCCCTGCTGATAAAGTGACAGGCATCTTTCTCTGAGGTCCTCACCCACCCACACCCAGGAAGCATTTTCTTCCATTTCATGCTGATGACTGTGGCCCTAGCCTGTGTCCTGAGCCTGGGCATCATTGTCCTTGGGGACACTTGTCCTCCGACCCACTGCTCCTTTGCTGTTCCTGGGTCTGCATAAGGCTGTGTGTGCGGCCCCAGTGAAAGGGTTATCTGGTGTCATAAACAGGATGGTAAGCCTCTGTCGGGCTGGCATTCAGAGCTGGGTCAGACCTCTTTGAATTTTACCACACACAGCGTGTGCCATGCCCTGTTCCTAAGCTCTCAGCGCTCAAGGAGCCGACCAACAAACAACTTTCCCACCTTTGCCTCACCTTTGCTCCATGGAATCTTCCAGATCTTTTCTGCTTCAGTTGATCTCCCAGTTCCAGGCCTTACGCATTTCATCCAAGTCCCGGTGCTTCCCAGAGGCAACTGGGTCTCCGTGAGTTCAAGGCCAGCCTGGTTTGCACAGTGGCGAGTTTACTGAGGCCCTGTGAAACTGAAATCAATCATGAGAAGAGGCGTGGAACCCATCAGAGGACCTCTGTGACTCCACAGGAAGAAGAAAAAAATCATAGAAAGGGGAGATGTGGGAAATGACATCAAAAGACGAAAACACCTCTTAGTGTGTGTGCTAGACACGTGTGTGCACTTGAGTGTGTGGGTATGTGTGCCTGTATGCTCAAGTGTGGTGGTCAAAGACTGACATGTCTCCATCTATTGACCCCAGCATACTTTCTTTGAGACAGGGTTTCTCACTGGAAAGCTCAGATTGGCTAGGCTGTCTGGCCAGTGAGCCCATGCCCTGGGATTGCAGGATCAGGGTGTCACACCCAGCTTTGCTCATGGGTTCCAGGGATCTGAACTCAGGTCCTAGGACTTGCATGACAACATCTCATCACTGAGCCATCTCCCCAGACCCCAACCCAGGCACTTTTAGCTGATAGTATGTCATGCCAAAATTTTCTTATTATGTGTGTACAATCTTTTTAAAAATTGGCCAACAAGATGGCTCAGTGAGCTAATAATTATTTATTTATTTGTTTGTTTGTTTTTTAATTTTTTGCCAAGGCTAATAAGCTGGGTTTGATCTCCAGAACCCACATGGTAAAAGAAACATCTCTTGAAAGTTGTGTTCTGACATTCCCATGCACACTTACAGGTGAGTATACACAAACACACACACACATACACACATACACTGACTAAATGAGTATAGTAAGACTTATTTTTTTAATGTTTTATTGAGGGTAAGGGCGTGTGTGTGTTTGTAGATTGGCTTCTTATAGAAGAGCTTTAAAATGGCCTTCAGAGAAAAGCAGGAGTCTGCCAGGTAACAAGAAGCAAAAGGCTCCGGGCCCCCCTGTGGGATGCTGGGACCACCAGGAATGAGGCCAGCAGGAGATCCGAGAGCTGAAGAGCTTGGGATGGGGGCATGGTAGTTAAGCCTGTCCACACTTCCTTTCCTGGCACACATTTGCAGAGCACCAATACATGCAGATGCTGAGTCAAGGGAGCAAGCAGACCGACCTCCAGCAGGTCAGGAGGGACAAGAAGAGGCCAGTGATGCTGATGTGAGAGGGACAGAGATGCTGCTCAATGAGGTTGCAAGCACAGGGCACAGGGCACCAAGGATAGTCAGAGGTCACAGGAAAGCCAGCTGGGAGGACTTCAGAAGTCACGTCTGCACCTGCTGGGAACAGCCCTGGGAGGTTCTTGAGCACAGCAGTAAGGGCAGGGGCTAATTGAGTTCTAGAAACTATGCAGCCTAGCTATATTGATCAGGGTTCTCTAGACAACTTAGACGGCATGGCTAACTTACACGAGAAAGGCAGAGAAGAGCTGGAGAGATGACTCAGCGGTTAAGAGCACTGGCTGCTCTTCCAGAGGACCTGAGTTCAATTCCCAGCACCCACACAGCAGCTCACAACTGTCTGTAACTCCAGTTCCAGGGCATCTGACCCTCACACCAATGAACATAAAATAATAATAAATTAAAAAAAAACTTCCTACAGTTAAAAAAAAGTTAAAAAACAAACAAAAATAATAAAAATCAATCCCTCCCCTACTTAAAATTTGTGTGTGTGTGTGTATGTGTGTGTGTGTGTGTGTGTGTGTGTGTGTGTNAACAAAAAGAAAGGCAGAGAAGCCAGGAGTGGTGCTCACATAGTGAGGCTGGATGCCTCCCTCTACAATCCCACCGTGCCTCTGAAGGCCTATGGGATTTCTAGAGAGCCACTGATCTTTAGTCCACATCGGAAGCCTGCAAAAACCTGGTTCTTACATCAGCAGAGGCATCAACAGTAGCAACAATAGGGAGATGCACTTGGCACAAGAGTGGCAACAAAACAGGCAAACGCAAATCTTCCCTTCATCTGTGCATTGCCATCAGAAGGTGCTGCCCACAGCTCGAGCGAGTCTTCCCACTTCAAACAATCAGATCGAGCAAATCCTCAGCGGAGCCCCAGCAGCTTGCCTTCTCGTTGATCTTAGGTCTAGGCAAAACGACAACAAGATAAACCATCACGTTGGCTTAGGCAAGAGGGAGTAGGGCTGGAATGGAACGGCGCTAAGAGGAGCAAGGGCGAGCTGCTTGGCTGGAAAAAACAAAGATGAGGGCTAAGGCAATACAGTGTCGTAATTTGGGGCCTGGGAGAGATGAGGTCATGATAAGCGGAGGAAGCCTGTGTTGATGGATCATGAGATTGCAGGTTCTGTCTTGTTTGAGACACTCAAGTGAACCTTGGCTAGCAAATAAGGAAAATCTGAATCAGGCCAGCTCTGATACAGATAAAAGTGTCAGCCTGTTTAGGAGTCCAAGTGTCAGCCTACGTCATAGGAGTCCATGTGTCAGCCTATGCCATGGGAGTCTTAAATGTCAGCCTCCGTCATGGGAGACCATGTGTGTGTCAGCCTGCGTCATGGGAGTCCAGACAATGGCCTTATGTGCGACAGATCCAGGTAGCTGTCACACTCGGCTTCCTCCCTCCCTGTTCTTTCATTGTCCAGCAGGTCCGCAGTACAGCACTGATGGTGATCACACCAGGTCACTTTGATACTGAATTAGCTGTGCAAACTGAGAAACTTGTTCTCTTGAGAGACCAGGGGCTCTTCTTCCTGCCCAGTCTGAACCAGGGCCCCATCTCAGGCCACAATCCATTCCTGTAGTGGATGAGCCAGATATGCCTCCCTACCTGGAAAGATCAGAAGAGGGAGACAGATTAGTCACCCCTCCCAGTCCCCAAGTTAGAACATTGGTATGTTGACTGAGCCTTAGACTTAGTAATTTTTCTTTCCCCAAGAGATGGTTCCCAGGATTCAGTCCTCAGAAGACTGGACCCCAGGATGTGTTCCTAAGAAGTGGTCCCAAAAAGGTAGACCCCAAGAGGATGGAAACCAGGAGGTTGGGAATTTGGCTCCAGGAAGGCTATCTCCAGGAAGCAGTCCTTGAGAGGACGTGACCACCCAGAAGGTGGTCATTATGAGGGTGGTCCCCAAGAAAAGGTGGCAGTGTAGCCAGGAAGGGGACGACTGTTCCCTGCGAGTCCTCTAGGTGGCGCAACTGAAACCTACGGAGCTGCTGAGACCCACAGCCAGGAGTGAGTACTGCGGGAGGTGAAGTAGTTAAAAGTCAGTGGAAAGCCCTGGAAAAGAGGTCCTTCCAAAGGGGGTGGCTTGGGGCCACCCCTTCGGCTCAGTGGGTGTGGGTACCACCCTGCCATCANTTCCAGAGTCACCACAATGGCTCGGTGGGTGTGGGCACCTGCTATCAAGCCTGAAGAGATTGATTCCAGGAACCCACATAGTAGAAGGAAACAACAGATTCCCACCAAACTGCCCTTTGAACTCCATACACCAGCTCTGGCATGCAAATTACCCAAACACAAAATATTTTTAAATGTAATAATTTTTTTTTAAATCAAGAGGTGACTCCAACAATGTCCATTATCATCTTCCAGATGGGGAAGGTAAGGCTCTCCTTTTATTTCTGATTATGGGGAGAGGATGTAAAGTCTTCCCAACATAACCTATCTAAATACTTCTGACCATTTTGCAAAATTATCACTTCTGGGCCGGTAAAGGGACTTACGACCAAGGCCAGCAAGCCTATCTCTTGCATCCACATGATGGAGAGAACGGCCCCACAGGCTGTCTTCTGACCTCCCCTCCACTTGCTTGAAGTGGTGCATGCATGCACACAATAAATGTAGACAAAAGAAAGCTAATCATTTATAAATTAGGCGCGCTTGCACAGGTCTGTAATCTAAGCATTCAGGAGCGTGAAGTAGGGTAGCGAATTTTAGGTCATCCTGAACCACAACAGTGAGACCCTGTCTCAAGACAAAACAAAAAAGGTCAATCACCTGCAAGGGTGACGTGGGGGCTCACCCCCACTGGAGGACCTGTGGAGTGGGAGCGGGACCCCTCAACCCTTTATGAGGTCTCCGGTAAGCCCAGCCTGAGGACGCTCATTGTTGAACATTTCCTCAAATGGTCATGGAAGTTTGGACACATCATCCTTGTGATGTGTCACTCTTGTGATGTGCCACTCTTGCGGTGTGAATCTTTCTTTTTCTAAAAGGGAAGTGGGCAATGGAAAACCCCCATAGCGATTTGGGCTGCGGCCTGCTGTGGTGATGCTGGGTGCTGGCGTCCTCTGTGGGCCTATTTTGGAATTGCACCTCATCCAATAGACTCCAGCACGGTTCTCCTCCCGTCCATGGTGTGAGCCCTTCATCACAAGTCAGACTCAGGGTAGAGTGAACGCCTGCAGGCGGTCAGGGATCACTAACCAATGGGTGTCTGTTTTGTGTCTCATAATCATGCCACCTGTTGGGTCCTGAGTTCAAATTTTGGTGTTTATTTGTTCATTATTTGAGATGAGTCTTACTATGTTGCTTGCCTTCTTTGGCCTCTAACTCCTGAGCGCAAGCATTACCTGTGTACTCAAGAGCTTGGAAGGTGCAAACACGTTCATTTGAATCTTAGATAAAGTGACCTTGAAGTCAGAAAGACGAGCGGGGTGGCGGCTGCCCTGCTGAGATACAGCAGCACCCTGCCTCCCCAGTGGCTCTTTCAGAGTTTTTTTCTTTTTCTTTGTGTGTTTGTTTGTTTTGTTTTGTTTTGAGACTCTGTGTAACAGCTCTGACTGTCCAGACTGGCCTGGAACTCACAGAGACCTGCCTATCTCTGCTGGGGTCAAAGACCTGTGCCATCAGCACGCGTCTTTTCCCTTTTCTTTATTGAATGCAGGCTCTTGAGCCAGCTCTGTGAAATCCCAGAGTTTGACTTAGGCTGGTGGTGTAGGGAGAGGGGTTGTTTCCAGGGGACCCAGATGCACGTGGTTCACTGGCAGGGTTGGTGACACAGCCTGGCTCTGTGTGCTTGTGTCCTGGACCAGACGCAAGGCTGTTTCCTTCAGCCAGTGTGTTGCTCTCACCTCCTCCCACGCTCACCACCCACCACCCCAAATGTGCTCTTCCCATGAGTCTCTCAACGATATCATTGGATACACCTGGGAAGGGGGATTGCTTTCACCTTTGACCTCCCAAGGCCTGGCACCCAGCAAGATTCACACATGTCTGTAAGTCTTTCACATCAATTTATTTCCATCCATTTTGATCCAAAGCAATTCAACTCGGTCCCAATAGCATGGTTCAAGCTCACAGCGAGCGTCAACACACAGAAAACAGCCCGAGAGCCAGCAAGGGGAATCTACATTTGTAGAAGGGAGCAGTACTGACTCCGGTGTCTGGCTCAACCCCACCAGTGGGCCTGTGGAGTGGGGGCGGGGCCACCCAGCCCTTTATGGGGCCTCCTGTAAGCCCAGCTGAGGATGCTCATCGTTGAACATTTCCTCAAACAATCATGGAAGTTGCTGAATTGTGTCCAATGAAGGAGGTAATGTTAGTTTGCTTCACAGAGACTCCTCTGTCTCCTGCCATCTTTGTCATGAGGCCATAGATGATGTGGGGACACAAAAGCCCACTGACCCAAGCGACTCTAGAGCTTGGTCTGAGGCGCCTCCATTCCCGGCTGGTTGGGCTCCTCCCCTCCTCCACACTAGCTGTCAGAGCCACTGGACTTCCTGAGAACACCCCACCCTGAGACAGCACACAGCAGCCACAAAGCCCTGGTGACAGCCATTTCCAGCGGCGACACCACAGACGGTTCAGCTGGGCATCTGGTGCTATCCTAAATCTCACAAACAGCAAGCCGGTGCAGAGAAGATATCCAGGGACCACCGGTCTAGGCAAACTTCCGGAAGCAGTTGAGGCAGGCACGTCATGCACCTGAGACAGCAGGATGGCCGAGCTGCAGGGTTCCGTCAGTGTACGTCCTTCTTTCTGCGCCTGAAAGAACAAAGGGAGAGGATGACCTAAGAGGCTGCTTGACATGCTCTCGGCCACTGCTCCAGTGTCCAGAGCTTGCGGGATGGGGCAATGGGGCCTACGACCATCTTAAAGATATCTTTCTGCTGCTGTGTGAATCCGAACACTTCACCCGTCAAAGAGCCAGGGACTCTCCCCTATGAAGACTCAAAGAGAAAAGTCTAAGCCGGGAGGTCAAAGTTATTAAAATTGGCCCAGAGTATGAGCCCCTCCCAGAAAGAAGGTCCAATCAGCATGCTTCTTCACTGAGATTTAGTCACTCAGGCTTCAGGAGGGACCTGGTGTGAAAACAAGCTTCACCACATTGCGGCCTAGAGCGGAGGCCACAGCGGACTCCAGAGCACTATGGATTTGCTCTAGAAAGCAAATCAGTGCCTGACCATTCTCATCCATTCATCCACTCAACAAATTTTGAGCCCCAGGGTCCAGACTAGGAGCTGCCATTTGTCACTGTCCTAGGGAGCAAGAAATGACCCTCTTGGCCAATGGCAGCACACACACCTTGAGAACTCAGAATGAGTGAAAGAAACCCTGTGCCTGCGATTATGGAATAGACAGCCACCCTCCAATATGAGGCAGAGTTCAAGAAAGCTCTGTCACAAGGTCATGAGTGGAACTAATGACGGCTCAGTTCATAAAAGGCCTGCCAGGCAAGTGTGGACCAGAATTTGGATCCCCAGACTCCATGTAATGCTGGGTGGACTCAGAAAGGACAAGAATGGCAGTCAGAGTGGATCAAGGCTCTGGCAGCACCATGTGCAGGGGCCACGACCACCACTTGGGGACACTGGCATCTGGCATGTACTTTCTAAGCAGGCAGGAACCAGGTGTATCCGTGCACACCTGTGTGGGCTGGGCAGCTGGCAGCGTGGCTAGCTACAGGCACAGGAGCAACCTGAGAGTGCTCGGAGACGGATGAAGTGAGGGGGGATGAGCGAACTAAGCCTTTTAAACAGGTCACGGTTTGGAGAACAAAGTTCAAGCACTTCTGTTAGCGGCGGACACACACAAGGGGGAGAAACGGGAAAGCCACAGTGGGCACTCGGATCAGCTTTCTATCATGCTGCCTTTAAAAAAAAGTGAAGGTAAACTCAAAGACTTAGAACCTTCATTGGATTAATTAGTAACTCTACTGTCCCTCCTTGACAGGCGGAGGTAAGTCAGGGGACTAGAGGAAGGTTAGCCATGCAATGGGTGGGCGGATTCAGGTAAGGGTTCATCGGTTCATGGCAGCAGCTGAACCAGTTAGCGCACCATCAGCCAATGACTGGAAACCAACTGCTCTGTTCTCATGACGTCGCACACAAATAAATAAGAGCCTGTCCGTGGCAGGCAAGGCAGAGGCGTGGTTGGCTTGCTTTGCTCAGCCTGCTTCTCTTGGGGCAGTGGTTCTCACCCTTCCTAAAGATGAGACCCTTTAATGCAGTTCCCCATGATCTGGTGACCCCAACCATAAAATGATTTCCATTGCTACTTCATCACTGTGATTTTGCTACTGTTATGAATTGTAATGTAAATAGCTGATATGCAGGAGATCTGTATGCCGTGACCCACTGGTTGAGAACCACTGTCTTGGGGAGATGAGATGAGTCTAGAGCACACATACTGCCTGTGACTGGCCGCGCTATGGATGGCCTGTGGGGGAAGGATGTGTATTACAGCAACCATCTTCCTACTGACAAATCGTTCTAGTAACCAAGGACATTTCACTGATGTCTTTC
The DNA here is from genome assembly GCA_001685075.1 of Bramus lutescens. Lineage (NCBI taxonomy): Eukaryota > Metazoa > Chordata > Mammalia > Rodentia > Cricetidae > Bramus > Bramus lutescens. Next base: position 724,100 of record LOEQ01000816.1, on the reverse strand, counting down.
TTGATAAAGCAGTATTTTCCATTCTGCTGTAATGTGTAATTTGGAGTGGGGCACATCACAGGTATGCTGTGCGAAGGGCCAACTGGCCTAAGTAGTGTGTTCAGGAGAGAAGTCTTCCCAAGTTTCTCCAGCTTTCAGGCAGTATGAACCAGCTAGGAGGCCCTGGGAATGGGTGGTTCAGTCATCGCCATACCCTCGATGGGCAGCAGAGGGCAGCAAAAAGACATCTATGCAAACTGGCTTCAAGGGAGTCTGGGATACCTCCCATATTCAAATGTTTTCTTTTTAAACTTTTTGATTGTGTGTGTGCATGCGTGTGCATGCATGCACCATGGTGTGTATATGATCAGAGGACAACTTTGTGGGGTCAGTCCTTTCCTCCCACCGTATGGGATCCAACTCTGACTTGCCAAGCCATCTTGCCTGCCTAGCAGTACCTTATCATTTGGAAGCTCCCTAAGGGCAGAATACAGAAACTGACTTTTATACACATTTAGAAATGTGTGCATTTTATTTGTAATTTTGTTTGCTTGTTTAGTTTTTCTCAAAACAAGGTCTCTCTGTGTAGATCTGGCAGTCCTAGAACTGACTCTGTAGACCAGGCTGGCCTTGAATTCAGAGATTCACCTACCTCTGCCTCCTGAGTGCTGGGATTAAAGGTGTGAGCCACCACTGCCCTGCTTTTTTGTTTTTACTGAAATTTAAAATTCATGGTGTGTGTGTATGTTTGTGTATGCAGGTACGTATGTGGAGGTCAGAGGCCAAACTCTGTGAAGTTGGCTCTCTGCTTCTCAATTCCGGTTTGTGCAGCACTTTAATCCTCTGAGCCATCTCAATGGCTCTAATTAGGTTGTCTGAGACAAGCACTCACTTTTTAGCCCAGGCTATCCTTTAAACACCCAGCAAGCCTCCCGCCTCAGCCTTCTGATTACTAGGATTTTTACTGTGAGTATCTATGACCAGCTGGTACTTTGTTTTAAATATTAGTGACCACACTAATCTTTGGAAGCAGAACAATGGAGGGCTAAACTTTGACCGTTTTCTTGTCCCTCTCCTCCCGCTACTGTCAAGGTTAGTGGGCAGCTTGTGCTGCCTGTGAGGGGTTAGTGATTTTTGCTTGGCATCATTTGGTAATGCCTGGCCATTAAGCACATAAGAAGGTATCTGTGGTTACAACTTAGTTTAGAAACAAGCTTTTCGTGCTGAAGCTACAGCTGCCATGCTTCCGTGCCTTTTCTAGAGCCACCAGATGGAGTTTCACAGAAACCATTGTGCAGCAATTAGGAGGCCTTGGCCGCCATTTCTTGAAATGAGCAGCAGTCTACACTCCAGATCCCAGCAGCTCTTTGCAGAGACTCAACGTGCGGCAGCTTGCAAGGTCCTGCCTGAAAACCCCAAGCACGGCATGCAAACGCCTCCTCTCCCCTGGGTTTTCAGTGGATGGTGACCAGGAGGGAGTTTTGGTTTGGAGGGAGCTTTATGTGGAAGGCAGCACAATCATACAGCTGCTCGGGATACACACACGAACCTGTGTTTGAATCTCAGTTTTGCAGCTTAATAGTGGAATTTTTAAAAAAATCAGATTAACTGGAACTTTTGATTTCCTTATTTGCAAATGTATCATAGTGTGGCTGTATAAAGAATTCCTATCATCAAACATCTGCCACTCAGGTACTATTTGAAGACTCCATCTAGTAACTTTGTTTTGGTTGAGCTGGGTGTGTGCAGTGTGGGGCCGTGTGCAACTGAGGCAATGGATCTACCACTGAGCGACATCCCTAGGCCTTCAACAGTTCTGGTCCTAAAGCTCACATCTCATAAGGGCAAAACAATGTTAAGGACCAGGAGGAGGACAAGGACAACAAAGGAAGGTGTGTGATACACACGGTTAGAGGAAGCGTCCCGAGGTAAGCTGGTACCGCCCCACTGCTGGGGAGGGTGTGCAGGTGAGGACAAGGCAGGGAGGATGCTCTCTCTAATGGATACCCTGGGACACCCTGCAGGTCACAGGGGAGCACCACAGCCACAGGAGTGCCCACAGGAAAAGTCAAGGTCATGACATGGCTGGGGCAGGGAGGCGGCACTGAACTGAACTTGGGGGCTGGGCCAGTGTAGAGGGGATGGGAGAATGGGACATTGGCAGTTCACAGCAAGGATGACATAAAATACCTGCAGGGGCTGCCTGAGAACAGTTATCCCGACCTTCAAACAGGAAGTGTGATAACACCTTTTAGGTATGGCTCACTTTTCGTTTTGGTTACAAGAAAGCTAATTAATTGTAACTGCTTTGAAGATCACACTCATCTTTGGAGGCCCAGATAAATTCAACATTCATATTTATTGCTTTCATTATAAAATATAAGCACTTTACAAACATTTTGAAAAAGAAAAAATAAATTCCACCGCCCTAGCACAGACAGCATCAGCATCCTAGGTTCTCCCTAGACTTAGCATTTAAAGTTAATCTGAAATTTAATACTGTTCCAAGCATTTAGAAGAAAATATAAAACATCGGCTCTTATAGTCCTTGTTTTTTCTAATTCTTCAGAGCATGCTCTTCTTCCAGAGAAGGCTGGAAGCATCAGTTATAAAGCCACATTCTCCACGTTTCCAGCCGCTGCCAAATGACCTTTCTGTGAGGAACATAGTGTGACTGTGAGGAGCAGAACCTGGAGGGACACCTGGTGCTCCTGTCTCATTGGGTGTCCAGGTGACAGCAGGTTTAACTGGCTGCTTTGTGGTGTGTGATTATTGGAAGCCCACTCTTACTATCAGTGAGAATGGGAGAAGGGTCTTGGAACCCTCAAGTATCTTTTATGGCCATGATCTGCAAAGTCAACAGTCCAGCAGCACATGTAAAATGTGTCTGTGTGTATGCACATGCAGTGTATGCATGTGTGTGTGTGTGTATGCACGTGAGCATGTGCAGTGCTGGGGATGGACCCAGGGCCTCACACACCCTAAACAAGCTCTCTACCACTGAGCTCCATCCCCAGCTCTTTCCAGACAGGATCTCATTAAGTTGTGCTGGCTGGTCTTGAAATTCACCTTACAGCCCAAGCAGGCCTAGGAGTCACAAATCCTCCTGCCTCAGCCACCCGAACAGCTGGGATTAAAAGCCTACATCATGAAGCAAGGTATAAAATTGTTAGTCCACTTGACTTGACAACACTACTTTGTTGTCTGGAATGGCAACATTTTTGTATGTAGAGAATGCGCTAACTTTTAAAAACATAATTCTGAGAAAAATAATAAATTTGTAATTTATTTTTAGACAGGATCTCAATACATAGACCAGGCTGGTCCAGAACTCGTGAGAGATCCACCTACCGCTACCTCCTAAGTGCTGAGGTTAAAGGCATGTGCCACCATGCCTAGTCTATTGCTTAGTACTTTAGGTTATCTCAAGATATTGCAGCGAGGCTCTCCCGGTCAGCTGTAATGACGGGCATACCTTGGAAACAGAAGCAGAGCAGTTCCAGAGGTAGCACCTTTACATCCTGGGCTCACCGGACTTAGCACGGTAATCTTGATACTCATGGGAATGCATATCAAAGCTGCATGAGAATTACTGGTTCATTACTCCCATTTTCACTGAACAGACACAAAAGACACCCAAAGAACACCTTCAGACACATCACCAAGGAGAACACACTAGAGCGCTTCCTAATGAACCTGCTTGAAGCACACCGCGGGAAACCACAAGTGGGGAAGCGTTAAGTGAAAATTAGCAGCTCCAAGTCTCATTGCAGGGACTCAGGAAACAGATGTTTTGAATCAGAGGTATCACAGAAAGAAGCAGAGAACAGAAATCTAATGTTCAATCGCAGCAGAGCTAGGGTTAGCTGTCATTCATTAAGGCTAGGCAAAAGGGGAGCCGCGCTGCTCAAAAGTGACCCAAGAGCTGCAGAGGGCCATAGAACATGCTATTGGCCTGCGGAAAGAGACTAACAGGTCACAGGCAGTTAGAATGCCCCTAAAGCAAACAATTTAGAGTGAAGAACCCAGGACTGAAAATCCACCAACATGAAACGGTGGTGGGGAGAAATGATCGCGTGCTGAAGCTAGCTGTCGGCCAGCAGCACAGCTCTGGACGGGAAAGTGGACTTAAGGCTCACAGAGAACAGGGAACTGAATGGAGATGGCTCTGGCCACGTGAGTACGAGACCCTAGAAGAGTAGGCTTTGCCAGGGCAGAGATAAATCAGAAGAAAATTGAAATGCTGCAAACCTAGTGAAGGGAAAGCAAGGAAACAGCACAGGGGACATCTGACAAAGGAGAAAAAGCAGACACAGTGGAAGCAGGAGGAGCTGCAGGACTTACGATGAAGCTTTCACGAAGAGGGCAAAGTCAGAGATGGAGAAGATGGTGTGAAAGGAAGAGTCCATCTAGGGATTGAGAGCAGTCTACTACAGAAAGTCCTCCAGAACCGATAAGGTTCATACAGTCCTGAGGGTTGTCACTAAGACTCAGGGGAGCCTACTGTGCACAATGAACACACACTCATCAAGGGATTCCTTACACCTCCAGTTGAGTGATAGGCAGCAACTGAGCACAGAAGTAGGTGTCCCAGACTCCCAGAGGCTATGTCGCATGGTTGATGATTGAATGAACACGAAGCAAGGACTCGATAAATCTGACTTGAACACCTTCATTTATTGGCACTAGGAACTGAACTCAGGTCTTGTGCACATGAGCCAAGCGCTAAACTCTATGAACACCATTCTTCAGTATTTCCCATCCTCTTGTCTAAAATGCCTTCAGACTGCACAGGACAACCTTGAGTATCATCCTTAGGAATGCTGTCCTCTACCCTTGAGACAGAGCTGGCCAGCACATGCCACCATACCTGGCATTTTCATACGGATTCAGGAGCTCAAACCCAAGTCTTCATGCCTGCCACGCCATTGTCAACTTAGCTATGTTCCCAGTCCGTGCTGCCTTTTTTCTTGAGACATTGTCTCACTACGTGGTTCTGATCGGCCTAGAACTCATTAAGTAGATTAGGCTAACCTCAGACTCAGAGGTCCGCTGGCCTTTGCCCTCGATGCTTCTTTAGGCAGTAACAGGTCTCCACCTAACTGAGCTAGAGACTGTCAATACACAAGTACTGGGCTCACAGTCTAGCAGATGTGACAACAGGAGGACAACTGTCACAGGCACACACAGTAGTCTGTATAAAGGAAAGCAAAGAACAACACAAGCACAGATTACATCTCTGTGCCTTGAAGATTAAAGACCTAACCTTCGGGCTTTCCAGGTACACTGGATTTTCTTTACAATGTCTTACTGTGCCTAAAGAAAATCCAAACTGAACAGAAACTAGATGAGGGGTCTTGTAACCCTAGACCTGTCCCCACCTGCCTGGGTACTACAAACAACTACTACATCTCTAACATGAATATGGATAATTTAGCTAAAAAAAATCCAAACAAACTGCTTTCATTTTTTGGAAATAGGGACTTGCTTTGTAGCCAGGCTGGACATTCTCATGATCCTTCTACTTCTGCCTCCCCAGTGCTGGGATTACAGATGTGCACCACCACACACTGTCAGAAGACATTTTTTAAAAATATTTATTTATTATGTATACAATATTCTGTCTGTGTGTATGCCTACAGCCAGAAGGACACCAGACCCCATTATAGATGGTTGTGAGCCACCACGTGGTTGCTGGGAATTGAACTCAGGACCTTTGTAAGAGCAGGCAATGCTCTTAACCTCTGAGCCATCTCTCCAGCCCTAATATAAACTCTTTACTATGGAGACATATAAAGCATTTTTTAATGAAGACTAAATGTTAGGGTATTGTGGTTAACTAAATTATAAAAATTAACCAGTTCAAGTAATTTTATAAACACACACACACACACACACACACACCATAAGCAAAGTGTAAAGATGCATTTCTGCAGTGCCTATGAGCTAAGTGGCAAGTGTGTTCAATGTGTACATGGTACAAGCACATGTTGGACATTCAGTACCAAAAGCCATCTTCACTTTCTAGCTGCTGGATTCTGGAAAATGAGTATTTGCAAGCTGCCCAGATGCTTGGTTTTATAAAATTTCCATGCTGCCTGGAGTACAGGGAAAGAACACAGGCTTCAAATCTCTGAAGCCTCCAACTCACTTAAATTCAGTGACTTTTCCCCACATACTAAGTGAGAACAACGTTCGCCAGACAAGCTTCCTTCCCTTCCCACACTCCCTTACAAAGGCAACCACAGGGGACCAACATTAGTATGTAGTCCCTACATAATTCCACCATCTAGAAAAGACCCCCAGAACTTCAGAGAGAATCACAAGTCTCGGTTTTATGTAAATGAAAAAGTAATAAAACCATGTAAATATGAACAAAATTAATATCTGGAATCAGCTATTGCTTAGCTATATGCAATAATTGCTAAGCCCTATTCTCTCTTCTTAGGAAGTGCTCTGCACAGGTGTTTTTTTCTGGAACACAAATGAAAATAACCATGAAACCCAACATCACACATACATTACTACCAGGAAACATGACATTAGGTGCTCTTCACTAGCTGAGTAACGGAGGACTAATATGGACTAGCTCTATGGTATAAATGCCACCCACAATGTTAAGTGCTTCGACTGCATCTAGAAATAGTCTTAATTTAAGCTAACATACAATTTTGGAACTCAAAAACCAAGGGTCTAGCATATCAACCTCTTGATGAGAGTATATATATTGTTCTGAGCTAAATTTGAATATTTCACGCCACACTGTAGGAACTGAAGACCATCCCGAGCAAGGCTGTATGACCCCACCTAAAACCAAAGATAATTCGTGACTCAAATGCACTACCAAGCACATTTTCCTTTATCCCAAGAGTATGAACACCTTTGCACTACAAGAGATGAATGCTGGATGTCCTTGCATGAAATGTCATCTACTGTACCTCCCAAATCTTAGCAATACTGTTCCAATATCGTATCACTTGCCTCTCTCCCTACCAATTCTAGGCTGACGTTATTCCACCTACCCAAGTTTTATTTTCTGTTGTCACTGCTACTCTCAATTCTACCTGGTTCTTTCCCCTTTGGCTTTTACAAATTCTCACCGCTCCTAAAACTCCTCAGGCAACATTGCAGGGGATAGTTTATCAGTCCCAAGTCCCTTACTACAAAACATGATTCAAATGATGAAGCTATACAACCAGAGTGGGATCCATGCTTTATGACACATTATTCTCAAAGGTCTGGGTCACAGGTTTGGTACACACGATCCTTAAATTCATTTAACAGATTTTGAAACCCACTTGTTCAAACAAGATAAATTCTGGAACTAAGGCTGATGATGCAAATGACTATATTGAAACAAAAAAGAAAAAGCGTTTCATCCAAGTATTTACATTTTAAAAAGACATTTAAAAATAGACTACTTATTAAGTGTGCTTGAACAAACCATGTGTGGAATTGAATTCCATTCATTATGGAGTTAGTTTCTGCTAAATACTTACTGATGCTATAGTAGGCGCCTGGCACTTGAAGACTTGAGTTTCAGCTGTTCCCAGTCTCCACTAAAAAGTAATACATTCTACACTTGGAGGCTCTAAACTAGGCCTCTGAAACAAAGAGCTGGTGTATAAGGCAAATTACTCAGGGGTGAGAACGTGGCAGCTATAAGTGTGGTTTCTGCAACTACCCATGTTTTTACCCAGGTGTTTAGTCAAACTCTACAGGCCATTTAAAGGTTTTAATTATGTATGCCTTACAGTAGCTTAACAAACGCAGATATTCACAGAAGATTCTGGAAAATGCTTAAGAATGAGAAGAGTATCCTATATTACATCAAGTTAAAAACCATACAGTTCCTCAGGCCTCAAAGCACCTTTTCAAAATAAAGAGATTATACAGCTCAATTAAAAAACCCACACACATTATATTACAGGCATAGAAAGTTTACAGTTCAACAATGCAAACACAGGCAATTTGACATTTCAGTCCCTTTTGCAACGAGACTGACAATTACAGAAGACCTTCTGTCATTATTGGCTTTGGCTTACATCTTAAACAGCTTGGAAGTTCTGTTTCTGTCTATGTTTTGTTTTGTTGTCTTCCTGTAGGTGTATGGGGAAGGGATTGGACCTTCCAATGAAAATGAGAAGTCAGGAATAAAAGAACCTACTGAAATTACTACTTCCTTGTAATACACCAGGGAGAATATGGCTTAAACACAGAGCCAAGTCTCTTACCCATTCACACTCAATGTTAATTTCTATTAAGTCTGACAATAATGTCAAATTTAATTCACTAGCTTAGGCAAGAGCAACTTAAGGTATTGCTATCAAAATCAACTTAATTTTAGTTCCGAAATCTTAAGTGCTTAAATTTTGGGAATTTTTCACATTAACAAAGATAGCATGTAGGTCAACAATCAAAACCTCAAAAGATCAAGTTAAAAGATAAACCTTGTAACTATTTTAAATCTACCCAATTAATGTTTCTGTAGATTAGGATTAACTAAAATGTACCCTACCCTGAAAATCTGATCCCCTTGGTCTATAGACCATGACAATTTTTCTAAAGATTATTTCTAAGAACAAAAAGCTCTGCTTAAACCCAACAACAAGCAAAGAAGCAAGGAAAGGTCACTCCAAAGCTCTCACAAGTCACACAGAACAACAGACAACACAACAACCCAGCTTACACGAACATACTACTTTTTGTTTAAAAACAAAACAAAACAAACAAACAAAACCCAAGTGTTTTTTAGGATTTTTAGAATTAGGATTTATATATCAATATCAGTAAGTGTCAAGAAGTGTCAAGTTACACAATTTTGTTGCTTAGAGATTTCAAATTCTTTGACTCCATCGGTAAGTTCCTGAAGGTGTGCACACAGTAAACAGCAACAGACACCCAACAACATGCCTCTGTTGCTCAGACAGCAGCCACGCCTGCCTGTGCCTTTAGAATATAAGCTGTAGCAGACAGCAAGCAAAAGGTCAGTTTATGCCATCAATTCAGATTTGATTCCAAGAAATAAACAAATTATTTCCTCAAAATAATTCAAGGCAGAACACCTAAAACTACACTGGAGACAAGTATCAATTGAGCTTGGGGTAAAAAAATCAGAAAATATCACAAGGGAGGCAGCAACAGCGTTTTGCTGAGTATTCTAAAGGCATGTTTCAGGTAGTTTGACAATGATTCTGGTAAGACAACTGCTCAGACACTCACACCCACACAGTTTAATGGTTTAAAAAAAAAGAAAAGAAAAACCAAATTTGTTACTTTAGAAAAACGAATGCAGTGCATTTTCAGCAAGATTATCGCCACAGACTCTGATTGCTCAGTCCACACATAAGCAGGAGTTGCCTTCTATGGTGATATGGCTTCTCTGCACTAATTCCCATCAGGCCGAAAAACATTAGGGCGGGGGAAGCACAGACTGAACTGTTGCACAAAGAACATTTACTCATCAGATCCCACTGATCTCTTCTGTGCCCGCTTCCTGGGCAGCCTTCTTGGAGAAGCTTTATCTGAAAGAAAAAGCAAGAAAGAAGCTAACTAACTCAGGAACATTTTGTCTTTTCAGCAGTAAACTTAACACACACACTCGTGCACACACACACCCACCATGTGGCACAAAAGCCTCTTACCTAGCTCTAGGTTTTTAAAATAAGTTAAAAATATCTTTTAAGGGTAATACCAATTAAAATAAAATTTTCATACTTGTGTACAGAATGATCTGACGAGTGCTGTGCTACTGTGAACACTATGCACATCCTATTACACGCTCATACATGCAAAAGGAAGAATTTGAAAATACTGTACAAACCCAGGCATGGTGGTCCACACTCCAGCACTTGGGAGGTAGAGGCAGGAGGATTAGGAGTTCAAGCTAGCAAGGGTTACTACGAGATTCTGTTTCAAAAAAATATACAAAAGTTTAAAAGGTATGACACACTTGGAGCATATTTATGATGGGCACTAATACCAGATTTATTTAGTATTTGTGGGTACAAGTTGGCAAATATACAAATTTAACCGGAAGAAGCAAGCAAAGGGCATTAGTACCTCAATGCTAAAATCACTCTGAGACACAGCCTTTCTTTAGAATTTAACAGAAATACATGGAGTGTTGAGTTTCTTCTATTCTATAAAAGAAATAGTCTATATGTTTCTTTAAAAATAGGGCCAAGATGGGTATGGTGGTGCATTCCTGTAATCTCAGTACCTGGGAAGCTGAGTTTGAGGGCAGCCTACGCTATATCTAATAAGGCTTTTTCAAAAACAGGTGAATACCGTTTCCTTATTTTCTAGAATACTCTGTACCAGGAAGAATAGCTCACTGTGAAATAAGCTATTATTTTTTCAAAAAGAATAATGAAAATGTATACGGCCTGTATAACTACTGAGGTGGGATGATTATATGAAACAAGGTACAAGGCCAGGTTGGGCAATGTACAAGACCTGTCACCTCCTCATCACCACCAAATGTTATCTGCAGATTAAAAAAAGTAAAAAACTGGAAAAAGATACTTTCACCAAGGTGTGAGGTTTATTTATGAAAAGAATGTCTAACATTTTTTTTTAAAGTTACTAGAACAGAATACATTTTATAATGTTTATCAAAAATATCTAAAGATAGCTGGGTGGTGGTGGTGCAAGCCTTTAATCCTAGCACTTGGGAGGCAGAGGCAGGCAGATCTCTGTGAGTTTTCAGGCCAGCCTGGTCTACAAAGCAAATTCCAGGAGAGCCCGGACTGTTATACAGAGAAACCCAGACCCAAACCAACACCCCCAAAAGATCTATTAAGAATGAACCTACAAGTCACATAAAGAAGGCCTCCAAGAGGGGTTGTTTTTCTTGCCTAAAAACTCACTTCTAAGCAAGGACACGTTTTCCTAGTGAAGAAAACACTTTTATTTAATCAGATTTTCACCAAAGGTAAGACTAAGAACTACTTTCTTTCCCAGGTGACCAATTTCCAGATTATTTTAAAAAATAAGTAAGAAGCTGAATATTTCAACTCTGAAGATTCAAAAAGCACCTACAATCTAACAGCCATCATTGTGAGCAGTTAGCGATGACATGTGACCATTAAATCCCAGTCACCTGGAGCATGGTGGGGNACAAGAGCTAGTTCCAGGACAGGCTTCAAAGCTACAGAGAAACCCTGTCTCGAATCCCCCCCGCCAAAAAAAAGGACAGTCAGTTCAGCTAGCCTTCAGCATGATGACCTGCTTAGGCTAGGCAGCAGAGAGAAAAAGAAGTCTGTAAGATACTACCTTGAGGTCGTTTGGGTTTAGAAAAAATTGTTTCAAATACCTCAACAACAGAAAAAAGCATTCTGTTTATATAAAAAGCAATCACAAAATGTGTATCATAATTTTTTTTCAGCTACCAAAGGAAAAAAAATTATCATTACTTCCCATAAAGGTTTCGGGGGGCAGGGAGCAAAACGAAACAAGCAAAGCCTAAGGAGAAAACTTAACTCTAAATTACCTAAAGTCAATAGAGTTTATCTTTCCAGAGTAAACTTTAAACTATATGTGGGGGAAAAGAATCATGTAAGGGGAAAAAACCCTCACACCAGACTCCACAAGACAGACCTGCGAGCGCATGCACCACCCATTTAAAACAGGCCGACCAAAGCAAAACCACTTCACAAAAACTGTAACAGTTTCATTCTTCATTTTTACTAAGGCCAAAAGCATCAGTTTAGTAGACATTCAGCTCAGTCTCCCCTCACCTAGGAGCCCATGCAGGTCAACTGCAGTTCTTTTTTTATTTTTATGGTTTTGAAGAGAGAATATCAAGTATAGAGCCCAGGAAGGTCCCCAAATGTGATCCTCCTGCATCAGCTTCTTTTGTACTGAAATTAAAGGTATTTACCCCCGTGTCTCGCCTATTTCTTTCTAAAATTAACAAGTGTATGCTTATAAAGACTGATTGTGTGTGTTGTTCTGCAGGAGCTTCCGCCTTGTTTTCAGAGACTCTCCCTGGTCTTGGAGCTCATCAGTAAGCTGGGCAGCCAGCAAACCCCGGGGGCTGCCTGTTTCTGTCTCCCAAAGGCATCCTACCACCCTCGGCTTTTTCACAGGTTCTGGGGCCACAGTAATGGTCTTCATGCCTATTCAACACACAATTCACCAACTGAACTGTCCTGTCAACCCTTTGAATGATATTTACATAACAAATTTTCTTTATGATTGAAAAAGATTTTGTACACATTTAAAACATTATTTTTTAAGTATTTATTTATTATGTATACAATATTCTGTCTGCGTGTATTCCTACAGGCCAGAAGAGGGGACCAGACCTCTAATGTCTACCAACACTCGGTGGTACACCAACGTCCCTTAACTTTTCAGGACCTTTGGAAGAACAGGCAATGCTCTTAACCGCTGAGCCACCTCTCTAGCCCATTTAAAACATTATTTAGCAGGGCTGGAGAGATGGCTCAGAGGTTAAGAGCACTGGCTGCTCTTCTGAGAGCCTGAGTTCGATTCCCAGCAACTACATGGTGGCTCACAACCATCTGTAATGAGGTCTGGTCCCCTCTTCTGACCTGCAGGCACGTGTAGGCAGAACACTGTATAATAAATAAAGAAATACCAAAAACAATCAAACAAACAAAAAAAACCCATTATTTAGCAAAGACCCTAATTATTTTCTATTTAAAAAAAATAAAATTCAGTTAACCTGTGAGTTTATAGGTTAAAAAAATACTCAGGGGAAGAGGACCCATTCCACTTTAAAATGTAAAATACTTATCAAGAAATCGGATTAGTGCAAGCTCAAAATGCCTCAAAGTGTCCTATACTGGTTAAGGAAAAACATCCTCAAAGCATATAAGCCCTAGGCAAGAAAAGTGAGACCATGGGCATTGTCATCACCATGCAGACAGAACACTCACAGAGAAATAAGTATGTACAGAAAACCATTTTAATATCTAAGTATAAATTATTTATTGAAACTGGGATTAGTGAAGTCAAGGACAGAATTTTATATTTTTGTACAATTTAATTTTTTTATAATGAGGCTAACTTGAATGCTTTCCCTTTTTTTTTTTAGAATTTTTTTCTTCTTTTTTAAAATGTGTATGCATGTGTTACCTTCATGGATGTCTGTGCACCACATGCGTACAGTGCCTGTGCAGGTCAGAGGATTCTCTAGACCTGGAGCTGCAGACAGCAGTGAGCTGTCAGGTGGGTGCTGGGAACTGACCCTGGACCTCTGGAAGAGCACTGGTGCTCTTAACCTTGAAGCCACCTTCCAGACCCACAAGTGCTTTTTAAAAGAGCCACTCACCAAATGGGGAAAACTACTCTGTATTCCTTCATAAATAGTATTTTTAACAAACTTCCTATTAAAAAAAAAACACCAGAATACATTAAGTAATATTTTAGATCCATTCTTTAAAAATTAGCATGTAGCCAGTTGTTGGTGGCGCACGCCTTTAATCCCAGCACTTGGGAGGCAGGAGGCAGAGGCAGGTGGATCTCTGTGAGCTCAAGGTTAGCCTGATCCACAGAAACCCTGTCTTGAAAAACAAAACAAAAAACCCAACAAAAAGTAGTTTGCAGTTTCCCCCTAAAATACATTATTAAACTTGCTGTAGTCATTCATGCACTATGCAAAAGCCCCCAAAACTGCAGCAGAGACCACTGAAGAAATTAAGTCACCTCACCTCTTCTACTCTGCACTGAAGCAATAGGAAGGAAAAAAGACAGGAAACAGATTAGGAAGAGAACTCAGACATTTACAAATGAGCTGCGTGTTTGAAAGCACTTCTAAATTAAATCATAAAAACACTATAAACAGAACAAGTCTTTAAGTGCTTTGATAATCATTATACTAGAGTCTACACAAGTAACAGAAAAGATCAATGTTAAATAGTACTGACCAAGGATTTTTTTTTGATGATTCAAAACTATTTAATTTCCATTTAGAGAAAAATTCTCACCAAGTTTGTAAGAATACTTACTGATCTGATTCAAGGTTTCCTGAGGAATCCAACTCATGTCAACGTCATTTTGACTTGATGTACCCATTTCTACTTTCTGTATAGGTCTCTTGCGCTACAAGAAGATAAAAGACTATTTAAATACATGTCACAGCATTGTTTATTCTAATTTTAAAAACCTTGATCAATATATATAATTTGAGTATCTTAGCAGACAAATTATATTCTTTTCTTGTTTTAAAACACCCCAACACACACTTTATCTGTTAGAAGGATGAAAACATATCTTCTTAGTGAGTAAAATGCTTGTCACCAAGCCTGATGACCTGTATTTGATCCCAGAGTCCTAAATGATAAAAGAATCAACTTCTCCAAGTTGACATCTGACCTCATTGCATGTTCCAAAACACACACATGTGAATGCACATGTACACATGCCCACCCAAAACCAAATATATGTAATAGGAAAATGTTTAAAAAAATAAATCTTGAGAGTCTAAGTTGTTGTTATACCACTGAGAGATCATATAAAAGACACTATTTACCCAATAATTTTCTTTCCATTTGGGAATCAAATCATAGTAAATAAAGTTCCAGTCAGTGAAATTCAAGATAATTATTGAAATGTTGCAAACAGGACTCTTTCACTGGTAGCTAAATATAATTAAATAAAGTAGGTACAAACACAAAAACCCCCCACAAAATCCCAAATAGGTTGACAATAATGAATTCATTAAGAGCGTGAAGGTTTCAAGGCATAGTGGTATGTATATATAATTCCAGGACACTGCAGGGAGAGGCAGAAGGATCAGGAGTTCAAGGCCTGTCTTAGCAGCATAGTAAGTTCAAGGTCAGCGTAGGCTGACCCTGTTTCAAAAACAAAACAAAACAAAGAAAGGGTGAGACTTTATAGTTTATCTGCTGCAATACTGGACTATGAAGCCCACTTAATTCCATTTTCTTTAGTCTTGCTCTGAAGTTTAAAAATCAAAAATCTGTGCAGGAAGCTGGGCATGGTGTATATACTTTTAAGCACAGCACTCAGAAGGCTGAGGCAGGTGAAGCTTTATGAGTTCAAGTCCAACCTGGTCTACATAGTAAGTAAGTTCCAAGCCAGCCAGATATACATAGTAAAAGACTATCTCAAAATTCTGTGGAGAAAGTTTGTAATTCCAGCACCTAGGACACAGGAGAACCATGCCAAGCCAGAATGCGCTACACTGGACTTTAAGGCCAGCCAGAACTACACAGAAAAACCCTGTCTCAAAACCCAACTGCTATATCTAAGCTCAGTATAAAATAGCAGTATAAAATAGCCTAGCAGGTAGAAACTCTGATAATCTATTTAAACAGTATAACAGTCTATAAATTCTGAACACACAAAAAAGTATCCCCTCTCACGAAGAATTCTAACCCAAATAAATTGTTCAATTACAGATAATTCAACACATCCATGAGGAAAATGTATTAAGTGGAATAAAAAACTTTCTGAACTCAAGGAACATTACCGTAAGACAGCAAAGATCACTTTAGAGAGGGTAACTAGCACACTAACTGGATTTGTGCACACATCTCAACAAATTCAAGTCACATATTCAAAGTCTCATCTCTAGGTAGTGTTAAAGAAGGCACCACAAAGTTCCAAGCCTACAAAACTACAATAAGAACTAGAGAGCAGTTAGTACTGCAACAACTAAGTGTGGTTTGCCAGCTGCTCAATCATAATTACCTTTCTAGATTCCAGGAGTTGATGAAGGCCAACAACAACTAGAAGCCCAAGACCAGCAAGGAACATATACATAAAAATTCTGGCAGAAAAAAAAAACAAAAAGAAAGAAAAGAATAGAGCTGGTGTTAATTCATATATACTGTATCTAATTAAAAACAAAATCCTAACATATGCTACAACAGCTTTCCAAATAACTTGTAGGAAAAATACAGCATTTTAATTAATTCCAGGCAACAAGCTTTACAAATTTCCTTTTATTTACAGTTAAGAACACTTTGTCAACAAAAAAAAAAAATCTACCTCTAAATGTTTTATTTCAAACTCATGGTTTACAACAATTTCAGTAGTTTTGTTTGCCTCGCATTTACATCCTTATTTCATAACTGGCCTTATAAACCTCGTCAAGTGAGTCACATCTACGTTCACAAATGATTCTTCACTCAAAAAAAATATTTTTCAAGAAAACACCCTAATCTGTGCAATGATCTTAGAGGCATGTTAGATAGGCTAAGTTAAAGCAGAAAAGAATTTGGGAAGGGAAAAAGTCAACTACTGCTGTAAAAAAGTTTTTCAGGTTCCACCATCTTCCTTGACTTGTATAATAGGCACAAGAAGCACATAATGTATGGATTTCACATTCTGACCATTTCTAGACATTCTGTGATCTGAGCATACTGCCTTCCAGCTCAATCTGGGAGCTCCAGATCTACAGGTACAGCTTTACTTACGTTTCTCCATCTAGCCCGTCCTCTCTTTCAATAACTGTAACTGTCTGATTGAAGACAGCATCTTGGAATACATTGCCCTGTTTAAGAAAGAGATGTTTAGAAAATCACATGAGATGTGTTGAAAGAATAAAAATTACAAGTGTTCTTAAAACTGCTATCCTACCAGACTTAACTTTCCATCACTTGGTCATACAGGACAATAAAGCCATATGTAATTGTATTGTCAGGTACGAAACTTATGTTATTTCACCTTTAAAATAAAAATGCCTAGGAACTTGCCAAGACCACCCTCTAGCTTCTGCAGGGAGCAGGGAGGTGGTGGCTTCAGGAGCCAGGGCATCTGTGAAGGTCACAGAGCTCTGGTAGGAAGAAGCACAGCCCACAGAGTTCCTCAGCAGCTGCAGGAGCAGACCACTCAGGAAGCAAACCAAAGTCAGGCCCATGCTCTAAATGGAAACCAATTCCACTCTAAGGAACTGACCAATGATTTATTTCCAGTTCCAAAGTATTTTTTCCATTACCATCTTAAAACTACTTCGATAATTTAACAAAACTTTAGTTTTCCAATACAGAAAACCACCGGTCATATACATATAGCTGTTCTACAAATGTAGTACTTTAAAGCTGAACCTGAACTCAGTTCAATCCTACTTGAAAACAAGATGAAATAATAGACACAAAATGAAGAAAAATGAAGTAACTCTTTAGCTATTTAAATGTCACTCCGAAGACAGAATAAGAAGCTTTTCCTCTGTGCTAATCACAAGGGAGGGCCTGGCTGAAGACACAAGGAGAAGCCATTAACAGGCTGAGGGAAGGTGGAACCCATTCCTCGAAGGATGCTCTTGGGAAAGGGAGTGGAATAAACTCAGCCTCATGCAAAGAGAATATAAAAGTTGTCACCTGGGGTCTACTCCCTGTGGTAGTGGATTCCTTTCAGGCATAAGTGAAATTAACACATAAACCTTACTGCAAAAATTGTATTTAAAAGTGGGTTATATTTTACCTATGAGCATACAAAAGAGCAAATCAGTGTAAGTCTTTAGAAGCATTTAAAGGGGCAAAAGGTCTACAACAAAATGGGACAGAACAAACGTCTTACTATTCAACAGCGTCTAAGTAGAGGCAAACTCCACTGTACACTTCCTCCCTTGTCAAGATCCAGCTCAAGTCACTTTCTCACACACACAGCGGCACCTAATGACACACAGCCCAGGTATGCTACTGCTTCTTTTTGGCCATTTCCATCAACACCTTGTAAGTGAAGTTAGAGATGTTTGTGTTCCTGGTGCTATTATAGTTTGAACTACAAAACAAACACTTATCTATTCAACAATGGCCACTCTCCCCTGTAGTCCCTAACAAAGACAAAACACAACTCAAAAGTTCTTACATTCAAATCTTTGTAGTTCAGATTGATGACCAGACCAAAAGGCCGTCCCCCCATGGGTTCTGCAGGAATGAAGGAATACTCAAAAGTTGCCTGTCTCTGGGGTGGCACTATAGTGTTCAGAGGAAGAGCTGTGAAATTCTGGATGTAAAACTGGTAGTCCTGAGGATAACGAAATGAGGCATCTAGTGATTCAACAATAAAATCTTCTGTCCCCTTGTTCGTAAAGCCTACCAGGAACTTCACGATGTTGTTTGCTGGAAAATCTAAGACACAAAATAGGAGAGGTCAGGGGTGGGATCAGAACACATTCAGAGTTCAAAATGAAACACAGACAGGGACTTGGGTTTCAGAATTCTCTCCACGCATTCTCGCGTGACTGCACACTAGCTCTGAATAATCAGAGTTGTAGTACAAACTGAAAATCTTTTGGCTGCTCTCTGGGTTCCAATTTAGGAGATAAACTGGGTATTGCAATTCCAGCCAAATCACATTCAGATTAAGAGGCTAAGAAAATCATGGCAGCAAGATTATCATGCAAGAGGTTTATATAACTCAGTATGTTACTACAAAAATAAATGGGGGACAGTATCGTCACACACTCAAATTCCCTCTCTTAAGTGCTGAGAAGAGAACAGCAGCTTTGTACATTCTAGGTATGTAAAGAACTACTGAGTCCATCCCCAGCAAGCAAATCACTT
The DNA here is from genome assembly GCA_001685075.1 of Bramus lutescens. NCBI lineage: Eukaryota > Metazoa > Chordata > Mammalia > Rodentia > Cricetidae > Bramus > Bramus lutescens. The sequence goes on along the minus strand of LOEQ01000816.1, from coordinate 705,615 downwards.
TTTGTAGGTATAAAAGTTGGAATACATAGAAAACAGAACACTTAAGTCCAAGAAAATTAGTGGTTTTTGTTGCTAAGTCTTCCATAACATTGTACGACAGGCTAATGAGTTGAATTCCACCCAGTATAACAGGCTATAGGACAGACCTGGGTTTGAATCTTGTCTCTGTAATCTATTATGTTCTGAGTAACTGTAGAACAAGTTTCTTAACCCCTGTAAGCCCAAGACCAACAATAACCATATCCTCAGGGTTTGCTGGATTAAATAAGTACTGCAAAGTATAAAGAACAATGCTACTCACGAAGTCCTCAATAAATAAATGTACTCAGGAATTTGAGTGGCCCTAACAAGAAGACTGGAAATGCTCCAAAATCTAAACCTTTGTGAGCCGCCAACAAGATGCTACAAGTGGAGAATCCAAGTCTCAAGTGGTGAGGTGTACATGAAACAAACTCTGCCCTACAGATAGCTCATTATGCACATAAAAATTTTCTAAAACTCAAAAAAATAAAATATTCAAAACCACTTCTGGTCCCATACATTTGGAGCAAGAAATATGCAACATTAATTTTCTTTTTTAAGTTAATGCTATTCTGTAACCAAGGCCTAATTGCAGACATTTAGTATTTCATTGATATTTAAACATTCAAAACTACCATCAAATTCCAGACAGGCCTGATAACATGTGCCTGTAATCCCAACACTTGGGAGGCTGAGGCAGGAAGACCTTGAGTTCAATACCAACAAAATAAACTCCTGTGGATGCAAACAGAGCAGAGAACTACTTCTGGGGAGTCAGGAAAGGGCCCACTTGTCTCTGCAGTGCTGCCTACTCCACGCTGCCTCACATCTTCAATGAAGCACCCAGACTGGCATTTTTGTGTGACTGCTGGCTAATCTTTAACATGAGTTTCAGGGATTAAACTCAAGTCATCAAAACAAAATGGTATTCCTGATACAGCTTGGAAAGCTTCAAGAATGGGACCTTTGGGGCTGGCAAGATGGCTGCCTGATAACCAGGGATCAATCCTCAGAACCCATGACAGGATAGTCCTCCTGCAAGTTATCCTGGAGCCTCCGCATGCTCCCAGTGGCACATGTGCACCCACATACACATATTTAAAAAAAATTTTTTTTGAGAAGAATGTTTAATTTCTAGCAAACCAAATAACATTACCACACAAAAGATTGGAATTAAACAGATGATTCTGCATTACCTTCTCCTTTTACAAATAAGATAGTTGTGTCTGCACTCGGTGAAGCTTCTGGTTCACCAGACACATCTTCTTCTTTATCTTCTACCTAAAGGCAACAACAGATTGCTGTGAAAGGGGTGAAAACATTCACTGCAGTGCAGACTTCACTAGACGGGTAAAGCACTGATCACTGGTGCCGGTGGTGTGCATTTCTTACTTCTTAGGAGGAAAGAATAAACACAGTTCCCCACTATCACAGTTTATACAGTGGAGGTTCCTGCCTTGGGAAATCACTAGTCAGCACAGCCCAGTGCAAAGGAAGAGCCTCTCTCTGGGAAAGCCACTTCTTGGGTCACATCATCTCTCCGACAGATAAGTAAAATGGTGTAACTCTGCTCTACCTCGTCAATTAAACAGAACTCCTAGAACCGCTCATGGAAATGTGGACACTAAGTCACTGGGAATCTGATAGCTCTACCTCAAGTAAAGACTGAAATTTCGTTCCAATTTTTCCACACATTCAGGAAATGTCATCATGGATAGGAGTTCAACCACACTTGAACTGCAAGGTCCCTAAACAGAGACTGGCAAGCTAGCTTCCTTCCAAAGAAGGACCATAATAAGGTCCCTCTCCTTTTACTACTTACTTCTGCTGCTGTGAAAAAGCAGCCAGACAATAAATGGATGAGCAGAGCTGGATTTGGCTAGTAACCACATTTTGCCCAGCCCCGTTCTCAAGCACCTTATTATTAGCAGCCCAGAAAGATTTCCATATCAATTACAATTTCCTCATAGACGGGCGGTGATGGTGCATGCCTTTAATCCCAGCACTTGGGAGGCAGAGGCAGGCGGATC
>LOEQ01000816.1:665647-682390 GCA_001685075.1 Bramus lutescens | reverse complement strand
CACCATGTAGTTGCTGGGAATTGAACTCAGAACCTTTGGAAGAGCAGGGAATGCTCTTAACCTCTGAGCCATATCTCCAGCCCTGCTTTTTTCTTCTTTAAAATGAATTAGTTGAATTGCTGAGCATGTCAATTCCAACTGACCCAGTGCTGTCTGGGCCTCCCCTTCCCCTTGCACCTTACCTGTTCAGAGCCCTCCAAGATTTTAAACCTATCATCCACCCAGCCCCCTTCCCCAAAGATAGTGGCTATCTGAACACCTTCTGGTGGACGGCCTTTTCCAAGTGTCCACAGCTCAAGCAAACACCACATTTTCTGTTTCCAAGTTCACACAGGAGCTGCCTTAAAGAGTCATCCAACAGAGACAGAAGTGGTGATGGTTTGACTTATGAGCATGTCCCTCGGAACCCATCGTACACTCCACACTACTCACTCTTGCAGCTAAAAACTGACGAAAGTGTAACACTGACTCTGTGAGATGGAATGTCCATCACCATAGTGTGTTGATCAACAGCTACACTTTCAGCCTTGTTTGGGGGTCTTGACAAAGGGATGGAATGGGATGAAGGCAAACATGGAGTCAGGAAACCAGGCAGGATATAATGCCAGTAGGTCACATGTTTGGTGCACAAACACAGGGACCTGATTCATATTCCCAGAACCCACATTTTAAAAAAGCCAGTTACGGTGCTGCATGTGTGTAGTCTCACCACTGTGGAGACGGAGACTAATGGGTTCCTGGAGCCAGCTGGCCACTGAGCCTGCCCTATTTGGTAAGTTCTATACCAACAAGAGACTGTATGTCCTGAAACAACATGGATGACTCCTGCAGAGAAACAACCAAATTTGTCCTTTACTTTAGATACTCAAACACAAACACGCACACACCCCAAATAAATGAACATAACTTCAGGAATGAATATTTAATCATGTGTTACTGTCAGTTCACATGGAAATAGAACATTCTTTACAGTGTCCATCAAGATGACCTACCAAGGTCATGGACTTTGGGTGATTTTCTAATCTTGGTCTGTAAGAAAGAAAGAAAATAATGTAAAAATAGGGAGAGAGAATTAAAATAGTAAATATGGTAAAAAAATTACACCATTATTTTGGCATATTTCCCTCTCACTTTCAAGAAGTTGTTCTTTAGGATCAAATATGAGACACTAAAATGATGAAACTTTTCAACACAAAGTGTGTGGACTATCCTCAGTGTGAACCATCCTCAGTGTGGACCATCCTCAGTGTGGACCATCCTCNNNAGTGTGGACCATCCTCAGTGTGGACCATCCTCAGTGTGGACCATCTTCAGTGTGGACCATCCTCAGTGTGGACCATCCTCAGTGTGGACCATCTTCAGTGTGAACCATCCTCAATGTGGACCATCCTCAGTGTGGACCATCATCACTGTGGACCATCCTTGGTGTGAACCATCGTCAGTGTGGACCATCCTCAATGTGGACCATCGTCAGTGTGGACCATCGTCAGTGTGGACCATCCTCAGTGTGAACCATCCTCAGTGTGGACCATCCTCAGTGTGGACCATCCTCAGTGTGGACCATCCTCAGTGTGAACCATCTTCAGTGTGAACCATCCTCAGTGTGGACCATCCTCAGTGTGGACCATTCTCAGTGTGGGCCATCGTCAGTGTGGGCCATCCTTGGTGTGAACCATCTTCAGTGTGGACCATCCTCAGTGTGGACCATTCTCAGTGTGGGCCATCGTCAGTGTGGGCCATCCTTGGTGTGAACCATCTTCAGTGAGGACCATCCTCAGTGTGAACCATCCTTGATGCATGTGAATAAAATACTGGGCCACAGTCTCATATTTAATAGAGTCCTTAAATTTTACTTAGGTCAAAATTCAGTTTTAAAATGAAAACCTACAAAACCTCCTGGAAAGTGAATAACTAGGAGCAAAAGTCAGACACGGGGTGTGTGTGTGGGAGGGGTGAAGATGGCTCAGAGACTGAGAGCGCTCATTCACTCTTGCAGAGGACAGAGTTTGGTTCCCAGCACTCATGTCTGCTGGCTCTCAACATCCTGTAACTCCAGATCCAGGGGGTGCAAAGCCTCTGCCTCTGTGGTCACCTGCAACCACATGTGCATGCCCACACACAGACATATACATACATGAAATAAAAACATATTTTAAAAAGCTAGACATCGGGGACTGTTTTTTAATCCCAATGTTTCACTGTTTCCACTGCCAGCGACAACTGAACAAATCAGCACTGGAATTTTGAGAGGATGCAGAGGAAGTCTCACTGCGTTGAAGAGTGTACTGAGGTTAGAGGTCACTCGAGACTTCAGAGTTGGTCATGGCTGAAGTCTGCAGGGCTCTGGAGTTTTTACACAGATGGACATAGCAGCTGGGGAGTGCCTTGTCACCCCTTTCCCTTATTTCAAAGTCAATAAGTCCATATAAATAAACCCCAAATTCAGTGTAAAAATAAGCTATGTGATCAGTGAAAAAATGTCTCAACTGGTAAATGTATAAAATTGAATAAAAAATACTATTAAATACTTCTAGAAAAAAATCCCTAGCTTATGTCTACAACTCAGAGAAAATTCAGGCTGTTTTGGAAGCCAAAACTAAACAGAATTAAACTAGTGTTTGCAAAGTGATCATATAAAATAACTGATTTTTCCCTAAATTTCCAGTTTTAGTATATGTTCTGCTGAAACTGGGACCCAACTCTGTACTGACAGTCAACCTAAAAGATTGTGTTCGTATCCTGCAGCATTGGGTTACATGACTGACTACTGGGCGACTGACTAAGACTTTTTCTAAAATTATAGACTTTAAGATGTCATGTTACTGAAGGGAGTCAGTTTACAGACATGGAAAAGGGGATAAGCACCTCAGCTCCTGACCCTTGCAGTATCTTGTTCATAGCTGCTTTGAGGGCCAGCTGCGGCCTTCTAACTCAGGCTCTACAGACACTTCAATGTAACTTGGTAGGTGGAACATGCCTGTAATCTCAAAACATGGGAGCACTTAGGGAAGGGTTTTGTATTGTCATCTGTGCTGCATAGCAAAAAATAGTTCAGAAAACAACCCAGACATAAGACCATCTCAAAATAATATAAAAAACAAAACCTGTTTTTGACACAGTATCTTGCTAAAGTTGGCAGGCAAGCCTCCAGAATAACTTGGGGTTTTAGATATGTGCCACCATGTAAGGCCTACAAGAAAACTTGGATCAAACAATATTTTATACTAGAAAATATGAAATACTTCATTTTTATCTTAAATAAAATATAAGGGGAATTTTTTAAAATGTATAATTTACTATATGTATTTTAAAGATATATTTTTAGAAAAGGAATGAAAACTTACCTTGGCCTTCTGGCTTTCTCTTTAGGCATTCTAATTAAATCTTCCAAATGTCTATTTCTCGCTTCCAAACTGAAGGAAGAAACAATTGCATTTTATACAAAAATGGACTTTTCAAGATAAATATTTTTTAAAGATTTACAGTACTCTGCCTGCATATATTCTTTTTTTTTTTTTAGAAGAGGGCACCAGATCTCATTGCAATTGGGAGCCACCATGGTTGCTGGGAATTGAACTCAGGGCCTTTGGAAGAGCAAGCAGTGCTCTTACTGCTGAGCCATCTTTCCTGTACCTCAAGATGAATATTTTGTAGATTCTCTGAAGTCTGTCTTAGTTACTGTTCTACTGCTGTGAGAACACACCATGACCACAGCAACTCTTATAAAGGTAAGCATTTAATTGGGGGCTTGCTTACAGTTTTAGAGGGTTGGTGCCTCCTCATTATGCCAGGAAGCAGGCAGGCATGGCACTCCCTGGAGGAGTAGCTGAGAGCTTTACGTCCTGATCCACCAGCACTAGGCAGAGGGACACAGACACTGGGCCTAGCATGGGCTTTTGAAACCTCCAAGCCCATCCCTAGTGACACACTTTCTTCAACAAGGCCACACCTCCTAATCATTCCCAAACAGTTCCACTAACTGAGGACCAAGAATTCAAACCTATGAGGCCATTCTCATTTAAACCACCACAGAGACTGAGTCAATACTGTCAGGATTATGAGCTGAGATTGTTACCTATAATACAATTACCCTGTTAGATATTTTATGATCAGATTTTTCTCATAACTAACATTAAATCCAAAGCTAATCATACATAATCTGTTCATCCCACAAGACAGGAATCTGGGTCTTTTCCTGGCAATTCAGAATATGTGGTCAGTTTTTTCCTTTTTATGTTACAGGGCTAAAGATAAGACTAGATAATGGCAAATCCATAGCATGCCATCTAGGTATTGATTGTTTGCAATAAGGTCAGTGTAATATAGCTCTGGTGTATGTGTATTAACAGAGTTACTTATCTGGGGCTGCTTTACCACAGGAAAATGTTTGCTAGTGTCATTGCATGGTCACAACATTCTGTTGGCCTGTTAGAGATTTTCCTGTTCTTATGCATTTAGAAAGAGATAGATAAGCAAAAGAGACATTTAAAATTTCAAATATATTCTTAAGGACACATAGTCAAGACACTTAAAAAGTTCAAAACAAGCAGTACAAAAAGCTACAAAGAAAAAAGTCAGCTCATCTACAAAGGCAAATACATCACATCAGCCCTCTCAAAGGAACCCCTAAACTCCAGTAAAGAATGGAATTGTTTATTTCAAGTCCTAAAAGCAAATAACTTCCAAATAAGATTGTTGTATCCCACAAAATTATCTTTCATAATGGTAGAGAAATATGGATATTTCAAGACAAACAAACTAACACAATTCAGGGCTACCAAGCCAGCATTGCAAAGGACACTTAAAGGAACCCTAAGTATAGATGAGGAAGAGCAAGGAGTGCAGGAAAATGAACAAGAAAGAACTAAGAAAGAATACAAAGTGCATATACAATAACCTACAAGCCCCTGATATGAATAGGAGAAAGAGAGAAACAAGTAATAATCCAATTAATCAGAAAAACAACCAATCAAATTACAGGAATAAGCATAGAGTTCTCAATAATAGCCCTAAGTTTAAGTGGTTTTAACTGTCCAATTAACCAATTAAAAAATATTGACTAAGCTGGACAGTGGTGGTGTATGCCTTTATCCCAGCACTCAGAAGACAGAGACAGGTGGATCTCTGTGAGTTCAAGGTCAGCTGGGTCTACAGAGGAAGTTCCAGGACAGCCAAGGTTGCACAGAGAGACCCTGTCTTGAAAAAACAAAACAACAACAACAAGAAAAAGACACTAACTAGCTGACTGGACTAAAAAAGCAAGACCAAATTTCTTTTGTCTTTAGGAAATGTATCTCAATGACAAAAACAGGCACAGACTGAAAGTGAAAGACAATTTGCCGGGTGAACCAAAGCTAAGCTAAGCTAGCAGAGCCCAGGGAACATCAAGGAAGAGACAGTGGGAAGAATGTAAGCTCATCAGTGAGGTGGCTCAGGAGGAAAGTTCTCACCACACAAGCCTCAACCTCAGTTTGATCCCAGAACCCGCCGTGGAAGGAGAAAATTGACTCTCAAAGTTGTCCTCTGATTTCCATACACACATGCACAGTGCAATACATGAACACAAACTAAAGGATCTTGAGAAAACAAAAACTCTAAGAAAATGTTAAGGACATAAAGCAGATTAATTTCCCTGGGTTAGGTCATCATGTAGATCATTTAGTACCATCTTCATTTTGTACCCTTAGAATGACTGCCATTTAGTGCCTTCATTCAGGTTGTTAGAACATTTTCTTTTTAAATGATCTGTTTTTATTTTACATACATTGTAGATTGCTGTTCTACCTGAATGTATGTCTTGTGAGGGTGTCCAATCCCCTGGATCTAGAATTACAGACAGTTGTGAGCTGCCATGTGGGTGCTGGGAATTGAACCCAGGTCCTTTGAAAGAACAGCCAGTGCCCTTAACCTCTGAATCATCTCTCTGGCCCTAGAACATTTACTAACCTGAATTTCTTCCTCTCCTAACATTAATAATTCTTTTTTTGGAAAGTAACAAGAACAGAGAATGTTTACATTGTATCATAGAAACAATTTAAGGGATTTCTCTATTCCTGCTCCCTAATTCAGATCTGATATAAACCCTGACACCCCAAACAGATGTTCAAGCTGGATTTGGAATGGGAATGAGGTGAATCAGGTCTAGGCCCCTATCTGTTAGTCTTTGTCTTCAGCTTAGGCATTCACAATCAACCATGCTAGGCCTTGGTTGCAGAGCTTGTGGGCTAGGCCCCTCCCTTCTTGGGAAAGTGTGAAAGGCCTGAGTACAGGGTACACTCTGTATTGTTTCCAGGAAGTTCTGTTTGGGATTGCAAAATAACTGTTTGCTTGTCTTTGGTTGAGACAAGATTTCTCCCTGTTGTCCTTGATGCTTTGGAACTCCACCTGCAGAGCAGGTTGGCCTTGAACTCAAAGATCCACCTGCCTCCCAAGTGCTGGGACTAAAAATGCACCACCACCCCGAGCTGCAAAATGATTCTTGAAGTGTAAGGTGAGGCAGCCCCACCTGGAGAAGGCTGGCTCATACTTCTGCCACTAGAAGACCCTGGCCCTGTGTATTGCAGTAGTGCCAAGGTCAGTTCATTGGAGCTGGCATGTCTACCCACAGCTGCTCCCATCACAGTGGTAAGGTTTCTCACATGTGTGGGTTTGCAAGCATGTCTAAGATGCCCAGCTAGCTTTTCTTTCTCTTTCCCCACTCTAGTTAGGGGTGCTCTGGCAGGCAGAAGTAGGTATCATGAGCTCCTGGTAGTGGAGCTCCAGAGCAGGTGATGCCCTGGCAGGCATAGTTGTGGGATGGCACCCTGGGGTAAGCAGCTGCGCGATTGGCAGTTGCTGGTGCTCAGCAGTTTCTCTGCACCCTGTGGAAGTATACCTGCTATGAAGCTGCGGCTGCAAGGGAAAGTCTTGTGCGCTTCTTCCTGTGGCTGAGCTGTGGTCCAGCTTCCAACTGGGCCCATAGGTGCCCACCAATCATGCAAGAGGACACTGACCTGCTTAATTCTGGGGCACAGGGTGGTCTTTGGCAAAGCTGATTACCTACTGACTGCCATGTTTCCTATCAGGGCTCTCTGTCATTGAGCACCAAGTTGCCCATCAGCCCCCCAGAGCTGCGGTGTGGGGGCTGTCTATCCAGCAGGTGGGAGGGGTGGTGGGGATGGTGCTGACAAGCCCATGTCTGCTCCAAGGAACAAATGCAGACCCTGCAGGCATGGGGCACCAGCAGAGTGGAAAGCTCCACTTGGAAGAGGATGGAGCTGAGCTGAAGGTGGTGTGGAAACAGCACCACCGTCCCTTGAAGGGATATCCAGTTGGAGACAATGAAGTCTTTGAACTCCTGGGTCTCCTTCAGGGTGGGCAGCTTGGTCAGCACTGTAGCTCCCTCTCCAGGGCTGGGATAGTAGTCACTTCTTGTGACAAAACTCTTCCTGTGACTGGTGGGGGTGGGGTGTGGGGAGAACACAGGGCGACTGCCTGACTCTTGGCCCTAACAGCAAGGTTATTCGAAGCCCAAAGTCAATGAAGATTTTAAAAACTAAGACACAAAACCCAAGACCAGAAGTCCCAAATTGCCAAAGATTCTTTTTCTTTGGATTAAATAAAAACTAGCAGTGCCTTTTTAAGAAGTTCCTTTGTATACCAAAATTCTCAAAAATGTTGTAAACTCTTGAAAACAGCAGCAAGACCAGAGGCCAGGCTGGGCTTCTGAACCAGTGGTGTCCCCATGTGAAATGAGTAATACAGCAGCTTATTCTGAACCAGGTCCTGAACATGGTTTTAGCTCATCCTAAACACATACCCTAGTTTTCCTATTTCTATGAGTCAGGGTGAAAGATCTTAGAAGCCAGAGGATGAAATAAAACATCAATTAATATTCACAAAATTTAAAAGATTAGTTTTATTAATTTACTGTGCAGTCTGAGAATGGGATATCTCAAGTCTTTGATCAGCACACTTGATAAGTTCTTCATATGATGTTACCTTGAGAAAATAAGTATATATTTTTAAATAAATACAATGTTTAATTTGATTACTTTCTCCTTTTTTAAAATCTTTACAAGTTGAGCCAGGCAGTGGTGGCAGATGTCTTTAATCCCAGCACTCAGGAGGCAGAGGGAGGTGGATCTCTGTGAGTTGGAGGCCAGCCTGGTCTGCAGAGTGAGTTCTGCAACAGCCAAGGCTACACAGAGAAACCCTGTCTCAAAACAAAAACTTCTACAAGTTGAATTGTTTGATTACAATAAATGAAAATCATACAAGAGACAACGCATCCTTTTCTATTTTGATCTCAGGAAGATGAGCAACAATAAAGTCAGGTCTGGAAATGGGAGTCCCAGAAACTTGACAGCTCAGCGAGTGCACCGATGACACAAGGCCAACTAAGGATTACAGCCTCTTTAGTTAAAATCAATGCAGTCCTTATTTGTGTGTGTGGGGGGGGGCTGAGGCAGTAAAATGTGAGATTCCAAGGCCAGCCTAGGCTATGTATGGAGACACTATCTCAAAAGATCAAAATGAAAACAAAAAGTAAACTAAAACACTAAGTTGGAAAGATACTTAATTACTTTGAGGGTAAAGTAGCGAAATTAAGATTTAAAGTGCCTGGAGCAAGGTTCTTGGCCACTTTCCAGCTATCCAGCTAGTAGGGGCATTTAATGTGCTTAAGAGGTAAAAGGGCTTGGCAAACCTCAGATCCTTTTAGCTCAGGAGCTCCATTAGCTCTGTGTTTGGTTTTGTTTTTAGTTTTTCAAGACAGGACTTGTTTTTTTTTGTTGCTTTGGAGCCTACCCTGGAACTTGCTCTTGTAGATCAGGTTGGCCTCGAACTCACAGAGATTCACCTGCCTCTGACTCTTAAGCGCTGGGATTAAAGGCCTGCGCAACCACTGCCCAGCAGGAGTTCTGTTACCTCTGACATGATGTTTGTGTTGAACTTTATCGTTGCTTGGTTTGGTTTTTATACTGAGGACCAAACCCAGGGCATACGCTAGGCAGGTGCTCTGCCAATTGAGCCACATTCCCATCATTTACTGATCCTGGCATCATGTTTTGATGGATTTTGCTTGTTTTTCCTGTCAGAAAACATGTACCTTATTTATTAAGCTGCCTACATGTCTCCGGTACTTGTCATTCTCCTCAATGAGTCTGCTGTAGTGGTCTTCTTTGCTCTCTAGAAGGCCCCCCAACTTTGTGATCTATGGAGAAACATCAGTGAAAATGTAACCTGGAAACCACCGTGAAACCAGTGTGAAAAATAAAAAAGTCAGCTACATTTTAGTCCAATATCTCTGAAACTGAGTTCCACTTAAGTGAGTCATGACATAGACAGACTGGATCTGGGGGTAGATTGCATACAGAACACACCAGCAGGAATTATGATGGACTTTCATTGATTCTGTTATTTCCTATATGAAATGGCTTTGTAAATAACCAAGCGTCTGCTAGTACCTATGGACATTAACCACATCCTACTTTCCCACCATCCCTTGCATAGATGACACATGTAGGGACATGTTTGAGTCTGAGGCAGAGCAGTGGTGTGGGTGATATGTCTGAGACAGACCTTCCCTTGCAAATGATGCTCCTCTCTAAGTTCCAGCTTAACGTACTTCATGGTCCAGCCTATTGTCCAGTTTTTGCAAGATTATTGAAAATTAATGACTATAAGGTTGGCAAGATGGCTTAGTGGGTAAAGACCCCTGCAGCCACAGCTGATGACTTGAGTACTAAACCCTTAGATCCATGAGGAAAGGGGAATCAACTCTGCCTCCATGTGTGCCATGGCACTCTGCATGCCAATATGGTTTTACACACACACACACACACACCCCAAATGTAATAAAAGTTTTAAGTAAAAAATTAATTTTTTTCTGAAAGGGGTATTTAGAGACATCAGGAAACCTTATTAACATTTTCTTTGGAAGTTTCTTTCTTTTTTATTTTTTTTCCTCAAGACAGGGTTTTTCTGTGTAACAGTCATAGCTGTCCTGGAACTAGCTCTTGTAGACCAGGCTGGTCTTGAACTCACAGAGATCTGCCTGCCTCTGCCTCCCGAGTGCTGGGATTAAAGGCGTGTGCCACCACCCGGCAAATTTTCAAAGCAATTACAGAAGAAAAACTAGAGAAAACTTCCCATTAAGTAGCAGTACTAAGAGTGATTTCCAGCCTTCTCACACTTCTGTGTCTGCAGAGGACCCGTGCTGGAGAAACTGCAACACCCCATTCCTCTCTCTCTCTTCCTTCCCTCTCCATTCCTGGCATGTGAGAAGAACTAAGTGCCTAGAGTGTGTGATGCATGAGCTCTGCTTCCAGGCTATTTTATTTTATATTATTTTTTAATTTGGAGGCAGGGTCTCCCTAAGTTGACCAGGCTGGCTTTAAATTCAGTTTGTATATATCCTAAATTAGACTCCAACTTGAAACCCTCCTTCCCCAGTATTCAGGGTTATGGGATTTTAGGCATGCATCTCCACTTTTTTTTTCTCTTTCAAAGATTAATGGCTATGCAGCAAGTATTGTGCATATTTCTGCTTCTAAGTGGTTTAGAAATACAAGGATAGACACCTGTGCTATACCAGAGACCTTGTCAGTCTTTGTCATTATAGTGAGACCCATAGGGTTTTCTAGTATTATTCAAATTGTATTTGTGGCACAATGTAACAATCTAACATACATAATCTATAGTGATAAAATTAGAACAGTTCAGATTTCCATCTTCATAGACTTTTTTAAAAAAATCTTTGCCGGGTAGTAGTGGCTCATGCCTTTAATCCCTGCACTCCGGAGGCCGAGGCAAACAAATTTCTGAGTTTCAGAGTAGCCCGTTCTACAGAGAGAGTTCCAGGAGAGCCAGGGCTACACAGAGAAACCCTGTCTTGAAAAACAAAACAAAACAAGCAAACAAACAAAAAAATCCTTTGATCATCATGTGACAGTGATACATATTTATGCAGCTGAATGGGTGGAACCAGGAGGGTATTATAGTAAATGAAATAAGTCAGACCCAGGAAGATAAACACTGTAAATTCTCTTTGATAGAAATATGCTTTTAAACAGTTGACGTGAATGTGTAGTGGTGATATCTAGAGGGTAGGAAGAATAGAGGAGAAGACGGGATGGTAGGGGGTTGGATAATAGGTATCAAAATACAGTAGTAATAAGATCCAGTGTTCGCAGCAACATGCAACATATTCTACAAATAACCAGAAGGGAAGTGGCCAAAACTCCAAACTCAAAGTTATGGTAAGAAGAAAGCTTTGACCATTGTACATTGTATATATATATTAAAATATATTATAGAAAAAAGAAAAATATTATATTGTACCAACTCAGTGTTTTTTAAATTATTATGTAACTGTCGAAACACCCAAATCATGTTTTCATTTCCTCCTTTTTTTGCATTCTCTTTCTGTGCCACTTGATGCAAACTAAGTTATTTTCAACCATAGCTATTTAATGCAGCTATTATAGCAGAATACACAAAAGTGTGATTGTGCTTTATCCACAGTGAAAAGTAGCTCTATTTTGGAGAGCTGTGTATGGTGTGTATCTGTAAGCCTAGAACTCCAGAAGCTGAGGTGGGCTATCTGAGATGAAGGCTGGCTTGAAGTACACAGTAAGATCCCATCTCGAAAAAATAAATGAGGGGCCAAAGAGACAGCTCAGCAGTTAAGAGTGCTTTTGGTGCTCTTTCAGAGGACTCAAGTTTGGGTCCCAACACCCACGTCAGGGATCTCGTAACCAACTAGAACTTCAGCTCCTGGTGATCTGACATCCTCTTCTTGCCTCTGAGGGCAACTGTATGGATGTCATACACACATGTGTATACGTACAAAATAATAACTTTTTTTTTCAAATACAATGAAGAGAGGGATATAGCTAGTGGTAGCATGCTTGTCTGCAGGGGTAAGCCTTGGTTTTGATGCTTAGAATTAGGGAAAATAAAAGCATGTTGATCTTTTGGCTTCTGCATTTTGAAAGGCATAAATTTTACTAGTATATCAAGTTGGACAATATTTAAATTTTTTATAATTATTTTTAAAATTCATTTTTAATTTATGTGTATGGATGTTTTATCTGCAAACATCTATATGTTACTTGCATGCCTGGTACCTAGAAAGGCAAGAAGAAGGCATTGGATCTCTTGGAATTGGATTTATAGACAGTTGTGAGCTATCTTGTGAGGGAATTGAACCTGGGTCCTCTGGAATTACAGCTTAACCACTGAACCATTTTTCCAATTTTAAAACATGAAAATACTTCTATACTTTTATTGGTAATACTGCCACAACGCCAGTATGACTATTTTAATGAGCAATACTTTGAAGGATGATAACTTTTTAAAATGTGTTGGATGGCATTGGGTATAAAAGGGACCATAACATAACGCATTGGTCCGTCTTACCAAGAAATCAAGCTCCTCATTTAGATTGTGGTATTTATCCAGTTTGACCACCAATAACACAGGTGCATCTCTGGCATTCCTGGCTTCATCCACATCAAAATTTGTGACCTGAGATTAAATATGTTTACACACATTATAGTAGTTACACACTCCTATCATTTCACAGTGTCATTGAGAATCAAAGATGGGGGCTGGAGAAATGATTGGCAGTTAAGAGAATTTACTGGTCTTGCAGAGGTCCCAGGTTCACTTCCCAGCACCACATGGTGGCCTCACAAACATCTGTAATTCCAGTTCCATGGGAGCTAATGCTCTAGTCTGGCCTTCTCAGGCACAGCATACATGTGGTGCATAGACATGCATGAAAAACACATTTTTTTTAAGACTCAAAGATTGAGGGTTGAGCAACATGTGACTGGATTCTTAGAAGTACATAATTTGCTGGGTGGTGGTGGTGTTCGCCTTTAATCCCAGCACTCAGGAGGCAGAGGCAGGTGGATCTGTGTGAGTTCAAGGCCAATATGGTCTACAGAGTGAGTTCGAGGGCAGTCAAGGCTATTTAAGAGTTAGGACTTCAGGAAACTTGGCAAGAGAGCATCAATACCTCAGTGTATTAGCATGTTGAGGACAAAGCATAACGTGTTAAACTCACCTCAAGAGTGTGATGTTGAAGTGCTTTTTCATTAGCAATTAACTCTTTAAGAGTTGCAATTCTGTTTTTATGTTTCAATAACTAGAAAAAAGCATTTTATATTTTAGAGGAAAAGAAATAAAATTACCTGCTAGAACATTTACCATAAAGTCATGCAACCAAACAAAGTCCAGTCTTTAATGTTGACATGATTTAATTATTTAACCACTTCCCTGATGAAGAAAGAGTTTCTACAGCAAGCCCAAGACTGCTATGCTTAGCAAGACCAGCTAGCAAGTCACCTAGAGCCCTGATTTACATGAGGTTTCTATGGCCCTTGCTACAGATAACTCACTAGGCCAAACTCTGTTGTTCACAGCATGTTATATAGACTGAACACTTGCTTTCTGGTGGGTGGAACTTTGGTACATGATTTCCCCAATAAAAATTCTATGAGCAAGTGGTTTTCCTGAACTTCCCTGGTCTATTGGACCCTGTCATCACTAGTTAGTGCTGGGGAAATGATGTGCAGATTTCTATGATTTCTCCAGGACACCTGGGGACCTGGTTCCTTCCAGTGCGGCCCCACTGTGCCTTTCTTTGCCTGGCTGCTTTTACCTGGTAGCCTTTTGGTATAAGACATCAGAGCTAGGGGTATAGCTGGATACTGAGTCATGTTCAATGCCTGGAGTTCATGGTGGAGATGAGAACCAACTCCTGAATATTGACTTCTGACCACCACACATGTGCCGTGTCCCCTATGCACTGCCCCAACATACACACATTGATAAGTACAGTTAAATTTAAATTTTTGGAAAAGGCAATGGAGAGACGCTAGGTACTTCTGCTCTGACCCCTCTTCCCAATGAAGAAATAATGGGTTTGTTTTAAATGTGTCCAAATGACAAAGTTTGAAGCCACTATAAGGACTGTAGAAACAAGCTCCTCTTTAGGAATCAGTAATGCCATGGGAAAATGAAAAAAATGATTACACTTATGTGGCATGTGTGTGTATGTGTGTTCATGCATAGCAGTCAGAGGGAAACTTCTGAGAGTCTGTTCTTCTACCATGTGGGTCCCATGGGTTGAATTCAGGTCACTGGGCATGGTGGTATGTGTCCCTAGCTACTGAGCCATCTCATCAGTCTCTGTGAATAAAATTTTCCAATGTAGATTTTTTAATTTGAAAGCAAGTCAAATTCTGGCTAGTATATCTACTTCTAACAAGCATAATAAGCTAGTCGGGTCCCCGAGCACTTCTTTAAAAAACCCAAAGCTTTAGAAGCAACTGTTCTGTGATGTTTTAACTATTTCATCCCACTACAGCGAATCAGGTTTTAGAATGAAGAATACAGCACCTCTTTATCTAAATCTCTCTTTTGAAGCTGAAGGCTCTTCAGTTTTTGCTGCATTATGTCATTAGTTTTCTTACTATCTTGGCAATGTTCAGCATCAGGATTGGTGATATCCTAAGGATAATGGTTTGAGAAACTAGACTGAAAAATTTTTCTCCGAAGTGAAAGAAAACCCCCTTTCAGAAATAAGTGGCCAAAGGAGATAAATCACATTTAGTCCATGCTTCAAACACTCTTCATTGTCTCACTGGGAGTTAATAGGAAGGTCTGCACGTGACTCACACATGCATATACATTGCTATTAAGAGTGGATAGTGCCCAGCAAATCCCAGCACAGGAGGCAGAGGCAGGTGGATCTCTGAGTTTGAGGTCAGCCTGGTCTGCAGACTGCAGGCTACACAGAGAAACCCCATCTCAAAAACCAATAAATAAATAATAAAAAACAAAACAAAAAAACATGGCAAGTGATGCATTCATATTTCAGCTCAGATGAGTGCACTTAAAATGGAAGAAATGCACAACAGAAGAAAAGGCTAATTTGAAAATCTAACAAGTACACACCCTTTCATATTGTTTTTGTTAATTCATTTGCTGCCCAGGACAGGACAAATATGGTTCCTTATTTAAGGAAACAGGCGGAGAAAGGTCATGTTACTTGGACAAGTCACATAACCAAGGCATGTGTGGCCACAATTTGAACTCATTGATAAAATATCATAGATAGATAGATAGATAGATAGATAGATAGATAGATAGATAGATCTTTTACCTGACACGTGAGAAGTCCTACTGTCAGGGCCAAAAGCCTGAATTTTAGAGGCCAGTGGAGAAGTTCTCTTCATAGGTGGGAGTTCCGAGATTTCTTTACAAGGTGAGCAATTCAGGAACAAATTAGAAGGTAGCCCCTTTGCACATACACAATTCAGATTTGTCACAATAAAGTCAGAGGATCCACATTAGCTTAAATAAAATGCTGGTAAAACACTATGTTTAAAAGCTCTGAGCAGTGGTTCTGAAGCATTCTTCCTTGGGATGCCTTGATACTCTTAAAATTTATTGAGAAAAACAAAGCACAACTTTAAAAACAAAAAAAATCAAGGACCATATTTTTTATGTTAGAAATTGTAACAGAATATTTTAGAGTATTTGTTTACTAATTCATTTGTGTAACAATCCTTTATGCCTCAACATAAATAGGACTCTTATTAAAATTATGTTCTCCAAAATAAAAATGTTAGTGGAGGAGCAGTTTTGGGGGCACTGGGGATCAGCCTCAGGGTCTCACTTGTGCTAGGCAGGTACTCCTGCTATGTCTTGCTACAACCCTGGCTCATTTGCAACCAATTTTAATTCTATATTTGGAAAGGCGGCAGGACTCTCATCTTGGACTCACACCCTGTGGTGGTTTGAATCAGAATGTCACCAGAGAGTGGCACTTTTTGAAAAGATTAGAAGGATTAGGAGGTGCGGCCTTATTGGAGTAGGTGAGGCCTTGTTGGAGGATGTGTGTCACTGGGGTTGGGCTTTGAGGTTTCAAAAGCATATGCTAGGCCCAGAGTCTCTCCCTCTGCCTACAGATGTTGCGAAGTTCTCAGCTACTGCTTCAGTGCCTGCCAGCATGCTGCTATGCTCCCTGACCTGAGGAAAATGGATTGAACCTCTGAAACGATAAGCAACCCCCCAATTAGGTGTTTCTTTTTATAAAAGTTGCCCTGGTCATAATGACTAATACACATCCCATCAGCCTGGAGGGCAATTATGTCACCACACACCGTACAGCTGCTAAAATACTATCCATATGAGAAATAACAATGGGAAAATCAATGATGTCTTTGAGAGCCGTCATCAAAGTTAGTATTCCCACATGCAGAGCCAAATTCTTCACCACTTATCTACCCCTGCCCATCCTTTAAAATGTTAAGCGCGTGTTGCCAAGGCTGGCTTTGAACTTGGAATCCTTTTGCTTCAGACCCCAAATGTCTGAGATTATAAGCATGTGCATCAACCCAGCAATAATGTCTTTTTTCCCATGCTATTAGCTTAGTTACAAACATATATAGTATGCTATATGAGTTCCAGAGTCTGATCCACTTCTCAAACTCATTTTTCCATTTAAGAACATTAGAGCACTGGATTGATCTCCCAAGATCCAAATGAGGAGCAGAAGGAAGGAGAACATGAGCAAGGAAGTCAGGATCGTGAGGGATGCGCCCACCGATGGAAATGGTGGGGCTGATCTAATGGGAGCTCACCAAGGCCAGCTGGACTGGAACTGATGGAGAATGTGATTAAACCGGACTTTCTGAACGTGGCTGACAAGGAGAGCTGAATGAGAAGCCAAGGACAATGGAACTG
>LOEQ01000816.1:644890-659002 GCA_001685075.1 Bramus lutescens | reverse complement strand
ATAAAATTCTGGCAAACAGAATCCAAGAACACATTAAAAATATTATCCATTATATGGGGGAGGGGGAGAAAATGGGAGGAGGTGGAAAATTTTAATAATAATAAAGAAAATGGAAAAAAACAATTCCTCCTACAAACAAATGCCATATCCGAGTTTCAAGTCTAAATGTCCATCGCTAGAATACTTGAAACTCTGGGGACTGTGTTAGACATTCGGCATCTGCATCAATACCTGGGTGCCATCTGGCTCCATCGCTTCCTGCAGCTGCTCCCTTGACTGAATTATCTTAAAGTTAGGGGTGCAAGTTTGCGCCTCCCCCTTTGCAGACTGCTGCTGGAGCCCCGTGTTTTCCTGCCCCAGCTCATCCACCTGCTGCTGGAACTTTGTAGGTTTAGCCCTCTCCTCACAGGTGAAGAGCAAACTCTTCACTTGGGCCGTCAGCTTCTCAACTCTTGATTTCAATTTCCGCCTTTCTTTCAGGTACTCCTTTTCCCGCTTCTGGAATTCCTCCTGAAAAGACAAGATCTCTTGTTTGCGGGTCTCCTTCTCCCTTTTCAACAAGTTCAAAGCGGAACTGGTGGCCTCCTCCAGCTCTGCTTTGTATCACTGTAGTCTTTGCAGCTCTTCGTCTTTCTTGCTTAGAGTCTTCTCTATCTCCAGGCACTGACTGACCAATCTGTTTTTCTGCTGTATCTTGGCGATGTACCTTTCCTGTAAACGGACATAATGGATCTTGATCTTTTTAACCTGGACCTGCAAAGTCTCCTTGTCTTTCTTGGATTCCTGAAGGTGCTTTTTGGTGTTAGCCAAAACCTCCTGCAGATCCTGGAATTTCTTGTTGATATCATTCTTCTCCAGGAGTACTTTGTATTTGTCATCATTTAACTCCTCAGTGTTCTCCTTTAGTTTATTTATGATGTCAGCCAATACTTGCTGTTTGGTGACCTTCGTCTGTAGTTCTTTAACCCTGTTTTCCAAGTACAAATTCCTACCATGGAGCTCTTGAATCTGCATTTCCTGTTTCTTGTTAATCTGTTTTAATCTCTGCAAGGCTTCATTTAAAGCCATGTCCTCTTCCAGGGGCTCCAAGCTTTCAAGGCTTAGTTCCCTATCAGGCAACATGCAGTTGTCCTGAGATCTACTCTTGAAGATTCCCGTTGGAGACCAAGGTGTTACGGCTAGGCTGTCTAAACCACCTTCTGTGACTTGCTGCTGGTGACTAAAGGACATCTCAGAAATCTCCCCAGAATGCTGCATTTCTTTTGAAGAAACTTCAGGCTGAAAATTACAGTAAATACAATCAACATGAAAGAGTAGACTGCTGAGTGTAACTCCCAACTGCATGGCAGAGAGAAGCAATAGGTGTATGCAAGAAATGTGTATCGTATTTACTGAGACAAAAGAAAAACATCTATTTGGACTCTCATCATCTTCTATGATGTAAACCCTGGTAACATACAAGGTATTTTATTTGGTTTCAAAATCAATTAAGCAACTGTATCAATTACCCTATAGACTATAAAATCTTTTGAGTAAAGGGCTTTAATAATATCTTGCTTGGAGCATTACTTCTTCCATGCTGACTCCTGTGAACATTAGATTGCAGACATACTTCATGATTGACTTTATGCCCACAATACGTGTTTGTTGGGGGTGTATGTAACAAAAGACTCCACAATTGTGGTATAGAACACTGAAATGAATGTCAAATTAAAAGCCATTTATGAAGCATCTGTAGTGGCAGTATTATATCAACCTAGAGACGCTGAGCCCTTATACTTTTAACGGCTTTTCATTGCTCTGGGATAAAGTCAGTTATCTAACCAAGGTTCCCAAGAGCCCACTAATTGCTATAGATAGCAGACCCTACCACCCTGTCCTCATCCTCATCCATACCCCTGCTTCCTGCAGCCCCATGTTCCCTGGACTCTAGGCTTCCTTGAGGTCCTAGTAGGTATCATAGACCTTACAGATAAAGGAAGTCCATAGATATATTGTTCCTTGTTCATGAAATGCTTCTCAACCCACAATTGTTTCACCCATCAGAGCTCAGTCCAAGGACTACTTCAAAGAAGCCTCCCCAGACTCTCTTGTCTAGTGAAGTACCCTCTGCAGAGGCAGCATCACTGTGTGTCGTGCTAAGAGTCAAGTGCACAGAGGTTTGTGTGATTACTTGGCTTATATCTGTCTCCCTTTCTAGGATATTTTCATGAAGACAAGAGCCATGTGTTTTTCTTGTTTGGTTGTTTTTAACATTATATAACTATTACATAGCCTGTCCTAGTACACAGTAGATTCATGGAAAAACCTAATGACTACTTGGGAAAAAAACTAAATGTAATGGGGAAAGGAATAAACAATCTTGAGAAACCTTAACTAAACAGATCTTGGAAACACTGGTTTCTAGAAATCAACATGGTAAGCTAAGTTTTCTTTTCAAATGCTGCTAATTTCCAAACCAATGAACAGAACAACCTGCTCATAATCGCAGACAGATGAGTAATACCTTTTCTTATGAAACTCATGCTGAAAACATGATATTTACACTCCCATTGGACTAAACTCTTCTGCTGAAGTTGTTTAGAGAATACACAGACTTAATGTCTTCAGCGCTGTTAGGATATCACCAGTGACCACAACCAATGAAACCCAAGACAAGTAAATATTTGCTCTTCCAAAGAAGTCCAACAAAACAGACAAATCTTTGGCTTGTTTTGTCATATAACTAATAAACACCTCTATACAAGCTCCCTTTCTGAACCTTTCCCACAAGGCCATCTCTCAAGTCTCAGCTAGTTTGCCGTGGTGCACATAAAAATGGGTCCTACTTAAAGCACCTTGTTGATACCATGCCATGTACATATTAAGGAGTAGGATGGTGAGTCATAATCCTTAGTGAGATCACACTTCGGAGACCTACTCTCTAATTATGGCCCGACACAAAGACCCCTCAGGAGCACAGTCCCTTGAGCTGATCAGACGATTTAACAATATTTGGAAAGTCTCAGCTTGTGTGTTATTAAATAAAAACACCCCTGTATCTGTTAACATGCCACAGCTTTAATGACCCCACCGATCAATCTTACCTCCTCTGTTTCATGATCAGTTCTCAAGCCAAGCAGGTCTAAGCAATCCTCAGTATCAAATGAATTTTCACTGCTAGTGCAGACATTTTCTCTACACAGAAAGCTTTGAGGCTGACTGGTGTTGAAGGTGACATCTATGACAGCGCTTCTAGCCAGTGACTTTTCCATCAACGGCTGCGTCTCTCCTCTGTAGTAGTTCAGAGACAGACTTCTAGATTTCCTGACGTGCTCGTAAACAAGTTGGTCTTGCTTTTCGGAAATCCTAGTTTCCATTGGATTCTCTCCCTTACGCGCATAGGGCTTCTCACTAGTGTTCACTGTATTATGCTCATGGCTTTGCAGCTCCGGCTTCTCCAAGGAAGAAAAGGCCTCGCTCAGGTCTTGAAATAGCATCTCATCATTAAATGCTTCTATCCAGTGAAATTTGCAAATGGGTTCAAATTGTCTCAGGGAAGAGACCCTAGTGTTAGCTGGTTGATTCTGTACACCCTCTGAATAATTCCTAAGGTTGATATCTTATTAGAAAAAGAAAGAAGATAATGAGTTACCATAAACTTACAGAATAACTGTTATACTTAAAATAAATGTTGAAGGTCTTTCTCTCTCTCTCTGTTTTGTTTTGGTTTGTTTTTCTGAGACAGGGTTTCTCTGTGAAACAGTCCTGGCTGTCCTGGAACTTGTTTTGTAGAACTGGCCTCAAACTCACTGAGCTCCACCTGCCTCTGCCTCTCAGGTGCTGGGATTAAAGGTGTGAGCTACCACCACCTGGCTACTTTTCCTTTTTTTATATAGCACCTCACTATTGAGGTTAAGACAGCCTCAGATTCATCCTCCTCCTGCCTTTACCTCCAAGTGCAAGGATTACAGGAATGTGAACCAATGCTTGATTTAAGTTTCATCCCTAGCACCCATAAGACAGCACACAACTGTCCAGTTCCAGTCCCAGGGGATCAGACGCCTTCTTCTGGCCTCTGAGAGCACTGCATGCACCCGGTGTGCAGATGCATGCAGACAAAACATTCAAACACACAAAATAATATATGTGCACGTATGCATATATGTATATATATTCACACTTTGAAAAAGGATAGGGTAACATAATTTCAAACACACAAACATGTTTAATTTTTATAAGTTTACAATACTGGAGAGGCAGAAGCAGGCAGATTCTCAGCGCTCACTGGCCAGCTGGTCTAGCAAATTGGTTAACTGGTATGGTCTGAAATTCTGTCTAAACAAATTAGGTGCCAAGCAATAGAGGAAGACACCCAAAATCGACCTTTGGCATACACAGGTGCACACACACAAATGCACACACACACTGGCCCACAAGGTGTCAAGTAAGTCAACTGTAGAATAAAAGACACTGTAAATGCATTTTCTTATCCTTTCTCCTATTAACTGACAAATTCAGCTGTATAAAATAGTGAAGTTCTACACAACTAACAACTCATCAGCTCTCTGAAAACCTGCATGTGCTAAAAGAAAACTGCAGGGCCTGGTACCATCTGTAACAGCCATACTGACTACTTAGGGAAGCTGCCATAGATACCGTAGATATGCTAGAACCTGATTGTACAACACCATTTCTGCTTCCTGTACATAGTGCTTACTTTTATCACAGCAGCTTCCAAAAAACCTTGCTTTGCTAGTCAGAGATGGTAAAAAGAGATGAAGTATAGCTTACTGAAATAGTGAACTGCTTTGAGCTAGCAGATGAGGTCTGAATGACATGCAGCATTTGAGATAGCCTCAAATTTCAAAATGCCTTACAATCTCCTAGGTAAGCTATAACTACAAACCATAACATTTTTACAGAAATAGCATGACTATATTAATTCTTAGAAGTCTTTCAGGACTAAGAGGAGGGCTCAGTTGGTAAACACTTGCCTTGGAAACACAAGAACCAACACCCGGGTCCAACACCCGGGTCCAACACCCGGGACCCACATAAAATGCTGGGTATGGTGGTGCACGCAGCAGCATGCCCTTATAATCCCAGCACTGGGAAGGCAGCAGCAAGAGTATGTGTGGGGCTCACTGGCTTGCCAGTCCAGTCTAATTGGGGAGCTCAAAACAATGAGACCACGTCTCAAAGAGGATGGGCAGCCTTCCTGAGTCCTCTGGCCTACACACATGCCTGTGCATGCCTTAAGATGCATTTATTAAAAGGCAGTTTGAAAAAGTAATAGAGCATTTGCCTAGCATGTAGGAGTCACTAGGTTTGATCTCCAGCGCTATAAAATAAAACTCTCCAGTCTTTAATTTCAAATTTTCCTTTTGAGACTCAGCCACATAGATACATGTAGGTCTAATTCACTATACTGACAGATTACATTTTAAATTTTTACTTGTTACTTAATTTGTTTCTAATATTGCTGTCAAAACCAACATGTTTTTGAACTGGACATCCTTGTACGCTGGCATGTCTAATCTCCTGGTATAGAGAAATGGAATGGATGGGTTCTAGAAAATGCTCATCTTAAACTTTGTTAGATATTGTGAGATCATTCTCCCAAGCAGTTCTATCAATGTATATACTTCTTCCAGTAATGAAAAAAGTTCTTTTAGATCACCTGGGTGATGGGCCTCTCTGCATGTCTGTCTGGGGCTGTCTTGGTTATGGTCATCTTTATGTTCACTACAGTTAAGATCTTAGCTGTAGTGGGACCTTTCCCTGGACAGGATCTTGGGCTGTTAAGGGGGAAAGAACAAGCTGGACAGTAATAGGACACACCTTTAGTCCCAGCACTCAGGAGGCAGAGGACAGACAGCCTGCTCTACAAAGAGAGAGAGAAAGGGGGGCGGGGGAAGAGAGACAGTGGAATATTACTTTAACTATGTAAACATGTGTTACATTTGTTTAATTATGTAAAGATGTGTTGCTGTTTCACCTTGCCTGATTGGTCTAATAATAAAGCTGAATGACCAATAGCCAGATGTGGTTGTGCACATCTTTGATCCCAGCACTCGTGCAGTAAGAGGGAAGGCACAGATGGGAGAATCACCCAGTTCATGGAACAAAAGTTCACCTCCGATCTTCATACACGTGCCATGCCTCATTTGTAAGCAGAGAGAGAGAGAGAGAGAGAGAGAGAGAGAGAGAGAGAGACATACACACACCCACTCACCACACACTCACACCCACCCACCATCAATAAATAAAACAAAAAATTAAATGCCTTTATGACAATAGGAAAGAGAAACGTTTCTTGACATTTAAATACAAACCATAATTGATACATTTGATAATATCAAAATCAGAAACTAATATGTGATCAAAGTGTAATCAACCAGTTAGAAACCACAGGCTGAATGCGCAGACTTAGAGACGATATCTACAATATATATAGCTGACAGTAAATTGGCTTTTTACAATGGTTCTGAGGGTTGAACTCTGGTTTGCTCAACTAGTGCCTTTACCTGCCACATCTTTGACCCTAAATTTTCTTTCTGGAGTTAAGCATTGTAGCTCACTTGTAGGCCATGACCCCATGGAATTAACTTTTGAATCTGGTGTCATGTCTAATATCTTAGAAAACTAATTATTTTAGCATAACCAGAATAAGTCTATTCTTACCCCCACTGATTTATAATCACACTTCTAACAAATCTTGTTGCTGTTTGAGACAGGGTCTTGTTATGAAGCCCTCAGTGGCCTGGTAATTATATAGCACAGACTGGCTTAAATTAAACTCTTGATCTTCCTGCCTTATCTCCTCAAGTGCTGGGGTTTTACACACCATCATACCAGGCTAAACTTCTTTCATTTCTAAATGGGAATACCAGGATCTCCTAACGATAAGTGTAATTATGTTAATTCGTAGCTGCGAGAAACTGAGTATGCAGTATCTCTTCAGTTCTTAGGCTCTCCACGAACTTTCCCCATTAAACCTGGCGCACCTTCTGTGACATTTGTTTTCGGGTATCTTAGCAGTGCTATTACTGATAGTAGTTGAAATTTTAGAAAGAGTTTATGTCCCATTTATGTGTATGTGCCTCCATGAGTTTATGTGCATGCAGGTGCCAGTGGAGAGCTGAAAGCGTGTCGGGGGCTCCTGGAATGGGAGTTACTGAGGGCTGTGAGCCCCTGATATGGGTGCTGTGAATAGAATCCGTCCTCTGCAAGAGCAGTAAGTGCTCCAAACTGCTGAACCATCTCTCCAGACCTAAACATTTCTTTTGAAAGGAAATTCCTGTTAGCACATTGTAATGCTATTAGTTTTAAAAATATTGACCGATCATTCTTCTAAACTTTTATATTGGGTCTAGGAGTTTCTAGGCGCTTGTGAATTTCTTATGTAGAAAACCAAGTTTACAAATGATTACTTCCTATCTTTAACTTAAAAATGATTATTATTGTATATGTATATATGTGTGGGAAGGCATGCCACAGCACATGTGTGAGGTCAGTGAACAACTTTGTGGAATTCTCTCCTTTCTTTCTTTTTTATGTGGGTCCTGGGAATTGAACCCAGGCCGCCAGGCTTGCATAGCAGGCACCCTTATCTGCTTATCCGTCTCATGGGCCCTTGTCTGCCTTTCTAATATCCACACCACTTACGTTTCTTACACCTGTGCATACTGAATGCTACAGCAAGGTTTGTCAGATCTTTTCAAATTACTATTCTTTATAGTTATTAAAACAAATTTCTATATGCTATTTGGGCTTGCATTGATAAATATGGTCAGTGCCTCTTATGACTAGCTCTTAACTAGCTTTTAACCCAATATCAATTTAAGCCAAAAATAATAAATTTTGGTTGTATCAACACACATCTCTAAAATGCTTGTGTGGTATTCTAGTGTTTGAGACAACTTGAATCACAGCTTGCTGATTAAAGATGCATGATGCTGGGCAAATCAGATTCTTAATGCAAAATGGAAATAAAAAGTACTCTTATTTCAGACAAAGAAAACCCCAACATTTCATAGGATTCTCTGTGGTTTACTTTAATAACATATATAACGTGCTTATCTCAGAATCTGGCTATTATTGTTCTTACCACAGGACACAATTTTCCTGTTTTGTATATGGAAGCAAAGGGATACTTACCCCCTAGCAAACTGTCTTGAGTGCTATATATATCTTCAGAGAGCGTGTGTGTGTGGACTTTTTCCCTTTCTGCATTCTTTGTTTCATCCTGCATAATAATTTAAAAAGCACTGTTGACATTTCAAGAAAACATGGGCTTCTTCTAAAGGAGCACATAATTTACTATATAGTTTTATGAGAACTTTTTGTGAATTTTAGCACATTTTCCACTTTGTATTTAGAACTTTGTTTGCTGATCACTCAGGAGAGTTACATAAAAAGAAAAGTAGCCTGCCACTCAGTATTCTTTCTAAAAGTGAGATTATCTATCTCTAATCCCAGGGATAGACGAGAATGTTTATATCTCTTGTTGATCATTGTTGGGGTCTTTAGAGACAGGGTTTCACGACACAGTAATTTCAGACTTTCCTGAAACTCACTGTGTAGACACAGCCTTCAACCCGTGGTCACTCTCCTGCCTCGTGCTATCCAGTGCTGGGATTATATATGTGAACAATCAAGCTCATCTTGGGTAATTATGCTTTATCTAGTCCTATCATTTGAGCAAGCATTCACATACCATGAGGAGTGTGGAGGGCAGAGGACACCTTTGGGAAGCTGATCGTCTTTTCTTCCACTTTGTTTTGAAGTGAGGACCTCTGTCTCTTGCTATTTCTGCCATGATGAGTACTCCAGGTTACCCAGTCTGTGAGTTTCGGGTCACTCTCCAGTCTCTGCTCTGCGTCTCACAGTAGGGGTGCCGGGGTCACAGGTACACATTACCATCAAACCTGGCTTTTTACCTGGGATTTGGGGGTTGACCTCAGGTGACCAGGCCTGAGCAGCAGCATCTTTACCTGCTGAGCTGCCTTGCCAGCCTCAGCTCAGATAATTCTTTAATTTTTATTAAATCTTGTCTAAACAGAACTAGAGTAGGAATGCTTTTTTTTTGTTAACTAGCTTTTTGTTTTGTTTTGTTTGACACTGAAGATAAAATAAGAGTTTCAGGATGAGGTGACACCCGATTCCACTAAATAATTGATAAACACACCCAGGTCTTGTTCTCTATGTATTCTTAATGCTATACAAAAGGGCAGATTAAATTAGTATTAGAAATAAGATAGCATAGAGAATATTTAAAATTTTTGATGAAAACATTTGGTTTTATCATAAATAGTATCACATATCTCATTCGTGGATCTAAATGGTGCCCTACTACATAGAAGCAGGCCAGCTTGAGCAACGGAGTGAAAGCCTGTCTCAAAAAGCAAACGAATACATAGGGTCTTAAGGAAGGACGCCTAGTGTCACCAAGCTCTATTCAACAGTATAGAGTGGCCCCTGTCCAATAAGAACCGCTACAGCTAAATGCAGCTTGTTACCATCCCTCCTAGTCAGACTTAAAATTACTTCAGACCCACAGGACCACTGGCGTGCCTTCAGATTGCATTTCATACAGTCTTTTGGGGATCCTGATTCTCACAAAATTTCATGGATAATTTTGAGCTCTAGTTTTCTCTTATATTATTCTTTAATTTTTTTCTTCTTAAGTTCTATGTGTACGGGTGTTTTACCTTCATGTATATCTGTGTAACACATGAGTGTCCAAAGTCTATAAAGGCCAGAAGGTGGGGTTGGATCCCATGTTAACATTTGTGAGCCAACATATGGATTCTTAGGAATTGTTCTCGGGTCCTCTGAAAGAATATCCAGCTCTCTTAACAGCAGAGCCATCTCTCCAGTCCCTACTCCTTTTCTTTGAGACAGGGTTTCACAATGTAGCTCTGGTCGGCTTTAAAGTCACAGAGATCCACCTGCCTCTGTCTCCAGAGTACTGGGATTAAAGACATGGAATATATATGTGTGTGTGTATATATATATGTATGTATTTATGTATGTATGTATGTATGGTAGATCTGGAATCACTAGGCAGTTGTGAGCAGTTGGATCAGGATGCTGAGAACAGAACTCAGGTCCTCTGCAGGAGATGACTCAAAGACTTGAGCCCATCTCTTCAGCTTTGATCTCACCATTCTTAACTAAACATTCATTTTGCTCCTTTGGTCCACAAATTTATTATAATAAATAAATGTTAAGGATAGTTTCATATATAATTTAAACCATTCATTTTTCAAAATGTAGAACTACAGCATCTTGGACTCTGGTTAACATTAGACTGTGACTCTATTTTTGAAAAATATTTTAAAAAAAAGCCAAGAATGGACATTCAGGAGACAGAGGTACATGGATTTCTGTAAGTTCCAAGCCAGCATGGTACACATAACAAGTTCTATCTGGTCAGTACTACATAGTTACATAGTGATATCTTTTCTCAAAGGAAAAAAAGGAAGGAGGGAAGGAGGAAGTGAGGGAAGGAAAGAAGAGAAAAAATATATAAATAATCCTGGGAGCTGGAGATGGTTCAGCTCTTCCAGAGGACCCTGACTTGGTCCCCAGCACCCACAAAGTCAATGCCTCACAACTGCCTTTAACTGCAGTCCCATGGACCAGCCATCCTTTTCTAACTCTGTGGGCACTGTGTGCACATGGTGAATAGAGACACACATAGGCAAGACATCCTACAATAAAGTAAACAATTAAAAAACCTTGGCATGACAGAGATTACTAAAAGCTCATTACATAGGAAAAGCTAATGTGACCATTTTTTCTTTTTCCTTTCCTTTATAAAAGGTTGGTGTTTTTTTTTTAAGTGCTGGAAAGGTGGTTTAGTAACTGCTTAAGAGCACTTGTTGCTCTTCCAGAGGATCCAAGTTCAGTTCCTACTACCCACACTGGGCAGCTCACAGCTGCATCTAACTCCAGTTCCAGGGTATCTGGTGCCCTTTTCTGGCCTCCAAGGGGTACCTATATTCACACGTGTGTGCATGTGCATACACACACACACATACACCACAAAAAAATAAATCTTTAAAAGTATTTTTTTGAGACAGGATTTTGTTATGTAGCCCAGATTGATCTCAAATTTAGGATGCTCCTGAGCCCACGCCCTGGATGTTAGAATTACAGGTATGTACCACTACTCCTGGCCCGTGTGACCACTTCTCTGTCAGCAAGTATATATTTTCAGTATATAAGCTCACATCCATAAAATAATTTATCTATTGTATTCCATAAAAGAATTTAATTATTCTCCACTCAAAACTTTGTTTCTAATGCATAATTATGGATTATTCTTTTTTAAAAAACTTACATTTAGTTATTTTTGTGTGCATATGAGTGTGGACATGTGTGCACTGTGGCACTCATGTGACAGTCAGAACACAGCTTGCAGGAGTCAGTTCTCTTCCACTGGCTAGGCCTGGAGACTGAAGTCAGGTCATAACGCAGGTCATCAGGGGTGGTGGCAAGTGCCTTTGCCTGCTGAGCCATCTCAATAGCCCAATGGTGGATAATTCCTTAAGCATCTTCTTTGAGTATTTTCTAGAGGACTTTTAAATGGTAGCTTATCTTAGATCCCTAAAATTAAACAAGCTCTTTAGGAAGCCTTTACCAGTTTATACTCTGGACCACGTGAGTTTCTCATTATTTGTCCATGAAAATATTGCTACTATCTTTCTATTCTCATGCTAGCAACTACAAAACTCAACATTACTGAAGATCTTGAGACATGATCTCTTATTTCATGAGAAAGGACACTGGGATTTCTCAGGAAGATCCAGGATGGCTACTGTCAATGACATGCCTGACAGGTGGGCATTTGCGGGTAGTGGAAGATGCAGTAAAGCAGGTCCTTGTTTGGGTTCTCATCCTGTTTGTGACTGAGCTGGAACCATGTCCCCTAGCTGACGCCTGGAACTTCATGAGCAGGAAAGCTCTGTCTTAGCCCTGTGTCTGAAACACCGTACCGCCTTTTGCACCCCAAGATAAGAAAACCAGGCCCTGAATGCCCCTTCTGTGTCCACTGGAGATCTTTTACCATCCCTCATACCTTTGAAAAAAAGAAATGTTCACATGAGAGCAATCTGGGTGATCTCCTCAAACTTGTTACCGCAGAGTGCACACCTGAGGCCAGTCTGAAGCGATCGAGTCTGAGTAGAAGACGTCTTGAGGAGGCCCACTGACGTCTATTGTTTCTGATTCTGACATGCTTTCTAAATTTTCATGGAAAGTCTCCACTTCAAAACGTACAGGATCTGAGGATGACGGCAAGAACTTTCCCCTTGTTTTTGCGCTGCCAGGGATGATGACCAAAACTTTTGAGAGTCCTTATTTCTAACTGCCGAAGGATGGAAGGCATCTTCAAAACAAGCAAACGAAAGAGAAAGACACACTTTTAGTATCAATCAGTATGTGCAAAGACTTTCTTTACCCCTTCTCACAATAAGAAAGCAACAAAGGTGGAGGGGCTGGAGAGATGGCTCAGCGGTTTAAAGCACTGGCTGCTCTTTCAAAAGAACAGGGTTCGATTCCCAGCAACCACACTGCCCCTTAAAACTGTTTATAACTCCAGTCTGGGGGCTCTGACACTTCTGGTTTCCTTGGGCACTGCACACATGCACACAGACATATATGCAGGCAAAACTCCCATACACTTAAAATAAGAATGTAAAAAATCAGTAAAGTTCACTACTCCAGATTTTAAAATGTCGTTTTCTTTCTTTTCTTCCTTCCTTCTTTCTCTTTTTTTTTTCTTTTTTTGGTTTTTCGAGACAGGGTTTCGCTGTGGCTTTGGAGCCTATCCTGGAACTAGCTCTTGTAGACCAGGCTGACCTTGAACTCACAGAGATCTGCCTGCCTCTGCTCCTGAGTGCTGGGATTAAAGGTGTGTGCCACCACTGCCTTAAATGTCATTTTCTGATTTAGTATGGCAATAAATAGTGATTTGGCCAAAAGAAGTCAATGTGTGTAGTGTCTATCCAATACTGTTCTACAAAGTGAAGGAGTCTATTCAAAAATACTATCAGAAACTTTTATGTTTTCATAAAATACCACCTTTCTGCTTGATGCCTTCTCCTTCACTACACTAAATCCAATTCAACACTATACAGGTTTTCTACACCACACTTGTTATTTCAAAAAACTGGCATTGAAATTTTATTTTTATTTTTTGCTTTGTTTTCTGTTTTTGTTTTTGTTTTGTTGAGACAGGGTTTCTCTGTAGCTTTTGGAGCCTGTCCTGGAACTTGCTCTGTAGACCAGGCTGGCCTCTACTCACAGAGATTTGCCTGCCTCTGCCTCCCGAGTGCTGGGATTAAAGGCATGANTCTGTAGCTTTTGGAGCCTGTCCTGGAACTTGCTCTGTAGACCAGGCTGGCCTCTACTCACAGAGATTTGCCTGCCTCTGCCTCCCGAGTGCTGGGATTAAAGGCATGAGCCACCACCGCCAGGCTCATTTTGTTTTCCAGAGAGGTTCTTGCTATTATGTAGCATGGGCTGCCTTAAATTCGTGACAATCCTCCTGCCTCAGCCCTCTGACTGTTGCGATTATGCAGCGCCACCATGACACTCAGCCTCGGTTTCCACGTTTGTTTTGGCTTACTTTCTGTATATTTGCAAGAGTCTGGAACACTGGAGGCGTCTTAGTAGTCCTGTCATCACGGTACTGTCATCAAATCGTACCCATTTTTCCTTTATAAGAATTTGTCCATGATCCATGCTTCATTCCATCTCCTGTCTTCACTGATTGTATTCTTACATACATATACGTATCTGCCAGGAGGTAGGATAAGTAGGTCCAAACGCAGAGTCCAATTCTTCTACTTGTCCCACATAATTTACCCAATGTTACTCCATGTTCTAGCAGATCAGGCTCCTTTCCCTACAAAGGGATGCTTCCTACCATCCCAGCCATCTTCCCAAGCCTGTGCATCTCCTAGAACTTTCCTTGCTTTCTGGTGCTGTGACTAAACACCAGTCAAAAACAACCTGGAAGTGATGTAGGAGGGTCATCTGTCTATGTGTTACTTTCATTGGTTAATAAAGAAACTGCCTTGGCCCCTTTTGATAGGCCAGCCCTTAGGTGGGTGGAGT
>LOEQ01000816.1:612580-630303 GCA_001685075.1 Bramus lutescens | reverse complement strand
GAGAGAGAGAGACAGACAGACAGACAGACAGACAGACAGAGACACAGAGACAGACACAGACAAATACTCTCTTTAGTCCTTGCTGGCCTAAAACTTGCTATTTAGACTGTGATACCCTCAAACTCACAGAGATATGCCATCTTCTTGCTTCCTGAGTGCTGGGATTAACAGTATATATCTCCTAATTTAGATTTTTGATGTGAAGAAAATGATTTAAAAAAAGGTTGAGATTATTATTATTGCTACCTACATGGGCTCTCTTCTACCCATATGTTTATGTACCTTTCCACATTCTGACATAGCAACTTCTTGACCTGTAGCTTCTTGACTTAAGATATAAGCACCCCTCTGTCCTCTACCCCCAATAGAACCAGTTCGTGGAACTCAAGAATCATTGGACACGAAAGAGCTATTTATAATGTTAGCTAATTGTTGTATGTTGTGCTGGTTAGTTTTTTTTCTTCACTTGCTACAAACTAGAGTCACCTGGGAAAAGGGAACCTCCATGAGGAATTGCCTCCATCAGGTTGGCTTTGTAGGCAAGTCTGTTTGCCAGCCTGCTGTGGATGGTGCCACTCCTGAATAAGTAATCTTGGGTTGTATAAACAAGCAAGCTGAGCAATCTTTGGAAAGTGAGCCAGTCAGCAGCTTTCCTCCATGGTTTCTGCCTTAGTTCCTACATCGCGTTCCTGTCCTGATTTTCCTCAGCGGTGAACTGTTTTCTAGAAGTGTAAGATGAGATAAATCTTTTTCTCCCCAAGTTGTTTTGGTCATAGTGTTTATCTCAGCAACAGAAACCAAACTGAAATGTGTGTATGCACATGATGGGAGAGGCCGTCCCTTGCAATGATGCCTGTGTGGAGGTTGTAGGGCAGCTACTGGGGTTGGTTCCATCCCTCCACCTTTATGTGTCTGGGTTCTGGGTGGCAGGTACCTTTCACTGTGCCATCTTGATCACCCTGGGTATGTACTTTATTGTTCTATAATTTATTATAATTTATTGTCACTGAAGCCACCTTGATCACACTGGGTATATACTTTTATTGTTTTATAATTTATTTTGTCTGATTTGTTTCATGACTGTTCTTAAAAACAAATAAACCAAAAAAACCTTTTCTTTTTAGGTTTTGGATCCCAGGACAAGAATGATTTTATTCAAGATGTTGGCTAAAAAAGACATATCAGAGATACATGGCTGTATTAGCACCGGAAAAGAAGTGAGCTTGTGTTGGGATAGCAGTGTTTTCATGTTAGTTTTTGTATTTCAAATACCAAGGAAAACTAAGGCACTTTTAATATGTGCCTTTAAAAGAAAGGAAAGCTGGGCAATGTGACATACACCTTTGATCTCATTACTCAAGAGGCAGAGGCAGGTAGATCTCTGAGTTCCAGGGTAGCATGGTATACATAGCAAATTCCAGGCCAGTTGGAGCTACATAGTGAAATCTTGTCTCAAAAAAGAAAGAAGGCTACACACACCAGATAGTTTATTAACAATGTTTCTAGAAATTATGTTGCTTGATAGTTAGTTGACATGAAATTGTTTGTGTACCTTACCCTGATCGCTGTATTGTATCACTGAGTCTGTGCTCAGCAATGAGCTTCAATTTTCAAAGATGACAGTGGTCCTGAGTCCCCTTTAATATTGCTATTAATGAATGAAAGTTGTTGATTTATTACTATGAGCCAGTCTTTCATGTTCCTTTATTTGTAAGTCCAGAAAAAGATAAGTGTGACTTTTAAAAAACAATATATTAGTTACTTTATATTGCTATGATAAAATCCATAACCAAGAACATCTTAAGGAAGAAAGTTTATTTTGGTTTAGGGTTCCAGAGGATTAGAGTCCATAATGGCAGGGAGGAGGCATGGCAGGCAGCAAACAGGAAGCAGAGAGTGACCCAGAAGTGGGCCCAGGCCGCTAATCCTCAAAGCTTGCCCCCAGCAACATTCTTCCTCCAGTAGTGCTATATTAACTTTCTAAAAGCTCCACAAACAGCACCATCAATGGGACCAGTGTTCAAATCCATGTGTGTACAGAGGTCATTTCTCATTCAAACCATCACAATTAGCAGTTCATTCTGTGGGAATTAATTAGATGTAAACATTTTTATTAGAGATAAATGTGTGAAACCAATTACACTGAAATTGGACTTTTCTATATGCAGTATGCCTCATGTAACAATAGTCTACATTCAGAGAATGAGTCATTAAGCAGTTTTATATAGTAGAAAACCTAAGATGTCTATGACATCATTATAGGTAATGCAATCTTATGGAACCCCTCTGGTATATGGGGCCCATCATTGACCAGAACATAATATGTTGGCATATGAATGTATGCCAGAGGTATAGTTTTTGTGATACAGTGTTTTATATTTTAATTCACACCTTCCAGGGATGGCAGTGATGCAGATGTTGTTTCAGTTTGTGTTTGAGGTTAGAATCAACCGGAAAACTGACATTAGTTATTTAACACATGCTTCATTTTCTTTGTTTTTGCTTAAAATAGGCTAATGTATACTATGCTACCACAGACAGTGGAGAGAGCAGAGCAATCAAAATATACAAAACTTCTATTTTGGTGTTCAAAGATCGTGATAAGTATGTAACCGGAGAATTTAGGTGAGTCCAGGTTCTTGAATTGCTTTTTCCTCAAGATCTAAAATAGTATAATGCAGTGATTAAAGTAATACACGTTTTCTTGCTTTCAGATTTCGCCGTGGCTATTGTAAAGGAAACCCTAGAAAAATGGTGAAGACATGGGCAGAGAAGGAAATGAGGAACTTATCCAGGTGAGTGGTGGTGCATGGGTTGGTGCACGTGCTTGGCTGTGTATCTGTGTCCTCCCCTTTCCAAGCAGAGGGGGAGTCATTAGACCATGGAGCTCTATTCCATATGCTTAACTAAGCAGAAGAATTGTGCTATCTGAAGAGTCTGGAGCCATGCCAAAGCATGTAGAGTTTGTTCTGAAGGTAAGGCTTTTACAGGAATTCAGACAGTAGTTAGTGACACAGTGATGACAATTCTGACATATAAAAACATTATAGGAATTTTAACTAGGTTTTATCAGGCCCTAAGCTCTTTGGCTAATCACTTGCTTTTCTTACTTAGTCCAGCTTGGGACACATTCATTTAGTTATTTTGCCATAACTACAGTTAAAAAGGACACTTGCCTAGTTTTCTCAAAGGTTGTGAGAATGCTAGAAAGGAGTAGCATTTTTTAATTGTTTTATATATAAGTATAATTTGCTGCTAAGCGGTACCATTTGTTTTGGAAGTCCTTTGAAATCTTCCTGTGTCCCAGTTAGCCACTAGGCGTGTGTCCAGTGATTTTATTTTTGAAATTAGTAAACTCAAAAGATAATTGTTGACATAGTTGCTATGTCTTATCAATTCTAAGCTGTACTTTTTTCCCCCACAGTTTAACATTTCTAGAAATGGATTGGGTGTCACAGGTTATGGGATTTAATTGTTTATCAGTGTTTTGATGTTCTTGGTGGCACACCATACTGCCACTGAAAACCACTGGTTTATGAAAGCAATCTAGTTGAGAGGACTGGGTACTGTTTCCTAACAGAGTATTCATGCCATGGTCTGTAGCTGCTGTAATTTGCTTATATGTCTTTTGACTTTGCAGTTTTCCTTTTATCTACGTCACAGGCTAACAACAGCAAACATACCATGTCCTAAACCAATCAAGCTAAGAAGTCATGTTCTTCTCATGGGCTTTATTGGCAAAGATGACATGTGAGTATATAGAAGATCAAAGAATTTCATGGTGAAACTGTATTTTAAGTCCTGTGATCTATGTACTAGGTTAAGTATTTCCCGTAGTTCTTCCAGGAGTCTTTCCTACTGTGTGCACATAACTGTTATGATTTACCATTGTGAAGCTTCGCACTACTTCAGAATAACATAGTTAACCTTGTTTCCGAGGGTTGTTTAGTTTATTAAAATGCTGGAAAGTGCCTATAATTGCCAGTGTTTTGGAGTGGTATCCATTACTCCATAGTCAGTTCACATGACAAATTACACTAAGAGTTTCATGTAATTGTAGAATGAGGCAAGAAAACTTGATCTTGATAATTTTATTGTTCTTTTTTTTTTTTTTTTCTTGAGGCCTGCACCACTTTTGAAAAACGTCCATTTGTCAGAATCGAAGGCCCGGGAGTTGTACCTGCAGGTCATTCAGTACATGAGGAAAATGTATCAGGATGCTAGACTTGTCCATGCGGATCTCAGTGAATTCAACATGCTGTGAGTGTAGTTTGCTTCCTGGAAAATTCCCCTTCGTTATGGCATGTCCTTCAAAAAGTCCAAATTGATAAAAGTCATGCTGTACCCTGTTGGTTTCCCATGGCAGGAATTAAGATGTGGTCACTGTCTTCAGTCACCTTAGTCATAGAGTAGACCACTGGGAAGGACTGAGGTTATAGCTTGGTTTATAGAACAAGTGTCTAGTATGTGTGTGGGAGGTGTTGGATTTCATCCCCAGCACTACAGGGTGTTAGCCGAGGGGGTGAATTTTTAGCTGACTTAATGGGCTTTGAAATTTTCTTAGTTTTCATCTTTTTATTAGTCAAGATAGCCCTTTCTTACCTGCCATAGTCATTATGAATTACTTATCTTAAGGTGGATATTTTGTGTTTGTTTTTTTTTTAAACCAGATATCGTAGTACATGCCTGTAATGTCAGCACTTGTGAATCTGAGGCAAGAAGACTGAGAGTTTGAGGCTAGCCTGTGCTACATAGACTCTGTTCAAAACAGAGAACAGAATCAATTTATTTTATTTTTTTTCTTTTTTGGAGACAGGGTCTCTAAATAGCTTGGCTGTACTAGAACTCACTTTGTAGATCAGGCTGGCCTCAAACTCTACCTCACGAGTGTTGGGATTAAAGTGCTGGGTGTGGGGCTGGAGAGATGGCTCAGAGATTTAAGAGCCCTGGCTGCTCTTCCAGAGGTCCTGAGTTCAATTCCCAGCAACCACATGGTGGCTCACAACCATCTATGAAATCTGGTGCCTCTTCTGGCAGGCAGACATACATGCAGACAGAACATCGTAAATATAATAAATTAATTAATTAAAAAAAAAGTCCTGGGTGTGTGTACTACAACCTAAAAATGTGTAGCTTAGGTTAGCCTTGAATTCTGGCCTGATCATCTAAACTTTGCCTCCTTCAGTAAATTCTTCCATTGTGTGCCACCACAACCAGCTTCAGAATAGATTTAAAAAAAAACCATAAAACAAAAATATAATAGTAACTTGTACCTTGTTCTTATTGCCTACAAGGTACCATGGTGGAGATGTGTATATCATTGATGTTTCTCAGTCTGTGGAGCATGATCACCCACATGCATTGGAGTTCTTGAGAAAAGACTGTGCGAATGTCAATGGTGAGTAGAAAGTGGGATTTCCTGATAGCATCTATGCGTGCGTACATAGGATCAGGTCTTGTCACTCGGAGTAGGAATGTAGTCTGGCATTAGAACACTGTGCTTGCCTCTCATGTGGAAGACCTTGCATTTGATCCCCACACTGACAAACAAGTCCTGTTTAATTGTCCAGTGCAGTGCCACTTAGACCATTGGCTGGAGACGGTGCATTCTTTCTTTTCCTGTCACTAGTTGGAGTAGTAACTATTCCCCTTGCAGAGCTGTCGCTAATGTTTTTTCTTCTGACAGATTTCTTTTTCAAATATGCTGTTGCTGTGATGACTGTTCGGGAGCTCTTCGAGTTTGTCACGGACCCTTCCATCACCCTTGAGAACATGGATGCTTATCTCGAAAAGGTAGGCTGGGCTGAGGAGAGGAGGAAAGTATGACTTGCCTTGGTGCACACATCTGAAGGATTCGGGTTGCTTAGTGTAATTATTAATTTCCAGAACTTGTGGCACTTCTCATCTCACAGTGAAATTAGAAACAGCAAAGATGTCAGTAATGCCAGGTTTCTTGACTTTACTCAACTGGCAGGATTACAGGAATTGTCATCTTCATAAATGTTAGTAAGACAACTGCCAGGTTGTGTGGCAAAATATGCACGACATTAAGTACTAAGCATTGAGTACTGTGCAAACCATTAGCTTTCTATCTTCAGCACTTTTTTAAATCATCAAACACTGAACCTGTGCTTCTCTCCCACCAGCTCCTGAAAACTACCATTCTGGTGTCATTGAGCTACTCTTGATACTGCTAATAAGTGCAATTGCATACTGTTTGTCCTTTTTTTAAGTTTAAAAATTTTCATTTTTTATTTACATGTATATATGTGTGTTTGTGTGATTGTATGCTATGTGTGTGGATGCCAAAGGAGGCCCAAAGAAGGTATTGGATCCCCTGGAGCTGGACTTACAGGTGGTTATGAGCCACCTGAAGTGAGTGTTGGGAACCAAACTCAGGTCCTTTGGAAGAGATGCCAGCACTCTTAACTATTAAGCGACCTCTCCAGTTTCTCTGTATCGTGGCATGCACTGATTGTCCCCTCATCTTGTCCTCACCCTTCCTAAGGGGTGTAAGGTGGCATCTTATTATGAGTGTGTTGAATGTTTCTCTAATGAATGACACTAAATACCTTCTTAGGTTTCTCTTGGAGAAATGCCTGTTCCAGACTCTGCCTTCTTTAAGTAGATTGTTCTGAACCCTGCCTGTTTCCTTTTCATCAATCCTGAGCTGCAGCATTTTCTTCTGCCTGTGCATTGCCTTTTTCACCCCTCTTGTTGAGTGCGCCCTTTTGTCCCTAAACAGAAGTTTTATATTTTGATGTAGTCTGTTTATCTCTTGTTATTCTTGCCACTTCTGAATCAGGGTTTTCATACTTCCTCTTTCCCTTGGAGTACCTTTTCATCTTGCTTTGCCTGGTGAATATTAAAACTCAGGTCAGAAAGCTATCTGAAGGGAAAAATCAGAAGAAACACTGTTTTTAGGGGTATTGTTTTCTCTTAAATTTTTTTTTTGGAGTCTCTGTTTCCTGTATTCAGGCTGCCTCAAACTGTATAGCCAAGGATGAATTTGAGTGTGTGATTCTCCTGCCTCTGTCTGCTGAGTTCTGAGATTTTAAGTGTGCACCACTACACCTAGTTTATGCGGTGCTGGGATCAAGCTTGGCCTGGTGTGTGCTGTGCTAGCATTCTTAACAACTGAGCGCATCTTAAGCCCTCTTACTTGGTTGGTTGGTTGGTCTCTTTGTGAGGTGTTTGTTTCTTTGAGATAGGTCTTACTCTGTAGCCCAGGCTGACCTGACTTTATGCTCCTCCTGCTGCTGCCTGATAAGTACTGGGGTCATAGCTGTCCACCCCACCATGTTTGGCAGATTATGAACTCTTGATGAAGAACAGAAATTTTATTTGTATATAGTCAGTACCTGATTATGTACTAGACCACTACATGTTGTCTTAGGGTTTCTATTGCTGTGAAGAGACACCATGACCATGGCAACTCTTACAGAGGGAAACATTTAATTGGGTCTGGCTTATAGTTTAGAGGTTTAGTCCATTATCATCATGGAGGGTAATATGGCATCACACAGGCAGATGTGGTGCTAGAGTTGTAGCTGGTACACCTGGATCGTCAACAGCAGGAAGAGACACACTGGGCCTGGCTTGAGCTTCTGAAACCTCTAAGCAACACCCCCCAGAGACACACTTTCTAAAACAAGGCTGGACCTACTCCAATAAGGCCACATATCCTAATCCTTCCAAATAATGCCACTCCCTATGAGCTATGGAGACCATTTTTAATTCAAACCACCAAACATGTATTGACTGAGTAACTACCAAAGTATTTTTATCCCTAAACCATTAGTATTGAGTCTAGTCTATATATTAAAAAAATAGAGAATAATGTTTTTTCCTTCTGTATATATTTCTAAAAGATACATTTTTATTTTAATTATGTGTACATGTGGGTATGTACATGTGTGTGTAGATGCTTGTATAGACCAGAGGCATTATATGCCCTGGGAGCTGGTGTGACAGGCACTGTGAGCTCCCCAATGTGAATGCTGGGAATTGAACTCTGATCCTCTGTAAGAATAATACATGTTCTTAACCAATGAGACACCTCTCTGGCCCTCTACTGTATGTATTTTAACTAAAGAACTGTTTTATCAGAATCCTGTATAGGGTCTTTGTCACCTCTGTTTCAGTTAGTGTTTGCCCAAGGGGCTTTCTTGGTGTTTTATACTGTAGTGGCATTAGGGCCACATAGTTAGCTATGTGGGATTCATTTCACTGACTTTTCAAGAATCAAGAAGTGATTCATGCCACCAGAGGTGTCACACACCTTTAATCCCCAGCACTTGGAAGGCGAATCTCTGAGTTTGAGGTCAGCCAAGGCTACACAAAGAAACCCTTTCTTGGAAAACCAAAAAACAGAAAAAGGAGAAATGATTCATTATTGGGTCTCAGTTTTTCTCTGATAAAGATTTTTTGCTAATAGTTTAAAAATAAGTTTATAAAAAGCTTTGTTTCCTAGTTGCCTTGGCCATGAGTTGGGTGTGAATATGAGTGGTGCCGGTACTGGGATGTGGGGCTTCGGATAGCCTAGGCTAGTGCTCCACGACTGAGCTGCACTGCAGTGTTGACCTTGAAGAAGGGGACTGAAGATACCTTGAGACTAGAAGGATTTATTGTTTCTTTTTAAATGACTGGCAAGTCTTTAGTAGAGAGCCAACATACACTGTACAAGCTCGCTTTAAGTACTTTCTGAAGTGTGAAGACATGGCACCTATTAAGATTAAAAAAATAGTTCATTACAAAATAGAAAATGTGTCTTTTCTAGGGTGAGGGTAAAGGAAAATAATTTTTTGCTTTTTCTCAAAGGCCATGGAAATAGCATCCCAAAGGACCAAGGAAGAAAAGACTAGCCAAGATCAAGTGGATGAAGAGGTGGGTTTATTATGTATCCACAGCCTTGGGAATACTTGGGTTTGCTGTGGAATTGTGAGGTGTTCTGTCATATGTTTGGAGACGGGGTCTTTTCATATAAACTTAGAGCTTGTCTTAGAGCTTCTTGTGTAGTGCAGGCTAGCCTCAATCTCATACTCATTCTGCTTCAGCTGCTTGATTGATAGAATGACGGGTATGTGCCATCATTCCCAGCTAATTCTTGAATTACAGTGTTTTGCATGGTTTTGTTTTCGTTGGTAAGGCATGAACTTGATTTTATAGGTACATGGTATATAATTTACATTCAATCATATTGTTGCACTCAGCAACCTCTTAGCCTGTTGTTTAGGTAAAGTTTGGAAAGAGCTTGTGGAGTGTGAGAGTCAAGAAGGAAAAGACTTAGTTTGCAAGTATGAATTTTTAAATGACTTATATACTGATTCTATAAATATAACAGACTTTAAATATTGGTACTTTGTTAAAAAAATAAAATCAAACTAGTCCTAAGAAGTGAAGACATCTTTATTAAGATCCACAGTAGGCTTATTATTACTATATTTTAATTGTAGTTTATTTCACTCAGAAGTTTTGTGGCAGCTGGGTGGTGATACCCTACATGGTAAGAATATGGGTGTGTATTCAGTTGCTAACAGGCAGGCAGTTCTTGCTAACTGTAACTCCATCCTGTCCTCTCAGAAGATGCTTTTTGAAATTAGAATGTATGGGAGGAATGTTATTCTAAAGATCATATGGAATAGACTCCTTTTTTCTTTCTAAGATTAATTGTAAAATTTTATTTTATCTTATTAAATCGTTTTTAGCTTACCAAATAGCACATGCAACACCAGTATGAACACAAGTTGACTGAAAGTCAGTGTTGGAGATGAAATACAGATTTCTGCATGATTGATAGAGCTAAGGATACTGAAGGAATGCAGGAGTAAAGGAGTAATAGTTTAATTTTGCTTTTGTCTATTAGGTGTTCAAGCAAGCATATATTCCCAGAACCTTGAATGAAGTGAAAAATTATGAGAGAGATGTGGATATAATGATGAGGTTGAAGGAAGAAGACATGGCTTTGAATACTCAGCAAGATAATGTGAGTAGCTTGGTTTGTCTGTAGAGACAGTTCTAACAAAAGAGACTGTCCCGAGCTTAATCCTGGCTTGGTACTAGTGCGATGG
Organism: Bramus lutescens; assembly: GCA_001685075.1. Lineage (NCBI taxonomy): Eukaryota > Metazoa > Chordata > Mammalia > Rodentia > Cricetidae > Bramus > Bramus lutescens. The sequence continues at coordinate 620,233 of LOEQ01000816.1, read as the reverse complement.
TCAGCTCCCTGTGCATAAACATGCTTCCATACCCAGTGGCTGTAAAGGGAATGCTTCTGGATTTAAGAGCGGATGATGCATTTTCATGTGTTCAGAGAACCATAATTAGTAAAAAGATAGATTCACAAGAAGTCTAGGATAAAAATGGCTGCAGTAGATTGATACGCTATGCTTCATTTTCATATACATTTGGGGATATAAAATAATTTTAAATTATGTGTGTATGTGGTGGGGGGTATGTGCACATGAATGAATGCGGGTGTCCTTGGAAACCAGAGGTGTTAGGTTCCTGAAGCTTGAGTTAAGAAGGGGTTGTAAGCCTTCCCACATAGATGCTGGGAAACAAACTTGACTCCTCTACACAAGCAGAACAAGTTCTTAGCCCCTGTGCATCTCTCTAGTCTCCTTGAAATATTTTTTTGTTAGCATACCAGAAAGTAAACCCTTGAGCCTTTGCAGCCATGTAGAAAAACTTAGCTGTTTATGTAAGCCTTTATATGAAGACATAAGAAGTGGTCACCAGGTTTTCATGCATGAAACAAAAGCATTTTAAAAAATTTATTATTATGTGTGTGAGCGCACACATGCCGTGGTGCCCGTAGGAAGGCCAGGGGACAGCTTTGTCAAATCACTCTCTCCACCTTAGACCCCTGAGGAGTGTAGTCAGGCTTTCATGGCAGGTGCCTTTATCTGCTGAACTAGCTCTCTGGCCTAAACTCACTTCAAAAAAATTAATTAATTAAATGTGTCTATGTGATCAAATGTACATATCTGTGTATGCATTCAGGGCAGAAGAGGGTGTTGGCCCTTGTTACTCTCTGAGCCATTGGATATAGGTGCTGGAATCCTAATTCTGGTCCTCATGATTAAGCAGCTTGCACTCTTAACCACCGAGCCATCTTTCTTAGCTCCTCGAAAGCACTTTTAGTAATCACTGTAACTTTTACATGTAGATAGACTAATGAGAGTTGAGTAGGGCTGTTTGTGGAGTGGGTAACATTTCACCAAATAAAGTTCAAAGTTAGTGTTTGCTGCCGCCTGTTGGGTTGTGAGCTCATCTGAAAACTGTTAGATTGTATTGGGCCTGTGGACACGCATGGTTGACACACAAGAACCATGCTGGCTACTTTCTGTGTAACTATGTGATGATCTGAGTACTTTCTCAGAATCACAGGAGACAGTATTTAATAGTGTAATATGTGCATATCATTGTTAATTTTTATATTTAATCTTTTTCCTTTTTTTTCTTTTTAAACAAGATTCTATACCAGACTGTCACGGGATTGAAAAAAGATTTGTCAGGAGTTCAGAAGGTATGGAGAATATGTGTTATTATTGCTTTATAACCCATTGTTTTTGTGCATGTCATCACAAGTATGCCACAACACATGTGTGGTGGGTAGCTGGAAGACGACTTTGGGGAGTTGACTCTCCCTGCCTCCTAGGTCTTTGGGATCCTGCTAGATTGTCAGGCTGCCTGATGAGCCAGCCGGTGGAAGCTATTTCTAAAAGATAAAAAACTTTCTGTAAAATGGTATTAGAATTAAATTTGAAAATGAGCCCTTTTTTTTCTTTTTTCTTTTTTTTTTGTCTCTGAATTCTTCTGTTAAAAGTGAAAAATCTAGGCCAGCCTGGTCTACAGAGCTAGTTCCAGGACAGGCTCCAAAGCTACAGAGAAACCTGTCTCGAAAAAACAAAAAACAAAAAACAAACAAAAAAACCCAAACAAACAAAAGTGAAATATTTGTCCTTAATCCTGATCTGCATTGTGTGGGGTAGTACTGATCACCATACACTTTTTTTTGGGTAGTTTTTATAATCAGTTTTGAAAATTGTCAGGGCTGGGGAGATGGCTCAGCAGTTAAGAGCTCTTGCTGGTTTTCCAGAGGACCTGCGCTTAGTCACCATCACTCACCCACTTACCTGTAAGACAAGAAAATGGAAAGTTTAAGGTTATCCTGGACTGTGTGATGAGATTCTGTTTTGAACAAGAAAAAAGTGACGGATAATGAAACTTTTCTCTTGGTTGACTATTCATTTGATTAGATTAGCTTATTGCTAGTAATGTGGTTCATAGAAAATTAGCTCTGAAGTCACCCAGCTAGATCTTTATTATTATCATTGTTGTCATCATCATCATTATTATTTGCCACATATCTTTTCTAAATCACAACTCAGCATCTGGCTTGCTAAAAGCAGCAGCAGACTTACTTTGTTGATTTAGATTACCTATGTAATCCTGTTAATCAGGCATGTGCCCAGCCTTTGGCAGTGGATCACCTGCATGCCAGGATAGCGGTGAATATAGCCCCACGCATTTGTAGACGGTAGCATCATGTTACAGTGTCAGAAGATTGAACACCCGTGCTAGATCCTTTATTTGTTCGTGTTCTTGAGTCCTACTGGAGTGAATGGATGTTGTCTGTCTTTCTCCCTAATGTTGATTCTGCTATTTGGATGTTTTGGTGTATGACTTTACAGTGTATCTGGCATACTGATGTAAAATGGTGGCATTAACATGTTGACTAACAAATAGATAAGTAACTGTCTCCAAGTAACGTGGTTCTATAATAACTTCAAGGTCCCTGCACTCCTAGAAAGTGAAGTTAAGGAAGAGACTTGCTGTGATTCAGAAGATGCTGGAAGTTCCGAGTGCTCTGACACAGACTCCGAAGAGCAGGGAGATAATGCCCAACGCAAGAAACACACTGCTGACCCTGATGTTGATAAAAAGGTTAGTTAAGATCTTCATTTTTTTTTTGAGGGTGGTGACTTTGAAGCATCAATAATGCCTTAGTTGTTTGTTTTCCAAGACAAGGTTTCTCTGTGTGGCCCTGGGTATCCTGGAACTAACTCTGTAGACCAGGCTGGCCTCAAACTCACAGACCTGCCTCTGCCTCCCAATTGCTGGGATTAAAGGTATGGGTTATCACCAAAGGAGATCAATGGTGCCTTTAATTGTAGTTTTCATAACTAAATGTGAACTTTACTTTTGAAGTAAATTAGAGAGTTGGCTGCTATTAGGGGCTTCTTTAGAATCGCACAGATGATATGTGATGTCTGCCTACTAGAAGCAAATACTTGTTTCTGTCTAATCTTTATTTCTTTTAAAATATGGGGCTTGTGAACCTCAAGTAACTAACATACAGGGATATTGATTTGACTCTGCAATGTTAGCAGAGTTCAAGGATCAGGATGTAGTTTAGTGGTAGATGGGTTGGGGCTACGGTGGGGGCTAGGGGGGCAGTCAGTCAGAAAAATAACCTGCATATTAAGACAGGCACCTATCATTCCAGCATTTGGGAAGTGGAGGGGTGTGTATGTGTAATAAAAGTCTGGACAGCAAAGTAAGACTGTCTTGAAGGAGGGAAGAAGGCAGAGAGATATTGGGGTGGGGGTTGGGAATGAAGTGAGATGGAAGGAGCCTCAAAGAAAAGTTGTACCCCCAAGTTTCACCAACCTGTAATTGCTATTTTTATGCTACATTTATTTTTATCCTGTTAATGTAAGAATTTTAATTCAGTTCTAATAATAGTTTAAATACTCTGAGTGAATGAAATTTGTCGGGAGTGTGTTGTTTGCATTTTACAGGAAAGAAAAAAGATGGTCAAGGAAGCCCAGAGAGAGAAGAGGAAAAGTAAAATCCCTAAACATGTGAAAAAAAGAAAAGAAAAAACAGCCAAGGCCAAGAAAGGCAAATAGAGCCGTGTTGTGGACATTCCTCAGCTACTTTCTAAACCCCAGGTAGAAGTTGTAGCTGGAGGATGGCTTCTTGACTGCACCCGAGTCTCTACCATCTCTTCCTTTGGGGACGACTGCAGTGTGGCCATGTGATTGCCTCAAAAGCCCAAAGCCCATAATGTTGGGATCCAGCCACTGGCTCTGCTTTTAATAGATTAAAGTACTATTTTAATGAAGAACTTTGTACATTTTATTTATATATTTTCTCCTGCAAACTTTTTCAGAAGCATCATAAATATTTAAATGTGATGACCATCCATGACCTTTATAAAAGTGAGCATAAAGGCATTTGGATAGACTTGGGGATATTTGTTTTCTTTTTACATGCCGAAGACATGTCTGAAATCAACTGATTACTGAGCTGTGACTTATAGCCTGGAGTTCCACTCATAAGAGAAGTCGTGTGGCCATGATGTTGCTGTTCACAGTGGCTCTGTTCTTGTCATATGATCCTACTTCATGTTTAACATGCTCATAAGCCATTTCACATTCAGCCATTTGTCATGTTCATTTGATCGTCAAACATTTAAGTATTTTAGGTACTGGGATATAACAGTGAATAAAACAAAATTCCTTCCTTTGAATTGTTTGTATTCTTATAAATTAGTAACATTCTTCCAAGAGGTTATAAATTATATATAGAGAAATAATGCCTAGGGAAACTGGCCGCACAGTGAGATACTTGACAAAATACTTGAAGCTGAGTCACACTGAACTTCCTAGAGTTGCAATGGCTAAAAGGAAGGATTCTAAGTTCTGGCCAGCCTGGGCTACTTAAACAGATGAGGATACAAACAACCAAGCCAAGTCAGGTGCATAAGAACACATAAGCAAAGCAAGCAGCCAGGGGAAAGGCCCTGCAGCAAAGGATGTCTGCAGCATCCGAATCAAGGGGTGGGGATTGTCGTCATGAGATCTGATGGTGGTTTCTGTTTTCAGCAGAGGAGTGACAGGATCACACTTGTATTTTGAAAGCATCCCTCTGGCGTCTGGAGAATTGCAGAGTTGGATGGTGTTTAATTGGCTGTGCTTGCCAGCCCAGGTGAAGGATGCTGGGAGCTTGGCTTAGGTTGCTAGAAGTAGATGTGGAGTTAGTGTAAGGGAACAAATGAGTTAGAACAGAATAGGAAAAGGTGACTTCAGAGGTTTGTGATCCAAGAAGCCACTGAAACCACTGGAGTCACTGATGAGAGAGGCATGTGAGTGGGGTAGACTTCCTGGTAGGATCATTGCACCAGATAGACATCCTACACGGCAGGCCAGGGTTTCTACTTAGATGCAGCTTTCAGCTGCTTGTTTGATGGTGGGTTATAGTGGGGACCAAATGAACTCTGATCATAAGTTCAGAACATGCCCCTTTCTGCTTTAAAGTTCACGATGTGAAATGGGTTTCAGTGAAACACAAAAGTAGTCCTTAAGTCCAGTTTACACAGTTTTGAGAGCAAACATATCAGCTCTGTGCACAGTCATCTTCCATGTCTTCTGATTCACTTAGACAAGTTTATGTAGATTCGTATTTTACCTTTAAAAAGTAACTTCTGTTGTCCCAGCATTAAGGTTAAACCGTGTGGACTCAAAGCTAAGTCAAAGCAGAATTGTTCCTCCTGGTTCAGACCTACCTGGTGTAAGTTGTCATTCGAAATGCCCTGTTATGGTTTAGATCCTAAATGTCCCCCCAAAGCCATATGTTAAAAGCTTGATCCCGAGTTGATAGGGGTATTCCTGAGTAAGGGTAGAATGGGGAGGGAAGGGGGCTGAGGTCATTGAGGGTGCTCTTGCTGGAGTATTGGATCCTGGTGCTTTCCTCTGCTTCCTGGCCACAGTGATAACAAGCAGCTTTCCTTCGTCAGTGCCTTAACCTGCTGCCTCACCATAGGTGACACAGGTCAGAATGAACGTTTCTGTTGTTAGTTTCTTTCGTCTTCCTTTATCCACCTTAACTCAGGCACATTGACTACAGGTACTCACTGCTACTATTAAACTCTCTGGTATTTTGCACATTCACAAGAAACTTAACATGGACCCTTTGCATTATGAAATTCAGACTTCACTTATGGACAAAGCCAGGGAACTTGTATGTTCAGAATAGCATTTTCAGTTTTACCCAATATTCACTTTTAAAACAATTGACCAGTCATGATGACACACTATTTAATCCCAGCACTGGGGAGGCAGAGGCAGGTGGATTCAGAGCCAGTCTGGTCTACATAGCATGCTCAGTCCAGGGTTATGTAGTCACCCACTCAGTGAGGCCCTTCCTATTCACTTGGTTTCATACTGTCCTCTGTGTCTCTGAGCTCTTGCAAACCTTATCATTCATTATTTTTCTCTATCTCCCAGTGAGAAAGTAACTTCCATATTGAATTTACTTACGTATTTATCCTCCAACCAGACTTTAAACACACAAGGGCAGGGCTTTGTCTTTGTTATTTTATATCTCGGCACCTGTCCTGTGCTGAGATATAGTTAACCCAGCAGGTGTTTAAGTGATGTTATTCTGTTAACTAAGCAAAGATGAGGATATCACACACACCTCTTGCTCCTAAAGATGGAAATTAGGAATTGATGTGATCAGTGTGCACCCTTCAGACTTGGAGTAAGGCCGTCTGGATACCACGGAAAGTGCCCAACCTAAAAGGTTAGTTCACTTAATCGCAGTATAAAAGATGGGAATGGGGCAGCCCAGTCTGATGCCTTGGCATGGAACATAACATGGTCAAGGCTTTCTGAGGGGTAGGGTGCCAACTCTAGTCTTTAGCTCCCTTACTTGTTCAGATACCTTGTTGTGACACTAGGGAGCCACTTCCCTTTAGGGAAGAAGTCCTCATGTGTAAGTTGTGGGACTTGGACCGAATGATCACAAACATGTCATCTAAAATTCACTCGTTTGCAGTGTTTCATAGAGCCCAGGCTGGCTTCTAGCTCCTGTGTAATCAAGAATGGTCTTAGCTTCTGATCCTTCTGCTTTCGTTTCTTTCCCAAGTGCTTGGAGTGGAAGTGTGGCAACCACACCCTGGTGTCTGCAGACTAGGAGAATGGAGCCCATAAAGGAGGTGACTAAAGTGTCACGCAGTAGCCAACTCTACTCTCTGAGGGTTAAGAGGAAGTCACATGAGTAAAGCGTACAGTCACAAACATGTTTCCAGAGGCCTAGGACCAAGTAGCAGTGGCCAGCTGTGGCAAGGAATCTCAAGCACATGCTCCTGTCTGCTGCACCTGGAGGGACACTCGAAAGCCCAGTGCAAGACCAATGCGTGTTTGGAAGAAACTGATGTCTCAGACTCTTGTTTCTTGGAGTTTTTTCACAAGCTTTCAGAAACCTCACATGACTCCATTCTTGGACCATGTTCTGACATCCTGTTGTATACAGTGTTGGGATTAAACCCAGGGCTCCCCACAGGCTGTGCACGCACGAACTGAGACCATCTCCAGCCTTATTTTAAAATCTATCTGATGTGATTTTTTGTTTTGTTTTTGTTCCTGAGATTGAGTCCCACTGTGTTGTCCTGGCTGGACTCAAACTCACAAAGACCAGATCAGTGTTTTTGAAAAGACTGTTTTAAACACCAGAGGGCCAGGTTGGAATCACTTCTTGTTTATTAGAACTAAAATAAATGGATTTAAAGTGCAGGCCACCACACAAGTCAGCTTTGCTAGTCCATGAGTCATTAGGCACCCTTTACCATGCTATGGAATGCTGTCATTTTGTTCCACTAGAGGGAGACATGTTACTGAGTGCTGATGTTTAACCGGCATGATTGGCAGCTGATGCACTGAGTGGGAGAACGGTACTCACAGGGGGGCACAGAAGTAGCCAGGTTTATATCACTTTACTTTCCCCTAAAGACTCACTGGCCCGGGGGCTGGAGAGATGACTCAGAGGTTAAGAGCACTGGCTGCTCTTCCAGAGGT
>LOEQ01000816.1:591000-601058 GCA_001685075.1 Bramus lutescens | reverse complement strand
AGAGAGAGAGAGAGAGAGAGAGAGAGGTCCCGTTTGACAAGAGGGGAGGGTGGGACTCTACCACCTTCCTCTGTGGAGTGTGAGCACTCTGGTCAGTCACCTTCTCGGACTGTAGCCACTTCTCCAGCTCTGCCTGATGACCCCAGCCCAAGGACCCCTTGTTCTGCCTCCCTGAGTAGATTTGACTTCTGTGGCTGTGGGGTAGGGCTAATCTCAGCCCCAACCTCTTCTCCACCAGCTTGCTGTCCTCTTTAGGTAGCAAGTCACTCCTCCCTTGCTTTCAGGGATGCCTGGTGTCTTCATTCCCTGCAGTAGAAATTCCCAGCTTCCTCCAATGAGACAGCCTTCATCTAAATCCTAGACTCTCGCTTTATCTGCTTCCAGCATTTGAGGCTTTATCCCTGATCCTCCCTGTCCTTGTGGGGTCCGTTTTGTTTTTAGCATTTCTGCAGGGAAACTAGAGATGCTTGCTATTATCTTTATCCATAGCTGCATTGGAGTGGACTTGCTCAGAGGCCAACACTGTAGAAGTGACTAGAAATTGCTCCTAGGAGAAAGGGAATTTAAAATATAACCAGATAAACGTTTAATTCTTTTACCATCTCTGTATTATCTTAAAAACATTGTCAATCAGGCCAAGGAGGCAGGTGATGTAGTTTTCAGTCATCTGTAATTTTTCTACCTAGTCTCCTCTCTCACACACACTGATGGAGCTGGACGGATCACAGGGATCACCACGATGACAATGAAAACCCAAGAGTCACTAGAGCACAGGGTTGCTTGATTGGGAAAAGGAGCAGAAGAATGTTATGATTGACATCGTTTTCAATTACCAGCACATCCGAGGTGGGGCTGGGGTGTAGCCCAGTGGCATAGCATCTGCTTAGCATGCACAGTCATGCATGGGTTCAATCCCCAGCATCATGGATAAATAAACAGTTGTCAGCATGTGGTGATACTGTGATTGGCCTGCTGTCGTACAGTCAGCTTCGTACACACCATCCCTGGTTTGACCTCTTCCACTCCCCTTAGGATGCCATCATTTTGTAGCCCTAGGAAAAATAACTCAGAAATAATGGAGTAAGAGCTTATATTTCGGGCAAAATACAGAAAGTTTTTGGGGTTCCAGGAGTTGTAAAGCTTTTAGAAACCATAATTGTTTCTAATTATATTACTCTCTTTCTAAAATTCTGTGAAAATGGTTGGCTTCCTCAGGTTTATCCCTATCCAGTTATATCTTTATTAAAGGTCGTTTATATGTCAGCCCTATGAGAAAAGCTGACCTAAAATTATCTAAGATGCTACTTAGGAGGTTCAACTCATTGCTTAGCTGGAGGGAGCGGTCTCTTTAGAGACACAGTAGAGGGGTGTAACTCAGTGGAAGAGCTTGTGCACAGCCTGTGGAGGAACTAAGTCTAACCATCACCAGGCTGAAGAAGAAGAGAGTAAAGATGGCACCCGGTTTCCAGGCTGTAGAGGAGGAGGCCCAAAGAGGTGGGAATTGATTTTCCCCAAGGCCACCAAACAAGTCCTCAGCAAGACAGGGCATCCAGACCCCAGGCTAGTGTCTGCAGACAGGGGTTGAGGCCATTCTGTCTGCCTAAAAAGGAGGGCCTGTGCTAGGGCCGAGGTCTTATGAAGAAATGTGAGGACGAGTCTTCAGGCAAGTGGCTTTGCAAATAGTGGGGCTGACTGCTTGAGACTCCCTAGAGACCCTGACTTAGCTCATTGAATTTCCCATCGTCTGCTTTCAAAAAGCCCCCAAGTGTGTGGCCTGGCTTTTAAACCGTTTCAGGACGTGCAGTTCTGTTGACGGCATCTCAGGAGTCAGTAAGATCAGACTAAAGCAGAAACAGCCTGTCAGCCCAGATTGTGGAAGCTGGGCGGGGAGACAGTGGAAACAAGGAGATTGTGTTGAGAGGCTCGTGGTAGGAAGACTGGGCAGGAACCAATGTAGGGGCCGAGGTGGAAAGGATGAGCCTTATGGTTTAACTGTCACCCCCACCCCTCAAAGTGGCTATAAAGAAGGAAGCGGAATCACTGTGGGAGGCCGGTTCTCTCGCCAAGCTGCAGAGTAAACAGTGGCTCAATTCATCTGATAGCAGATAAGCAGAGTTTGGGGTTTAGAGAGAGTGTGTGTGGCCCTTTGGACATTATGAACAGGCAAGTATGTAAATGGGTAGAAAGATCTAGGGGCTCCCTGATGGAGAAGAATGTATTTGACACCAGGAATAAGTGACTGGCCCAGAGAGAAGGTGAGGGTTGAGATGGAAAGAGAACCATATGGTTAACCTTAAAACAGAGAGGAGAGCAAACATGGCAGTAGACAGACGGAGGTGATGGAGTCTGGTATGCCTGCAATTCCGGGTTCCAGTCCCAGCAACACAAAAACAAAACAAAGCCAATGAAGAGAAAGAGGAGGAAGAAAGACAGACAGACAGATAGATGGACAAATAGGGAGAAAGGAAATGAAAAGAAAAAATGCCAAAACAAAAGAAAACATTTCCCAAACACGACCACACACACCTGTAATTCCAGTGCTTAGAGATGGGAGGCAGGAGGATGGAGATTTTGAGGCCAGCCTGGGCTATATGAGATCCTCTCTCAAACAAAATAAAGGCAGCAAGAAGGGAAGGTGGGGAGGGTAGTGGCCCTCAGACAGGGAGGACGCCTTAAACAATCAGAGTGTGGTCAAGCAGGCCCAACAGCCTTCTCCTCTGAAGGCTGCCTCCCATCCTGCCCTTCGCCTTGGGAGCAGGCAGCTTCAGGCCCCAGAAAAAGGGGGAGGAGAGTCAAACTCTGGATCTTCCTTAATTATTTGTAATCTCCTGGAGGATTTCATTGGTGCTCAGCAGCATTTCCCCCCCAGAGACAAAGGCAGGAGGGTGCTCCAGGCTCGGGTGTGGCTCAAGCAGATGTAATTGCTGAGTGAGGAGCTTTAGCATCCCAGAGAGCCAGTTGGAGAAGCCCGGCTGCCTCGCCCTCGGGCAGATGCCAGCTCGGTTCTTCATTACTTACACATTTCTTCTGAGTTTTTGCAGCACACGCCCAGTACTCAAAGATCATTCTAGATGCTGAGAAAAAAAAGGGGGGGAGGAATGAAGACATTTAATAAAGAGAAAAATTATAAAGGGATTCCCTCTCATTCTGGGCTCTCTGCTGCTGCAATTCCCTCTCCGTTGGTAGGGGACATCACACACGTATGTTAAAGGTAGTCAGAGACCCCTGTTACCAGGTAAGATATACTCCATATGCATCCTCCCTCTCTAGCCAGCAAGATCCAATCAATCATTTCCATCTGAAGAGCTCAGGTCTCCTTAGGGACACAGTGAATACGCTGTCCAGCATCCCTGGGAAGTGGGAAAGAGTCCCCTGTTGGAGGGCCCCGTTGAGAACAGGTAACAAGGCCCTGTGACTACCTTCCTTGGTTCTTATTCACTCGGCAGATATTTTTATTGACTACCTTCTCTGTACAAACCAGTGCTTATGAAACTCTACCCTGCCCACAGGAATAGTATATCCAGATCTGGGGCAAGCTGAAGCATGCATGCTCCGCTGAAAACACGCTTACGAGAACAAGGCTGGCACCCTTGCTTGTCAAATGAAATACAGAAGAGCTCATGTTCCCTGGGCCTGCTCACTGGGCTCCGTGTGACAGGCAAAGGCTCCGAGCAGAAGTGGTAACAGAGCACTAGTGGCATGTGCTAGTTCTCAGTCTTGCTCCCTAGGTCGCTGGGAGCTCTCAGCAATAGACTGGAGCTAGTCTTCTTTGGCCACCTCCCGATGCTGGCCCACCTTGTCCCTTCGGTCTGCTTCACTTCAAGCTCCCTTTCCTGTGAGCCACCATCACCAGCTGTGTCACTGTGAAGTTCCAACTCTTGGCTCCTGGTGGGGACTTTGTAAATGTCTGTTGAATAAGGCACTGAGGAGCGCTCTGGACAAATAATACGTTGTATGGACCCAGTATGCCCTTGGGGTGCCCAGAGGAGAATAAATAACATGCTAGACTGGAATCGGGTGTATGGCAGGTAGGAAGACAAACAGGACCCAGTCATGGTACATCCTTTGACCTTAAAAGTGGACTTTGTCCTGTTGGCACCAGGAGACATGGGATGGAGAACGGGGACTGCCAAGGCAAGAAAGCAGGAGGATGAAGGGTACAGGGTGAGTTAGATTAAGCAAGGTGAGAAGAGGGGACAACTCAAATGAGAGCCAGCGTCACCTCACCCAGAGTAGAAATGCAACAGATGCATCTAGAGAAGATAGTGTATTTGTTCTATCAAAGGACATTCTGATAAGGTAGGATGAGAACATGTACGACTTAACAATCCAAGGAAGGTAGGTGATGTGGCTCACACCCATAGTCCCAGAACGTGAGAGGCGGAGGCAGAGGATTGCAGCATGGTTGAGGCCAGCCAGGACTACAGTGGGAGGGATTGTCTCAAAAAACAAAAACAACAACAAAAAGCAAAAGCAACTCAAAACAAAACTCAGTCAAGAAATTTCAATATGAAGGACATGGTGGAACACATCTTTAGTTCCAGAGCTTGGAGGCAGAGGCAGGTGTATATGTCTGTGGGAACAAGGCCAGCCCTATCTATATATTGGACTCCATCCAGGGATACATCATGTGACCCTCTAACAGATAAAAGAAAAAGAAACCTAAACAAGTTCCATTCGGGCTGGAGCTGAACAGCCTCAGTTTCGAGCAAGAATTGGTCTATACCTCTGACTTTCCAGTCTCAGGACGCCACTCTGTTGATAACCTGCTCTGCAATGTGGGTGGGATTCTCTCTGAAGATAGAGGAGACGGGAAGAAGAATCACAGTTCTCACTGGGGTGTTGAGGATTTGCTTTATAAGCTCTCCAGGAGGACATATGATGGTGGTATGTGTGCATGTATGTACATGTGTATTCACCTATGCATGTGTACTTGTGTGCACATAGTATACCCATGTGTAAGTGCATATGTTTGCATTCATGGGCATATATATGTGTGTGCAAGTGCATTTATGCATGCATTTGTATCTGTGTGTACATACATATGCATATGTGTTCATATGTACATGTGTGCTTTTGTACATTTTTGTGCATGTGTGTGCCAGTGGCTTCTCCAGGTATCTTGCTCTTCAAATCTTTTTCTGGAGCTAAACACAGCTTCCTGCTGATCCTAATCTCTCCTAAGACTGTCTCTTTGAGCTCAGTAAGCCAGGATTTGAAAAATACCCCAACTTTACATTTACACCAGACGGGGTGCTGGAGGAGGCACAGACCAGTTTCAACAAACCTCTTGCCTTGCAGGCAACAGCTAATGGCAAAAATGACTATTCAAGTAAAGCCTGGGTGTGCCAGCTTTTTCATTTTTTCCTTAGTGAATTAATTCAGGAGTGATGATTACATATCTTGGCGAATGGGAGAAATGAAAAAACACATTGAAGTAAGGAAGCAGGGAAAGGTGTCCTGGAGAGGTAGGAGGAGAGGGCGGTGGTGTTTGGGGGAAACCCTTGAGTGAAGTCACAGACAGGGAGGCAAGGGAGCCTGGCTAGCTCTGCAACAGCGCCTGTGCAGGCCCTGGGCTCCACCGTAAGCAACACTGCAAGCAGGGAACTAGAGCAGCAAACCAGGGGAGCAAGAAGAAGCGAGAAGATGGGGAGGCACCGAGGAGGATGTGGAAGAAGTGCACAGAAAGGAAATAATTAATTTAGATGAAATTTGATTTCTTTCTTGTTAGACAAGAATGGGTTTTAACTGGGTCTTTAAATGTGTACAGATGTCTGTCATGTGACAGACAGCAAATGATACTCAACCTTTACTCTGAGTATCAAGATGTCTCGAAATGCCCATGACCTAGAGCTCCCACCCTCTCTCCTCCCCTCCTTTCCCTCTCCATCTCTCACTGTTGTTTTGAGGCAGGCTATTACTATGAAGTTCAGGCTAGTCTGGGCACAGGAACCTAGACTACACCCTCCTTCCTGCCTCTCAGGTACAGGGATTACAGGCTTGTGCTACACACTCAGCCTGGAAATTCTGTGTTTCTAAAAAAAGATTCCCAATAGTCAAACCATAGAAACAACCTAAGCATCCTTTTACTGCTTGGTTCCATTTTTAGGATGTATTCACAAATACAGGCTAATCCAGAGTCAGACAGCAGATTAGAATGGCTGCTGGGGACAACAGCAGGGGCGGGGGCAGGGAGATGCGGCTTTCCCTTTGGGGTGAGGAGCTGAAGCAAGACAGTGTTGCTGGGACAGTGATATATAAACGCTAAAATCCGCTGAACTGCTACTTTACAGTGAATTGTGTGTGTGATTGTGTATTCGTAAATAAAAATGCATTTCTAGGGCTGCAATTAGCTTACTCATTTTATTGTTATTTATTTTACCTTCCTGGAAATAGTGTTATAATCACATGATCAACTCAAAATCCTCTCACTTCCATGCCCTAGCTACTCCAGGGATATTACCAGTTTTCCATGCATAGTCACAAGAGTCAGATTTTTATGTACACAGGCAAATGAATGCATAGATGCAAATATTCTGCTCCCCTTTGAAATGAGTAGTGACTTTCGCTTGGTTCTGTACTTTGCTGATTTCCTTACAGGATGTACATTCACATCCTACATAACCATGTCAGCCAGCAATGGACCCGACAGACAACAGTGGTCTCAAAACATTTTATCATTGTAAAAGGCGTGCCCCCAGGACCTACTTCCTACACAAACACACACACACACACACACGCACGCATGCATGCACGCATGCGCGCACGCGCGCACACACGCACACACTCACATGCACGCACGCACGCACGCGCACACACACACAAAGACTTACAACTGCCGGTTTTCTGGAAGTAAACAAAGAACTAAGTGGGAGGTCAGGACCTGACACCAAGCGTTGCCTGGAACAAACAGTAAAGTCTTTCACAGCCTTAGGTCTTTCCAGATTAAGGGGCTGTTTTTTCCCAGGGACTGGAGCAAGATCTGGGAACTTCATTGACAGAGGAACTGGTTACTAAGATGCTCTGCTCATTTCTTTGAACCTCACACATGAAGATCCCCATGTATATGCAATATTAGTAAAATTCGTGTACTTTTATTACTCATTAATCCCTAAGTCTACCTAAATGCGCCCTTAAGGGGAACAGAAGGGAACTTTCCTTCTTTTCAAAATAGAACCAGCCCGTGAGCTATGATCCAGGCAGCCTTTCTTGGTCTGGGGCCTCAGTTGTGGATAAGCCATCCCAGGATTATGACTATTGGACCACAGGAATCAGAAGCCAGAAGCCAGGCAGCCACTTAGCAAGACTGACAGTTTCAAAATCGATATTTTATAATAGAACACAAAACCAGATGGGCTGGAAATGTAACGCAGTTGGTAAGTGTTTACCCAGTAAATACGAAGCCTCAGAAAGAACAGGAGCGGTGGTACACACCTGTAATACCAGCACTTGGGAGGTAGGGATGGAGGATTAGAAACTCAAGGACATCCTCGGCTGTATAAAAGGGAGGTTGAAGCCATCCTGCGCTGCATGAGTCCTGTAATCCCAACACCTGGGAGGTAGAGATAGGAGGATTGGAAATTCAAGGACGTCCTTGGCTGTATAAAATGGAGTTTAAGGCCAGCCTGTGCTACCGGAGTCCTTGTCACCAACAACATAGAAGAGAGCACGAAGGACAGCGTGAGAAAGTCAGTGTGCTGTGACCGAGAGAAATGTCCTCTGCCTTTCAGAGAGCATCGAGCAGGGACTTGGTAGAGCGCCTGCCTAGCATGTGTGAGGCCCTGGGTTCCATCCCAGTATAGGAAAATTAATATGTACATACATGTAGGGACTCAAGCAGGGGCCTGTGCTTCATACTTGGAATCATTCACAATAGTCAAAAGGCAGATGCAGCCTGTGTCTGTCAGTGAATGGTTGGGTAAACCCCATGTGCTGTACGTATACAAGGCTAAAACATTATCCAAGCTTGAGGGCTGGGCTGGGGAGAGGGGAGAATGGAGAGCTATTCCTCAGTGTTTCAGTTTCATCAGACGAAAGATAGAACGAATGAATGGGGTGACTGCATTTGATGCCACCCAACTATGTACTTAAAAGAGGTTAAAATGGTCTGTTTTCTGCTATCTTTTATTTTACACACGAAACATCAATTTAGATTTGTTCATTTTATTTTTGCCTGCCTATATGTCTGTGCGCCATGTCCATGCCTGGTGCCTGTGGAGGTCAAGAGGGGCTTGGGTTCCTTGGAAATGGAGTTGTGTGTGGATGCTGGGAATTGAACCTGGGTCTTCTGCAAGAGCAATAAGAGCTCTTAACCTCTGAGCCGTCTCTCTGGGCCCTTTAACATATATATGTATATGTATATATATATATGTATGTATACACACACACATATATATATTAACAGGAAGTAAATTTAGACACATGGAGACCTTTGGGGGATATCTTGCTAAGTGAAATGCCAGCCACAAAGGACCAACGCTGGATGATTGTGACTGTTCTTGAGAGACTTGGAGACCAAGCAGAATGTCCCAGGGGCTGGGAGAGAGAAGAAAGTAGTGTTTAATGAGAATAAAATTTCAGTTTTCTGTGCTGTCAAGATGGCTCAGTGGGTTAAGGTGCTGGATTGTTGCTCAGTGAGGGAAGATGTCAGCCTGAGTTCAGTCCCAATCCTCAAAACCTAAATAAGGCAGGAAGAGAGAACTGATTCCATGAAGTTGTCCACTGACTTCTACATGCATGCTGTAATACACACACACACACACACACACGTACACGTACACACACACGTGTGTGCATGCACATACACAATACACTAATAATAATAAACAAAGTGTTAAGAAAACAGGTCACAGTCTCTTAAAATAGTATTTATTTTTCAAGATGAACAAGTTCTGTGTATAGAAGAGAGGGCAGCTTTACCTAATGCGTTTGAACTACACATAAAAATGATTGAAATGGTAAAATTTATGCATGTAACACAATAAAGAACTTACTGCTGGACTTAATCACCCACACAGAAGGTGGAGGCACGAGAATAGAGATTTTGAGGCTAGCCAGGGTTGCATGGCAAGACCTTGCCAAAAAAAAAGGAAAGAAAAAAGAAAAAGACAAAGACTAATAAGAAATAAAAGATAAAGATAAACTACAAACTCAGAAAAGGGAGAATACTGCTAAATTTCTACACCCCCGTCTACGTATCTTGCGTGGAAAACAGCGGGCAGATGATTAGAGAACAGATCAACAATTTGTTCACAGGGAAGTGAAGTTTTATTGTCCATTCCCCACGGAGTGCAGGGAGAGACCTTTGTCCTCCACACAGATCCATGTTCTCTGGAAGAGAGAGGAAGATCAAGGGCTTATCGTCCTCTGGAATGCAGGCAAATGGCTCTGGATTTACCAGCCATGGAGGAGGAAGTGAGCACAGCGCTGGGGAGAACAGCCATGGTCTTTACAGCACGTCCACGTCTGTCTCTTCCAAAGGCCCAGAGGGGTAGAGCAAGCACTGAGAGCTTCAGGGAGGCTGCTTTCCCAGAAGTTTGCAGAAAGGAAAAAAATTAATATATGACTTAACTAAAACACCTGGAAAGTGGATAAAATGATATAAATCAGTAATTTGGTAACTAGGGTTACAGGTGTGTGCCTCTGTGCCAGCTTCATGCACATTTATGTTTGAGAGTCAGTCTTATAACCCAAGGTAGCAATCGTCTTCCAAACAGATGCTGGCATAATAGGAACTAAAAGATCAGACTCTCCAGAGAGTTTAGAAAGGGAAGACTTTCTGGAAGCCAGGTAAAGGTGATACTGGAAGTGCCTGGCTTTGTGCAAGTAGGGAATTGCTATTTGCAGATTATATTGGCTACAGAATTGTTCTTCTGTCTTTTCTCATTTATTGAAAACATGAAGTGGATCCTGAAAAACAGCAGGAAGACTAGCAATGAAAAGGTTAAGTAAATAACATTGGGACTGATGTTGAAGCTCAATAGTAGAGCAAGTGCTAACATGTACAAGGTCCTCAGTTGTATGCTATCGTCAAGTTCATGTGCACACACACACACACA
>LOEQ01000816.1:531619-543740 GCA_001685075.1 Bramus lutescens | reverse complement strand
CTGTCCTGGAACTAGCTCTTGTAGACCAGGCTGGCCTTGCACTCACAGAGATCCGCCTGCCTCTGCCTCCTGAGTACTGAGATTAAAGGCGTGAGCTACCACCCCCAGGCTAGCGTCTTGTGTTCTTAACCACTAAACCATTTCTCCAGCCACCATCCACTGAGTCTTGATATATACATCGTTGGTGTGTAAAAAAGAGTCTTTCTTTTTCATATTTCCTTCCTTCCTTCCTCCCTCCCTCCCTCCATTCCCTCCCTCTCTCTCTCCCTCCCTCCCTCTCTCCCTCTCTCCCTCCCTCCCTTCTTCCTTCCGTTGTTCTTTCTTCCTTTCTTCCTGTTTCTCTCTCTCTCTCTTATTTAGTCTGCATGTGTGTGTGTGTGTGTGTGTGTGTGTGTGTGTGTGTTGTGAATGTGTTCTTGTGCATGCCTGTGAACAAAAACCTGAGGAGGACATCTGGGGTCTTGATCTAACACTCTGTGCCTTATGGCTTTGAGACAGTCTCCCACTGAATTTGGAGCTTGCTGTTTTTTAGCTAAGCTACTTGGTCAGCAAGCCCTGCTGGGTTTTGGGTCTTAACCTCTACCCCTAGCATTGGAGTTACAGGCACACATTGCTATATTCAGCTTGTTAAAAGGGGGTACTGTGGCGGGGGAGTCCCAGCTCAGATTTTCACATTTACTCAGCAAATGCTCTTACCCACTGAACCCAGCCCTTTCCTTTGTGTTCTTATTGAAAACGTTTAAGCATCAGGGCTTTGTCTTTTATTGGGAATCCTTCCCAAAAGAGAATCCTGGATGCGTAAGTGACGTGAGCCTGCTCTGCAAGGTACCATTCCCCTGTCTGCTTGGGGCTGTGGGTGAGCAAACTGCTAGATGTGTGGATGTGCTTGCTTCAGGGAGGAGCTGTTTGTAATGGGGCTTATAGGCACTGCCCATAGAATGCATAAAGTTTACCCCCACAATTACCATTTCTGAAAACATGGAGATGTTCAATTATAGTTCATAAAATACAGCATTTTGGAAGGGCCATGTTTGATACTGAATACAGAGAGTGCATAGTAAGCACATATAGTCTATTTAGCTACACACTCAGTTCTTAAAATATGAATTTGTATAAAGGTGTATCTAAATTTATGAAAAAATTTAAAGGTAGTATGTATACTGTCACTAAGTCAAGTCTCCCCTCCCCCACCAAGTTCTGTCTTTCTAAAAGAAGGAATTCAGCCAAGAAACACGATCATCTAAGCAAAAAGATATTTAGTATAGTAAAACAAAGCATGTAATCCAAACAGACATTGACGTGCCTGATCCACAATGGGAGCTGGGTAGCAAGCCACCTGTGCATGTGTCCCCTACCAAATAGTGTGTGTGTGTGTGTGCGCGTGCACACATGCACATGTGTGTGTCTGTATACTATGGTTGTATATGTTGAGATCAAAGGACACTTGAGGGAGTCTGTCCTTTCTTGTTACCTACCTTGTATTGAATTTGGGTCGTTAGGCTTAGTGACAAGCACCTTTACCCACTGAGCCATACTTTTGGCACACATTGTGGATGTTTAAAAATCATGAGCATTTGTTTGGCTGGAGGCATATTTATAGGCTGAAGGTGATCATTGTCACCCCTCCTGAAGCTTGATGAACTGGATCTCCATTTTAGAACATCTTCAACTGGTGATCCTTTAAAAAAAAAAACCACAAGAGAAAAAGGTCACCCACAAAATGAATGCTATTAGGATAAAACTGGGGTCACCTGAAGATGACCCTCTGTACGTGGCACCTGAGAAGGTCCCATGGCACCTTTCTGGTAAAGCAAGGAGAGCCCAACTGCTTCTTCAAAGACTTTAACCACAAACAGGCACTCTGACCATCAGGATATACAGCAGACAGATACAGCTTCAGTTTCCTCGGCTCTCCAGGACCTGCTTGCCTCCCCATTCTCAATACTAACACATAATTATTGTTTCCTTCGGTGGCTGCTGTCAGAAGTGTAATTTTGCTTAGGTGCAAGATAAACGATTTTTAATAATAAAATGGTCCATATAATTTAGAAGTTCAGGGGGTTATTGAGAGTGTTAGCGATCTGTTTAAGTCACGTTTGAGTTTCTCTTACCTTTGTAAAGATGAGGTGTTGACTTTACAGGGCTGTTAGAGTGTCTAGAACCAATCTGTGATTCCCACTCTGAACGTGATATGATAGTCTAGATTGTCCCACGGAATTACAAATCTGCTTGCTGAAACAGGAAATGACAAGCTAAGAAAACACAAGAAGACAGCACACTGTAAAGGTCTATCAAAGGCTGTGTGCATAGAAGAAAGGGGAAGGGACAAAAAAGGATAAGGGAGTAAGAAAGAGACCCTGGAAATGCCGGCCTCGCTAATTAATGCTGAGTGACCATGGAGTGATAACCTGGTCCATGAACTTATTTTATCTCAGTAAAATCAAGATTACATAATGCCACTCAAGGTGTTATTCTTAAGATAATGGCAAAACATTTTACGTGACACATGTTGCCCCGGGATGTAGTACACTGTGTTAGTTTCTTTCCTGTGACTGAGACAATACTGGAGAAAACGAAGAAGCTAGTTTTTTTTGTTTTGTTTTGTTTTGTTTTGTTCTGGTTTCAGAAGTCTCACTTCATGGTACTGGCTCTGCTACTCTCGGGATGAAGCAAATTGAAACATCACAGTGATGGGAGTGTGTGCTGAAGATTGCTCTCACCACTCAGGAAGAGAAAGAAGAGTATGAGAAAGACCAACATGCTATAGGATATCTTTCTAAGGCATGAACCCATCTTCACCATGCCTCAAATGAGGATGCTCGTTCCACCACATCTCAATAGTCCATTTAATTATGAAGTCATCAATGGATTGATCTATTGAATAGGTCAAAGCACTCATGATCCAGACACCTAAACGATCTACTAGCTGGAGACCAAGCCTTCAGACATGAACCCTTGGGAGTGGAGTCGGGGGGGGCACAGATTATCTAAACTGTAACATATACACAAACAAAAAGCTTCCTGTATACTTAGACCATGAACCTTCCAGGATAGGAAGTATAACTTGCTTATTTTTGCTTTCCAAGAATCTAGCACAGTGTCTGGTTCATAGTAGGGACTCCAAAAAACTTGTTGAGTGAAGAGACAGAAGGGATGGTGTGGAGTGTTTTGTTTTGAATGAATCATGAACTTGGGGAACCTGGGAGAGTTTTGGGATGCAAAGATTCAACGTCTTGTATGTGGAACAAGTTAGAGGCATTGCAACAAGAGAGAAGCAAGGACCAAAGAAGAGATTAGGGAGGACCACATGTGTGCAGGGCAGTACTATGCATGTACAGGGGAGGACTATGTGTGTGCAGAGGAGGATCACGTGCGTGCAGGGGAGGACCACGTGCGTGCAGGGGAGGACTATGCCTGTACAGGGGAGGACTATTCATGTATAGGGGAGGACCATGTGTGTGCAGGGGAGGACCCTATGTGTGTAGGAAAAGATCATGTGTGTGCATGCGAGGACCACCTGCATGCAGGGGAGGATCACATGCATGCAGGGGAGAACCATGTGCGTGCAGGGGAGGAGCATGTGCATTCAGGGGAGGACCATTTGTGTGCAGAGGAGGACCACGTGCGTGCAGGGGAGGACCACGTGCGTGCAGGGGAGGACCATATGTGTGCAGGGGAGGACCACGTGCGTGCAGGGGAGGACCATGTGTGCGCAGAGGAGGATCACGTGCATGCAGGGGAGGACCATGTGCATTCAGGGGAGGACTATGTGTGTGCAGGGGAGGATCATGTGCATGCAGGGGAGGATCATGTGCGTGCAGGAGAAGATCTTGTGCATGAAGGGAGGACCATGTGCATGCAGGGGACGACCGTGTGTGCAGAGGAAGACCATGTGCATGCAGGAAAGGACCATGTGTGTGCAGGCAGGGACCACGTGCATACAGGGGAGGACCAGATTGTGCAGGCGAGGACCACATGCATGCAGGGGAGGATCACATGTGCACAGGGTAGTTAGGATTTAGCTGTGTGATTTCCCGCCTTGAGCTACACTGGCCAAGCTGGCAGGTTGTATCTCATCTGCTGATAGAGAGGGTTGACAGAGAAGCCTTAGGATGTTGACATGAGAGAGAACCTCCTGAAGACTAGCCTGCTGCTGATGTACAGTATGGAGAGTGGCTAGGGAGGGTTAGCCTGCTTTACTCAGAAGGCGGTCAAGTCTCTGAACAGGGTGACAACTATCAATATGAAGAAGGACAAAAGGCAGATTAAGGAGAGGGCAGCCAACTTTCCCCTATGAGTTCTCAGAGTGGCCATTTAAGCTGTGGACCATGCACATGGACTCCTGAAGTGTGATGTTTCTGAAAATCTCCTGGTGAGTTCTGAGTTGGAGAGGAGACACATTTAAATTGGAGGATGGATTGAGGAGTGTGGAGCATGTGGCAGGAACCAATGAGAGCCTTTTCTCATCCAAGGTCCCTTCTCAGAAGACTCTAGCTTGTGTCAAGTTGACAAAAACACTGGTCAGCACAAAAGTCAACTTTCATGAATGTTGTAGCTTAAGCACACTTAGATGACAGAAGCAGTTCAAAGGCTGAGGATTTATTTCAGCTCATAGTTCAGGGGAGGGTTTGTCTTGGTGCAGAAGGCAGGCCACAGGACCCATTCTTGCCCCTGGTGGTGGGAGTGTGAGGTGATTGGTCACTTCATGCGGGAAGTCAGGAAGCTGGGGGTACATATAGAAACCAGAGTTGGTTATCACCAATTCCCAGGGACCCATTCCTCCAACTAGGCTAGCCCAAGTTCCACCTCCCGAAACATCATCACCAGCTGGGGACTAAATATTCAAACACATAAGACTGTGGTGGTGGTGGTGGTGGTGGGGCACATTTCACATTCATCTCGTAATCTGGACCAGTGGTGAGTCTATGCCATGGGCAAAGAAGCCTGCTTAGTTCAGTTCTGCATATGTGGGTGGGGTGCAAAACGATGTGTTCTAGGGCTTGAAGGATGCAGCTGAGCTGCTAGGTTTCCAGATGGAACTGCAGGTTAAGGGGACAAAAGAATAGAGAACTATATTTATTAGAATTCATCATCCAGGGCCTGGCAAGATGGTCAGTGTTAAGGACAACCCTCCAGCGCCTAGGAGTTTTCAGCCTGTCCCAAATGAACCAAACAAGGACCAAGACACTGAATCTGATTTACAGGGCTATGAAGTCCATGGTTTCTATTGTATTTTCCTTTATTATAAGGTTTCTATTACTCAGTGTTTTCATTACAATTTGTTTCAGTAATAAAGAAGACAATTTGAAAAACAAAAAAGCATGCAGAAGGCCATCCACTTATTATTCTGCAGTCAGAGATAATGTTCTTAGATTTTGGAACACTGGCCGACTAGAGTTTGGTATGAATCCTGGGGTTGCCCACAAACTGTATGCTCTCTCACCAAAACAATCCAGCAATTCGGTTTGGAGCATAGCAGCACTTTTGAATTAAGAGAGCTGCATTTGAATCTCAGCCTTGGTCCTATCCTGTTGGCAAGTCAATCAGGTCCTTACCTCAGCTACACCTCCTAATAACCTGGGCTGGTTTCAAGGATTAACTCAGACAAAAGGTGGAACAATTAGCAATGATGTCTGGAGCCATTCAGAACTTGCTTTTCTATTGCTGTCAGATAAAACATTCTGATCCAAAGCAGCTTAGGGAAGAGTTTCTTTGGTTTGTACTTCCTTGTCACGATCCCTGAGGGAAATCAGGGCTGAAGTTGAGGCCGATACCGAAGCGGAGGCTAGAGGTGAATGCTGCTAGTGGCTTGCTCTCCAAGGTTTGCCCAGTTTGCTCTCTTATACAGCCCAGCACCATCTGCCCAGGAATGGCACAGCCCACAATGAGCAGGGCACTCCCACATCAATCATGAATCAAGAAAATGCCCCTCAGACTTGCTTACAGGCTTTTCTCAATGGACTTCTCTCGTGTCAATTTGACAAAAAACTAAGCAGGGCAAAGACTAGCATCTTTGTGATTGTGACTTATTCCTAAAAGGTGATGTGTGATCTGGGACAGAAAAGTGCACTTAGGTGACAGACCTGGAAGCTGCAAGGACACCCAAAGAACAGCAGTGGGGACTCGAAGGGTATGAACATGGCTGAAAGTTCTGTGGAGATCTTTGATGACCACCTGAAGGGTGGCTTCCAATGTGTGGGAATGGAAGCCTCAAGGATTTGAGGGTCCAGGGAAGTACAAGTCTGCCTTGCAGCATGAGAAAAGATTGATTCTTCTCTAGCAAGAAAAACAAATGCCTCTGAGATGAGACAAGGGTAGAGGAGTGGCGGCAGTGATGGGGGCGGAGGAGGCATCACGATCTTTTGAGGGTTTGTCTTGCTCTCTGAGAACAATAACAATATCTCTCCTGCACTGGGTATCCAGATAGAAGAGCTTGTAGTTTAAGATCTAAAAATGATAGGGTCTGGGAGTGTGTCACATCATGAGTTCCTGGGTTCTGTCCCCAGGACCACAAGGAAACCAAGACAAAACAGGGACGTTCTGGTGTCTGAAAGTTTTATAAAATGCACAGAGAAACAGGGTACAACTGTGCCTCTCAATGGCACTCTGCAAGCAGTGAAGATAAGAGTAATTCTCCCGATAATATGAGGGACAATTGTTCCCAAGCTGGAATTCCATAACTGGCCAAATGATCAAATAAAGTGAACGCTGGGTAGGGACACTTTCAGATAAACAAGTCCTAGAAAAAAAAAATGAACCTTGCCTGCATTTAGAGTCAGGCAAGTTTCTGGGAGATGTGTGTCTCCAGAGTGAGGGTGGAAGAGAGAGGTTACAGCTCACGCATGGCAGAGGTCAGACAAAGGGGGGAATCGCAGAAGCTAAGGGGCTCACTTGGAAACAAGCTCAGTGATTCCATCCGATTCCTTTAGACAATGAAATGGATAGAATAACTGATACGAGCGGTGTATTGAGGAGATACCCAGAGAGGAGTTTGGGGATGAATCGGTGATAACAACAGCAACTAAGCAAATAAGCAAAGGTGAAAAGTTAAAGCTCTGAGGGATGGGGAAGTTGCAATAGGAAAGGATTATGATAAATTTATTGCATAAAATAGTCTACCAGTATTGTTTACAATAGCCAATAGGTGGAAGCAATCCAGATGTTCTTCACAGGTGAGTGGACAGACAAAATGTGGTGTGTCCATACAATGGAATATTACTTCACCTTAAGAAGGAAGGAAATTCTGACACTCGCTGCAGCATGGGTAATCCTTGAAGGATTATGATCAGTGAAATAGGCCAAAAATGAACAAGGACTGTGTAATTCTACTTAAATCCATTCTCTAGGGCCATCAGATTCATAGGGTCTTCTAGAATGGTGGTGTCAGGGGTGGTGAGGAGGGAGGGATGAGGAGTTGGTATTTGGTGGAGTTTCAGTTTGAAATGGTATCAGAGTTCAGGAGGTGGGTGACGGTCATGGTTGTATTTAATGTCATCAAGAACACTTGTAGGGCAAGTGTGAGGACTAAGTGGGAATCCCCAGACCTGAGCATAACACCAGAAGCTCTGGCAACTCTCAGGCCAGCTTCTGTGAACGAGAGACTCTGCCTCAAACAAGCTGGGAAGTGAGGTCTTATCCTCTGACCTCTGCATGTGCAGCAGGCGTATGAGCATCTGCATTCACACACATGAACATGCACACATGAACATATCATACAAGTACATACACATTGATTAAAAGACTTTTCATTTTGTTTTCTCTCAAGTCTGTATTCATATAATGAAAGAAATGAAAAACGGGTCAGAGTGACCTAATTCTTTTCCACCTGAATCACGCTGGTTAGGCTAGGCTAAAATATTTCACATGTGACAAGGGCCAGGAGCTGATCACAACTAGGAAAGTAGTGCTTCAAGGATAGCCAAGAACTGGGCAATTAAAAATATGTCCAGAGTATGCTTCATCTACATAACCCAAGGACAGATAGGAATGGTCCAACTGAGAATATACTCACATCCATGCTTCATTTACATAATGGTATCATGCTTTTTGAATTTGCTGTCCTCAATTAGGCCTGGGTATGGAAATTAGGTGAAAACTGGTGATCCTGCAAGACTGTCTATAAAAAGTCCTGTAATCTCTGGAAGGCAGCTCCTCCTGCCCTCACTGCATTGAGTGTGCTGGACAAATTCTGTGCCTAGGCTCATACTGCGCTTTGGAATAAAGTTTGCTTTTGCATCCAAGTCCCGGTTCCTGGGTGGTCTCTTTAGGGGCAAGAGTCTGGGCATAACAGTAAATGTACTCATTTTCTTAATATGTATTTGTAACAATAACTGGAAAAAATTTCATATTAATGTAAGTACCTCTTTAAAGCCAAATTCCTCATAATTAAAAAGGAAACTCTCAAACACCTCCTTTTGTATATCACATTCTCCAGGGAAGCAAACAGGAACCTTGGCTTTTTGTTGCTGTGGTGGTTGTTGAGAAGACAGGAGTCCCTTTTTAAAGCCATGCAATTCTTTTTTTCCCTATTTCGTAAAGCACAGTCTAAGGTTTGGGGGCAAAGACAAATGATATTTCTTCTGGGTGCCATGGTGGGAAAAGACGCTTTGTTCCAGTCCACTTGAAGGCAAACTGCTAAGTAGTTAAAACTCAGGAGCGGTCAGGCTGGTTTAGCGAGAATGACGTGTCCCTCTCAACACCCACCTTTGTAAGACAAAACTGATTCACCGGGTTGTGGAGTCTGCGCGGAACATGCTTAGGCTTCCCTAGAGTTGAAGTGTGTCTGTCTCCTGACAGCCTGGCTTAGCTGTTTCAGAGTGAAATCCCACAAGCACGTAGACAACGCACCAAGTGACTGCAGCTGGATGTGGGGCAGAGAAACCGTCCTTTTGGCTCCCCGGGTGATGTGCACAACTTTCTCCTGCTGGATTTTCGCTTAAGTTGTGAGGCAGCAGTTCAAGAAACCGGAAGTAGTTCAGTTGTCTACGTAAGTAGGGATAGTTCAGGCAGTGAAGGTAATTCCATCTCAGGCACCTGCAGCCCTATGCTGAGAGCTCAGGACTGTTGGGAACCCTACAAGGAAACGCCTGCATGCCTCAGAGTTTTCTTAACCACCATTTGATGAATGCTGTAACTGCTTTACACGAAGTCATTGCTCACTGCCTTCCCTCTCCGTGGTTTCCATCAAGAGTGAATCCTACTTACCGTGAATATGAAACATTCTAGAACAAAGGTAAACCGTCACTTCCAAGGGAGGCGCTGAGATGTGTGCTTGGCCATTTTCAAAGAGCCTTCAACAACAACAAAATGAGGCAAAACCCAACAACCACTAAAACACACACGCACTCTTTATAAGTGATACTAACAATATATTTTAAATGAGGTGAGAAGTTGCTTATGATAGACAAGGTTCAAATAAGAAGCTAAACTCAAAACTGCATATATAATAGGACATCAGTCAGGAAAAATGTCTATTGTTGGGGAGGAAACCTGGGAGAAAGCCAAAGACATTTAGCATGATTGCTTTGGGTGCTTGGCACAGATACAGTTTCTTAGCCTTCTCTCCACTTCCACTGCCTCTGTGAGTGTTTTACAACCAACCTACACTTGTATGATCAGGAGGAAAACAGTCTCCAAGTTCAGGTTCATCTGTCTGAGATAACTTATTTGATTTGCTAATTGGCCTCTTGTCTCTAACCTGAGCTCTAATGCAGGCTCACAGGTTGGGACTTGAGGCAGTGACTTTTGCATGGTGTTTTTTTTTTTTTTTCCTGGTGGAGGTTCTCGGGATCCCCAGGTTAGAGGACTCAGTTAAAATGCTCCCCCGACCCCAGTTGGTGCTTTATCTAGATGCTCACTTATTGCGTTTTATTGGTTGTTTTCCTAGTTCTCTAGTCTCCTGGATGCCAATATTCTTCTTTGCAGTAGGGGTGGGAGCAGGGAAGGGGGACAGCGTATCACTGTGTATGCTTTAGGTAATGGTGTGGAGTGCTGGGAACTCGTCTATTGGGGGCTTGTGAATATTTAGGACTTTAAAAAAGTCACTTCAGAAACTAGATTATGCCTTCAAATCTGAATCTGTGTTGTTTAGTATATAAACCTCTAATTTCACTTTTTCTGTATAATAAAAACTGTGTTCAAAACCAAACCAAGGGCCAAGGAGCTGAGGAAGATGGCTCAGTTAAAAAAAGTACCCATCAGACCCTTGAAACCCATGCAAAAGCTGGCTGCAGTGAGGTGTGTCTGTAATCCCAGCATTTCTACAGTGAGATGGAAGGCAGAGACAGGAGGATGCCCCAGGAAGTTCACTGGCCAGGTACCCTGGAGTACACAGGATAGTGGCAAATGGCAAAAAAGATTTTCCATAGACAATGTAGACGGCAAGGATTCACCCCTGAGGTTTTCTTCTTCTTTTTTGTTTGTTTGTTGTTGTTTTTTGAGACAGGGTTTCTCTGTGTAACAATATGTAGTTATCTTCTGATATTCACGAGCATGACATACATACACACACACCTGCACACACAGACAGACAGACACACAAATATAGTCTCTGTAATAGTCAGAAATTAATGCTAGGGTTTTCCTCAGATAGCAAAATGCATGTATGCTCAAGTCCCTTGCATCTTTTAAATAATCTCTAGCTATGTATAATACCCAATATAATGAAATTGTAATTATTATACTGTATAAAGAAATAATGACAAAATTCTGTATATGTTCAGTGTAGAGGTTTTTTGTTTTTCCAATCTGTTTATTGACAGTGGGAGAAGGGGTTTTGCAGAACTCCGGCTGCTCATGCTTTGTGACTTGAGATCACCAAGAGAAACAGGAATAAGATCAAATATAATAATACCTGTACTTTGTGTAACCTTGGGCAGCAGGCCCATCTTTTCATTATTACTGAGTATCCAGACACTCTGTTCACTTAGATTAGAAAAATATCAGACACTCTGTTCACTTAGTTTAGGAAAATAACAATTAATAGACCACTTCCTTGGTTTCAGGTGGCTATCAAATCTTGTTCAGAAATGTGTTCTTTCATGTCTGACTGGACAGGAATTTTGAAGAGCTTAGAAAATTACTTAGTGAGAATATTAAAAAGGAAACAGGGTGGTGGTGGTGGGGAGTGTGATGAGTCCATGTAGTTGGTCCCTGCCCAGAGAGGAGGTCAGAGATACCTGATGCTTTCATCTGAAGAGTGGTCAACAGGCAAGACAGAGAGCAGGGCATTAAAGCTGAGGCCCTCCCTTACCATCCTAGCTCAAGACTGCTAGGCTTTCCTGCTCTACCCTCCAAAAGCCCAAGGGGCAGGGTGTGGCTGGGGAGATGCTCAATGGTTAAGAGCGCTGGCTACTCTTCCAGAGGATCTGGGTCCTAGTCCCAGCACCCACATGACAGTTCACAACTATCTGTACCTCCAGTATCAGGGGATCTGATGCCTTCTTCTGGTTTCCATGGGCACCAAGCATTGTGGGATAATTTTTTTGTACATTGCGTCTCTGCCAAGATACCTTCTGATTGGTTTAATAAAGAGATGAATGGCCAATAACTAGACAGGAGAGGAAAGGTGGGACTTCTGGACAGAGATAGGAGCTCAGAGGAAGAATCAGAGAGAGAGATTTGCCAGCGAGATACAGAGGAAGCCAGCCATACAGTATGGAGGAGAGGTAATGAGGAGCCATGTGGCAGAACATAGATTAATATTAATGGGTTACTTTAAGTTGGAAAGAGCCTAAGCTAAGGCCAAGCTTTCGTACTCAATAAAAACTCTTCATGTCATTATTTAAGAGATGGTGGTCCAAAGAAAGTCCGACTACAACCAAGCATGCATGCGGCAGATATACATGCAGGCAAAACATCTATACACATAAAACAAAAAATTCTTACAGACTATGCTGAAGAAAACAAAATCAAAAATAGACAAACAGACAAAAGTCACTGCAGACAGAAAAATTCTCCTTTTCATCCAGAAACTTAAACCAAGAAAAAAAAGTTTTAGCCTAAAAACAATATTTGAACATTTTCCTTTTTCTGAAGTAGATTTTATTTGCTTTATAAAAAAAGGTCATATAGGGGCTGGAGAGATGGCTCAGCGGTTAAGAGCATTGCCTGCTCTTCCAAA
>LOEQ01000816.1:513935-525553 GCA_001685075.1 Bramus lutescens | reverse complement strand
GTTGGACCCGTCCTAGGGCTGCTGGACAGAAAATGACCAGTAAGTGCTGACTCCCGCATTTTCAATTAATGGAGGCTGAGTAGGGAGTCAGACCGTGCACCCAGACCTGTTTTTCTGGTCACGTTTTTGTTTTGCGAGGAGGGAGATGATCGTTCATTGCCTAGACTTTGCAGAGGTAGGGAGGCCCTGTCTGCCTGAGAGAGTCGGAGACCTCTGCTAAGTGAACAGTGAAGAATTTAATAAGTATTTATTTCTTCCTCTCTGTACAGAACTCCGTTTAGAAGCTGCTAGTTGAGTTTAAACTTACTTTTGTCGATGGGTTTAATCGTATCGGTGACTTTTGAAGTTAAGTGTGTATGGCTCTTCCCTGTGTAATCCAGTCACTGTAGAGAACTCGGATCTTCTTTTTGCCATTGAAGTCGCCTCAGAGTGTCTCTGTCTCCGTTTCATTATTAACTCTTGCTCATTTTCACAGCAGGTTTAGATCACGTTTATGTTGCAACACCCTCTCCTTTCCCCAGCATCTATCTGTCCCGGGTTTACTTTAGGTTAGATGGGACCTATATCTACTTCATCTTCTCCTTGTGTTCCTCTTAGTAGGGTTTAAACACTTGATAATATCAAAGGTCTGAATTTTGAAAATAAATTTTGGATTTTTTTCTATAAGACATCATATTAATGCTCCTTTCAATAAAAGCAGAATTTCTGGGATCTTATTCTTGTAGCTAAAATGAAATACTGATCACTAAAATATATTTATCACCAAAGTAAACAAATCTCACACTCAGCTCTTCCACCAATCTAAGTGTAGATTTTTGTGGATGGATTAAAGGCAGTAGGCATTCAGCTTCAGAAATATGTGGTTGTAATATCAAGGCTTATTGTTGTCCAGATCTCATTATTTCAAAACCAAAACAGGGGCTGAGAATGTGGCTCAGGAGAACAGCTCTTGCTTAGCATACTAAGTCCTCAGCACAGCAAAAACAAAATAATAATAACAGTAGCAATAAAATAAACCAAAACTAACCAGAAACAAGCTTCTAAACTAAGGATTACCTAGCCTCACCTCAGTCTTCCCACACTGACTTCGAGACTGGACAGAGCTGTTATTACTTGTTAATATATGTAAAATTCCAGTTTTTCATTGACTTAGGAAGTATTTTCTGAGCATTTCATGCATGTGTGAAGTTTATGGAGAGTTAAGGTGAGCAAACATGGGAGGGGTGTGTGCTCGAGACCATACAACTATAAAGATACAAAAGGGTAGACTTGAGGGTATAGCCTGGTGCTGTAGTGTTTGCCCAGCATGCTCAAGGACTTGGCTTGCATCCCTTGCAACACATACACACACACACATGCACGCACACATGCACACGCGAGAGCACACACAAGCTGGAGGTATGAAAATAGCTTCAAAGCTTTCACAGGTAGAGATAACATCTGTTATGGGGGCCTTGGTGAGACTTTATAAAAAAGCAGTGTTTACTTAGTGTAGTAATTCAGCAGGTACAGACGGGTGTAGAGAGCAAGGGCAAAGTTCAAGAGGTGTGTGGAGTGGGTTCCTTGTTGAACATTCACTGAAAAGTGGAAAACAGTAAGGGGAAACGAGGAAGGATTTTGGGAAAGCCTGGTGGAGGAATTTGGTTAGAGATGGAATCCATGCCAGGTTTTCATTTCCACCAGACTCTCCTCCATTCTCTAGCATCGGGAAGTGTGGTGGTCTGTGTGCCTCAGGAGGGCTCTCTCTGTGGCTGCTCAGAGGAGGGTAGTGAGTGCCCTGTGTGAACCTGTCAGAAGTCTGGGCGAGAAGGCCATTGCCCCACTGCAGGAGGACGAAAGGGAAGTCTGGGTGTGGGCAGTGCAGCGAGCCGTATGGGAAAGTAGACACTGCCCAGGTGGGGTCATGCTTCACCTGGAGTGAGATATTAGGAGCGCCTGAAGACAGAGCTCAGAACCTAGGTAACTCAGAGGATGCATATTCTATTTTTTTTACATGATGGCAAAATAAGTTTCAGGTAAATTCAATATATGGCAGATAACATTGGCATTGTTATTAAGCCTGGGTAAATTGTATATTTTATAAAACATTAGATCCATGGTTAACAATAGCTCCCGTCATCTGCCAGACACCTGCGATAAGCCAGATATTATGCACGCCTCATGTAATCACAAACCTCACCACCAACGTTTCAGTTAGCAGATGGTGAACTGAGGCTAAAGTGGGAAAACACTTTGCCCAAGGTCTTGCAGCTCACGAGTGGTTTAATTTATTATCCAGATCATCAGGCCAGCTGAGAAAAGATCAGACCTCTGTCGTTAAATTCATCTTTTCTACCTGCAACCTTTTTCTAGCCAATACAACTTTTGACTCCATTTTAATTCTGTTGCACCCTCATTCTGCATTCGGTGAGATACTTATTTTCTAATGCATTGTTTTGTTTTGTTAATGCCCTTATGAGGAGTTTCATGTGTTTAGGAGAACCCCACCCAACATGATTCTGTATTACACAGACTAATTGTTGATTGTGTATTATGATGCTGTCTGATTGTTATTTAATGGGACAAAACAGCTTTCAACAGTAGTTTATTTTTTTTCTTCTAAACATGGGCATGGTATGATTGTAGTTCAGGAGACTGAAATGTCTTGGGAAGAGAAGATCTGCTGATGTTCTGATGTCTCAGTGCTGACTTCTTAAGGTGGAGCAAAGAGAAGCTGGGTGTGACTCTGAGAATCCACCTTAGCTCGGGTAACCAGTCTTTCCAGAAGAGGAACTTCTAGAAGATTTTAGAAGTGCTCTGTCTGGATGAGTGGCTGGGAGCTCTGCTCCCTGCTCAGCTTTCCTCCTCCTCCATCTTCCTGGGTCCCAGTGACCCTGACTCTTAGAAACTGAAAATGATCAGAGGTGGTGCTGGGTGTGAAGCCACAGCCCCAGAGATCCCAAGACCAAGATACCAAGACAATGAGCCATCACTGGAAGCAACATCCTAGGACATGCTAGTTCAGACCCACAATTTCTACCTCACCACAGGGTGGAGGGGCTCATTTACTTTGCAACCATGGATGAGAATGCTACATTTCATCAAAATAGGACCTGTTAGTGAGAAGTAACAGCAAACAGTTGAAGGTTTTGCATGGAAATAAGATTTTTGACACATAACCATCTCACCTCCGATTTTATCTGCCTCCTGGGGAAGAAGGAGCTGACATCTTCAGGGATGACAGAGCAATATATGGACAATTTTTTTAAGGTTCAATAAAACAAATATTTTCACATAGGAAAATATTTCAAACCAGAAATCTCTATTTTGGCATTGAATTTGTAAGAACCAAATATTTTGGTGTCATTTCCACTGAACAATAAAAACAAACAACTAAGGAAGACCTCTTTTCTCTGAATTTTCTTACTCCTTCGAGAATCCTTTTGTACTGCTGAAACACATCATTTCACTTCATTGCCTGAAAGTTGTTTTTGAGTCTTACAGGACTCCTGAACGCTGCATACTTAATACCCAGTCGGTTCCCTCTTTCCTCTTTCCCTTTTTAAATACACTATTTTAATGGTTCTACTGCAGTATAACATTGTATGTCTTCACAAAGGATGCTGCAGAGGTTCAGTGTATGAATCCACAATCCTTTCCTTGTTTTCCTGTTGTTCCTTGTCTATTTTTTTTCCTGCACATTGTTCTTAAAATAATAGCTTGGAGCAAAGACAGTAGCATAAAAAAGGAAATTTCAGAACCACGTCTTAACAGCAGGAGCAGCCACCACAGGCAGAGCCCCCAAGTCCACTTCTGCAGCCTTCTGTAGACCTAACTACACACCTTAAGCCTCACCCAGCGCAGAGGTGGGGGTTCCCACCTGCTGGAGATGCAGGCAGTCAGGCAAGCAGCTGGAGTAGCGTGCCAGCTACGTTATAAAGTCATAGACTATACAGCTGGGAGTGGTGGGACTGGGAATGAGCTCCCCTGGTACCAACTCTCGGGTCTCTGTGAAGGTTGTGGCAGGTGTGACCAGTTTGTCCCTTCATCTTCAGTAGCCACCTGACACGTAGTAAATGATGGAGAATCACCCTAAAAGAAGATGGGCATTTTATTGGACTACTGCCCCCACAGGTTTGTTTGTTTGTTTTTGACACAGGGTTTCTTCATGTAACCATTGCTGTCCTGGAATTAGCTTTGTAGACCAGGACTGCTTCTGCCTGGGAACACTCCCTGGTTGAGCTTCTTAATCAGGGCCATCAATATGTCGTCAAATAGTCACGTATTTGCCTTTGTCTTTCTGCTCTACTGAGCCCAACAAGCAGGCAGTAAGCGCCTACAGTGGGCAAAACCTTATGTTGTTAGGTGCTTGTAGGAGGGGAAGATGATGAAAGTGTGGGGTATCCACACCTGTGTGCAGAAGTGTGGGCAGAGGAGTGTGGGTAAGCCCCCAGGGAAGAGGTGTCATTGGGTCTGTCACTCCTGAGGAATGGCCATCCAACAATCAGCTGATGGCGAGGGTGTTAAGTGAGTTAAGCGTTAATAGGCTAAAATTACACTTTTTCCTTTGCTTTACTTAAGATTCTTGGAAGAAGCTAACAATGATGGATACATGAAAGACTACTTTGAAAATTATAAAGAGAATTGATTAGGCCTGAAGATAAAGTTGCAATTTCCCACAGACATTTACTGAGTTTTTTTTTCGGGGGGGGGGCGTTATTCGATGAATCTGAATACAGAGAGACATACAACTTCATTTCTGGCATACCTAAAAGACCCTAAATGGCACAAAGGAAGAAGGGAGGGAGAGAGGAAGGAAAGCTGTAAGATATGGAAGGGATTGTGTACACACAGAAAGAAATCTTACTAGATGGAGTGGATGTCTACTGAGCAATTAAGATTATCACAAAGTTATTTTGTAAAGCAACGCAACTTTGCCTTGAAATGTTTTGTGTTTGTCATCAATTTTTTTCCTATTATATTCTAGAAGCAGATGTTCAACAAATGCTTCAGGATAGCTAATTTTGGAGTCTTTTTCCCTTTTTAAAAAAGCAAATGTTATTTGAACATGCTAAGCTAAAACATAGCTGGATGCTGTTCACATACACAATTGTGTGGTCTGTTTTTGGACTGAACTCCAGAGCGCATTTTCCTTTTAACCATTGATGAAGGGATCCTTTTACAAAAGCTTAGCGCCATTCTTGTTTAAACAAGTTTTAGAATGAATTTTTAAAAATGTTTGCATAGGCAGGTTCTGTGCGGGATGAGTCATTTGTCTTTCTGAGTTTGAAGATAAAACAATGTCGGAAGAGTTCATCTTCTAAGGATGACTCTTTAAATACCCAAGAATATCTATCAATTTTAGCTTAGATGTTAATAGTCTTATCATTTAATCCACATGAGCTCCCCCCATAGCTTTTACCTTTGGCGTCTATAAAACAAAACACATTTTTTAAGTGGAACATAGTTCAATTTCGAATGTGGTTTATAAGCTCACCACTTTGGGCTGGGAATGAAGCTTGGTTGGCAGAGGGCTTGCCTAGCATGCATAGAGCCCTGGGTACATCCCTGGGCTCCACATAAGCTGGGTGTGGCTGCATAGCCTTTTGAGCCTAGCATTCAGAGGTGGAGAAAGAGGGCCACAAGGTACACTGGATAAGAGTAAGCTCAAGCAACTGGTGATATAAGCTAGCAGTTGAACATTTGCCTAACTTGCTTCAAGACAAGGGTTCGATTCCTAATACCAAAAAAACAGTAAAGAAAAAAGAAAAAATAGTGTGTCTCCTGAAGCTGCTTCCAACACTGGCTAAGGAGGCTTCCTTTAAGGATGAGATAACAGACTCCTCTCTGCTACCCATGGCTTCGTTTTCTGTTCTTTCTGTTTCCTATTGGTCAACCACTGTCCAAAACCACCATTGGACATTAGGCAGGAGTGGTGGCTCATGCTTGGCAGGGTCAGAAATTCAAGTTGACTCTTAGCCACAGAGCCAGCTTGAGGCCAACGTGGGACCATGAGATCTTGTCTCAAAAAATAAATAAATAAGTGGGGTGAGAGGAGTGGCTCACTCCTGTACTCTCAACACTCGAAAGACCAAAGGAGGAGGATTGCTGTGACAGTAGGAGACCAGCCTTGGTTACACATGAAGGTCCTGTCTCAAAACCAACATACAAAAAGCAAAACAAGCAAAAAAACTGGATGACTCTAGAAACAAACATTCTAAAGTTTGAAATGCCTTTACTACGATGCGTTGTTATATTTAGGTATGACAGTTCTGTTTTGTTATCGTTATTCTCTTATTGTACGTCATTTATAGACTAGGCATCACCTAATTCATACATATGTATGAACAGGAAAAAATGATAGCTTTTGGTACTGTGAAAATAGACCTTTTAAGGCTACAGTGAAACAGGATTCACACCTGGCTCGGTGGCTGTAACTGCAGCACTCAGGAGGCCAAGGCAGGATTGCTATGAGTTTGAAGTCAGCCTGATTAGATCGTGGCTTCTGGGCTAGCCTGTGCTACAGAGTGAGACGCCACTTCAACAACACATAGATTTTAGTGCTCGCCAAGGTTTCAGACATCTTGCTGAGAGTCTTAGTGCTCGGTTGCTTGGATATGGTCAAGTAGGCAAAAAACAATGGCAAAACTTCTTACTTTCAGTCTTCACACAATTTAGTATTTCCCTTTTTTGTTTTGTTTGTTTCAGTTTTAAAGAAACCTGATTTCTGTGTATCCCTCTTCGTCTGCTAAGATGCAAGACAAAACACAGGTTAGTGTAGCCAGGGAATTTGGTGAACACATGCAAGTCCTGTAGGAAAGGGTTTAGAGCTGTTTAGAATTGTTAACAGCACACGGAAATCCACCTTTGTAAAGACTGTTCACATACGTGTGGGCAGGGTGAGAGGGTCAGACATCTTGTCTTAGGTAGGATCCAACAGATCTCCAGTAATAGAACTGTCTTCCACACTATGAGGGCATAACGAAGCTGAGCAACCTGACTGCTCTCACCCAGTGTGATTGCCTCAACTCCCTGGTGGCAACTCACCTGTGAGTGTCGTGTCCTGCCTAATAGTGGGGTTTCAGAAGCTCCAGAATTTATGTTTTGTGGTTCAAAGAATTTCACCTTGTAAACTGACATAAAATGTGTATGGCACTCTGGATATGTTTATTCATAATTGAGTTTGAACTTCCTGTGTCTGTATGTATTGGGGGGGGTGTGCGCGGTACTGGGAATTGAACCCATGGCCTTGCTCATGTTATGCACATCCTCTACCAGCCAAACCCCCTATTTAATACATTTTTATTCTGAAATAGATTTTGATTTACAGAAAAGTTGCCAAGCTGGTACAAAGTTCTAATGCATGCCATACCCAGGTGCCCTTAATTATCTGTCTTATGGCTCAGGTTATTGCCGTTTTTACTGTGGCATACCTTGTTAAGTCGGTTAAGAAAGTCTGACTTTTATTGTGTGGAGAGACAACTCTTTCATTCATGTGCCTAGAGCTGGCATTCTCTGTGGACATCGCCGTCTGAGCCACCTTGTTGAACAGAATTTTCCCAAATGTTCCAGGAGGAAGGTATTCACCTTTTAGTGAAGAAAACAAGTTAGCTGTGAATCCCAGTCCTCAGTAAGCTGAGGCAGGAGGATTGCTATGAGAATGAGGCCAGCCTGGGCTACATAGTGAGTTTCAGGGGTGAGACCCTGTCTCAAATAACCAAGAGAGTAAAAGGAGGGAGAAAAAGGAAGAAAAATAAAGAAAACAATTGTAGTTATACAGGACTTACGTAATCCTTCCCTCCCTTCCTCCTTTATTTTATATGAAATCGCACTGTTGCCCAGCTTGGTTTTGAACTCCTGAACCCAAGCCATCTTCTTACCCCAGCCTCCCAAATGTCCTTTGTGATTTCTTCTTTGTCCTAGAATTCTTAATGAAGTCCCTGTATTTCTCTCTTTTTCCCTTTGTTTCTCACATTTCCTCCTGCTTCCTGGCAGGTACATTGGGAAAGTGTTCTAAGTCAGCTGGAATTCTGTACAAGTTAGGACAACAGATGTAATCTTGTCTCTGACCCAGCGGTGTGGGAATCGTGCCAGATTTCCTGTGTAATGCTGAGCGGAAGCGAGACTGGTTGTACTCACAGCGCGGGAGTGGAGGAGGCTGTCCAGGTTTTGACAGGTGGACGCTCAGGCCGTGCGCTGTCTGGGCCTGCCTCAAGGAGCCAGTGTCGTCATTTGGGAGTGGTTCCCAGGGAAAGCTGGGATCCTCACCCACATCCAGCTAGTGCTGGCTTGTTGGGGAGCCTTGCTTGCAGGGAGGAACCCCAAATAGGTGGCAGAAAAAAAAAGAAAGAAAATGCTTTCCTGTGGTGTGGTAATGTGCAGTCAGGCACTGTGGGAGAGGTTCCCACATTCATGTGGGCCTCCCCATCTGGGTATGTTATAGCTATTGTTTTCTTAAGTTTTTTTTTTTTTCCAGTGCTAAGCTTGTAACCCAGGGCACATGCCAGGCAAGGGCTGTGCCATTGAATTGAACCCCTAGCTCAATGTCCATTTCTTTTAACAGTGGCATTCTTTCTTTAAAGTCTGGGCTAGAGAGATGGATCAGCTGTTGAGAACATTAACCAGTCTTGAAGAGAACCTAAGTTCAGTTCCTAGTACCAGTGTTGGGTAGCTCACAACCACCTGTGACACCAGTCTCAGGGAGTCAAATATCCTCCTTCATTCAAGTGCACAGATGCACACACAGCTCTGCACACACTAAGGCACATAATTAGACACTAGATAAACTTTTTAAAAGAAGACATAGAGAAACACACACACAGATTTCAGTTTGGTAGAGAGTTACTGAACAGGTAGAAACTGGTACAAATTGGTGGTAGCTGAAGGACCAGGTGTTTCCGAAGCCCGGAAAGCAATTGAAATTTGTTTAAAGTATGTGTATGTGTATATGCATGGATATGCAGGTGTTCCTGGAGGTCAGAAGAGGGTGTCTGAGCCTAGGAGTTGGAGTTGCAGACACTTCCCGTATGAGCTTCCCAGTGTGGGTACTGGGAACTGAATCCAGGTCCTCTGCAAGAGGGGAGAATGCCCTTGACCACTAAGCTAGCTCTTTATCCCTGAAGTTCAGCATCTTGTAGCATCTTCATCCATCCATTCACACACACTACATAGAGTTTGATATGCTTTAAATTTCTCTTAAGCCAAGCCGCAGTAGGCAGGCCTGCAGCTGGCCTCATACCATCCAACTGACATAGAATGAGCCTCATCGTGAGAAGAAGCTTCTACTCAAGGGCTATCTTGAAAGTGACAAAAATATGCTTAAATCTGCCATCTTTTTCCCATACCATGATCCCTTCGTTCTTCCTGCCTCTTGGTGTGAATGTAGAACATACTTTTGTAGAGTTAACTTTGCTCCTGTTTCCTGCTTTCCTATGACTGGATTTGCTAGTGACACCTCTGTTCTCTGTGCTTGACCTGCTGACATCTTGCCATAGAAGGACATGTGCCGGGGACTTGACTGTTGGGAGGGAGTAGGAGTGACAGACAGATGAGGTCGCTGGCTGCAATTGCTGCTCATGTGTTTTTGCACGTCAGAAAGTTGTTCTGGATTAGATCTTTGACCTGAGGAGAAATTGTTACAAAGGACATTTTTGAGTTAATTTATGAAATTTTGGTGGCTCACAGCTCTAGTCCCAGCTCCTGGGAGGCAAAGACACGAGCTCTATGAGTTCAAGGCCAGCCTGATCTACGCAGTGAGTTTCAGGACAGCCAGGACTACACACCACAACCCTGTCTCAAAAACAACAACAAAAAACCCCCACAAAGTTCTATAGGTTAAAATCCATTTTAATTTCCCTGACTTGGACAATTGTGCCGTGGTTATATCATTAATTGTCTTCATTATTAGGAAATATATATTGGAATTTGGTGTGAGAGGGCATTGTCATTGTCAAATGGGTCAGGAAAGGGTGATGTAACCACGCACACACATATTCATGGGGGGGAACATCGACGCTTGAGCAATTTTGGAGTGAGGATCACAGGACCACATCTGGGCCAGTTTGTGCAACTTTTATGAAAGCTTGATATGTTTTTAAATTGATTAAAATCATCTCCTGTCTGTTTTCTTTATCTCCACAGTCAAACTGGCACCATGTCCAGGCACCAGAACCAGAATACTATCCAGGAGCTGCTGCAGAACTGCGCAGACTGTCTGATGCGGGCGGAGCTGATCGCCCAGCCGGTAACTCTCTCTTCTCACTCCTCAGAGTCCGGTCCTGGCCCACGCTGGTTTCTGAGGAGCTCACACCCTTGCCACAGCCTGCACATCCCTGTTGTTGGGTCTCTCACATTATTAGTGTCCAGCAATGGTGCGATGGTCCTTTCAGATCAGACGAGACAGGGATATTATCTTAATCTTTTTTCTGTTGCTAGCAACGACGCCACAGACTGGGCAAACTATAAAAGAAAAGAGGTTTGGTTTGGCTCCTGGGTCTGGCCCAAGCTCAGGGCAGCGTCTGGCGATGACCTCCTTCCTGGCAGAGTCCCCAGGTGGCAGAAGGCGTCACATGGTAACAAAGAGCATACACTACTTCTAGCCAACTTAGTTTTTGTAACAGATCCACTCCGAAGATAACCTATTCATCCACTAATCACATGTACGATTGAAGTTCTCACTTCTTAAAAGATTTATTTTGACTTTTATCTTCTGTGTCTGGGTATTTTGTCTGCATGTATGTCTGTTCTCCACAGACCTGGTGCCTGCCGGGGCCAGAAGGATACTCAGGTCCTCTGGAACTGGAGTTATCAGTGGTTGGGAGCAGCCCTGTGGGTGCTGGGAATCGAACCTGGATCCTCTGGAAGAGGAGTGTGTTCTCTTAACCACCGAGCCATCTGTCCAGCCCTAAGTCTTTTTAAAAATACTGTAGCGCTCACAGCGGTTCTGGATTTTCTAAAAACTAGCTCAAGAATGATAGCTGGTAATCACCCTTTCTGTCTTCCTCATGAGTAATACGTGTTTTCAGCACAGGACTTGAGATTTAGTTTCCACCGGGTTGACATTAATGCTTGGATTACATCCAGAACCTGCCACACTGCAAGTATTTTAATCCAGAAAATTTATGTTTTTTTTTCCTTTTGAAGATTATCTTAATGTTCTAATTTCTTAATTTAGACACTGTGTAGATTCTCATAGTGCCCGACTCAAAGACTATGTTTATTCATGTGTGCTGCCCCATGCTGGTGATCACAGCCAGCACTTAGGAAGCAGAGGCAGGGGGATTCTAAGTTTGAGGCCGGCCTGAGCTGCATAGTGAAACTCTCCCAATGAACCAGAGGGATTGATGGTATAGCGAAGGAGAGCCAGAGGGAAGGAGAGGAGGAAAATACAAGTTATCAGTTCATGGTAAATGGATTTGGGGGTCAGCCCAGTCGTTTACCAAATGACTGACTGACTCCTTCATCCAAAGCAGACAGCGGTATGTACTCAATTTAGAATATACATGAAGCCCTGTGTGTTAGTTTGTGATGACCATGGGTACATTTACCCACAGTGTAATGCTGTAGGGTTCCCAGTTATCTCTTCCCTTCCCTTCCCTTCCCTTCCCTTCCCTTCCCTTCCCTTCCCTTCCCTTCCCTTC
>LOEQ01000816.1:475570-507479 GCA_001685075.1 Bramus lutescens | reverse complement strand
TTCCTTCCTTCCTTCCTTCCTTCCTTCCTTCCTTCCTTCCTCCTTCCCTCCCCCCCTCCCTCCCTTCCTCCCTTCCTTCCTTTTTGAGAGAGGGCCTTGCTGTGTACTTAGGCTAGTTTTGAACAGCTATGCTCGAGCAGTCCTCTTGCCTTAGCTTCCCAGGTGGTTGTATGTTTTGTTTTATCTGAAGCAGAGCTGTGCATGCTATCTTGATCCCTGATGCTATAGAGAAATGAGTCTGTGGCAGAGGCGGGACAATAAAGGATGTGCCCTGCCCCTCTCTCTGCAGGCAGAGATGGACATGACGGCCTGGGGTGTGGACTTGGCTGCAGTGGAAGAGCACATCAACAGCCACAGGNTCCACAACGCCATCGGAGACTACCGCTGGCAGCTGGACAAAATCAAAGCCGACCTGGTACTTCTCATCTTCATCCTGGAGTCTCTAGCAGGGTTGTATCACTTAGGCAAATCTGACTGAAACACACGGCTATTATTTTCTTTCTAAGAGACTAGAAATTAAAACAAAACAAAAAACTTCATTGTTTAAAAGACACGTGGAAACATATTTATGGGAATCGGAGAAGCAGTTGAACCAAATGCATGCTGAGTTCGTACAGGATATCACAAGTTTACGGCTTATGAATAAGTCTCTGGGGAGGTGGTAGGTAGACCATTACTGTAGAAAGCAAAGCATCACCTATCAGAAGAAAATGAAATTAGCATGTAGCTTATATTGCTGGTAACTCCGTGAGTTCCCTGCTGGGTGAGACTAAAGTCACATTTGTCCCAAGGAAACTGTGTCTCGTGCCTCTCCTGTGCTGGATAAAAATCAGACTTGGGGTGCGTGGAGGGTGACAGCACAACACAGTACTCGGATCTCAGCGCTCAGTCGTGTCCCCGCGTCCTGCCCCCACTGCCCCTTCCATGAAATCACTAGCAGTAAAACTTAAACCAAAGTTTTCACTTTCACTTTGCCCTGCCTCTTTTACAATTTACACCTTACTCTTGCCCACTTGAGTATCTGCCCAGCTTTCTCCGTCAAGTCTCTAAGGACCAGAGGATCCAAAAGTCTCTTTTCCTCAGCAAGTCTTTAAGTGATGGCATGAATGTCCGGAAAGGGGCCCTCAAACCATCCAGGGAAATGTCACTGTGGGCAAAAGACTTCACAGAGCAATTGCATCTTTTCACTGAGGGAGCCGAGGCCAGCATCTTACAAAGAGGCATAGAGGGGCTCTACTTTCTTTCTATAGAACTCCATGAGGGGGATAAAATAATTATCCACATTTTCTTTTTTCCCAGCGCGAGAAGTCTGCAATCTACCAGTTGGAGGAAGAATATGAAAACCTGCTGGTAAGCCCATTTAGCCTTTATTGTCAACTCAGTTCAGTTCCTCGAGTGGCAAGCGTCCCTGGTGGACCACACACATGGTTTAGTGCTCACGGAAGAGCCTGGACACACACTGGCTCTGGTGTTCACGGATGATCATTTTGTTGTTACTGATTTTCTTTTAGAAGTGACATTTCAAAGGCTTTGTTTTGGTTGTTTCTGAAGGCAGTGCCTAGCACTGTTCTGTTTTCTGGTTTTGCATTAAATTTCACACAAATGAGTCTTGCTAGATGGATGTGAGGTGATATTGCAGCCTTTTTGAGCAAATATAAACAGAGACAAAATATGTTTTCCTCACAGATTTTACCAGCCTGTCACCATTCCTAAGCAGCGGTTTCCACCTTCTAATTGTGCCATCTGATTTTCACCTTTTCCATATTTCCTTGCTGGTTACAATGCTTTTAAAATAGCGTGGCTACTGTTAGCACACGACTTTTCCCATCGGGATGGGCATAAAACTGATGGCACCTTAAATTTATGTGGGCAAAGCGACTTATCTAAGAGAAAAAACTTGATTTATCCAAGAGTCTAGTTCCCCTTAATTATCTAAAATTATTAAACCCAAACATCATTATCTTTTAATTTTTTGTTTATTAGAATTGGGGTGTGCGTACATGTGCTTGTGTGAGTATATGTGTGTGTGCGTGTGTCTATGTATATAGGTATTCATATGCTATAATGTATATGGAGGTCACAGCATAACTTTGTCGTCAGTACTTTGCATGGGTCCTGGGGATTGAACTCAGGTCACCAGGTTTGTCCAGAAAATGCTTTATCCGCTGAGCCATCTGGCTGGCCTCAATTATCATTTAATGAATCAAGACTCTTCAGAAGCTGGAGACTTAGCTCAAAAATAGAGCATGAGGGAGACCAGGAGTCTCTCCAGCACCGGGGGAGAAAAAGATGAGAGCGACCCTTTGGAACTAGGATATTTGAATCTGAGATTGCTCACAAGCATCACAAATTTGGACAGGGCATCTCTCCTATCCCAGCGGAATGCAGCAGGTTAAGAGGTCTTACCTGGCCTCAGATGGTCTGGGTAAGGAACGACACAGGTTTGTCAGCACAGTCCATGAGAACACTGTTATCCTAACACTGCTCCCGGGCTTGTCTGCAGAAAGCGTCCTTCGAGAGGATGGACCACCTGCGCCAGCTGCAGAACATCATCCAGGCCACCTCTCGCGAGATCATGTGGATCAATGACTGCGAGGAGGAGGAGCTGCTGTATGACTGGAGCGACAAGAACACAAACATTGCTCAGAAGCAGGAGGCCTTCTCTGTAAGACCCCCGCCTTGCCTTTCGCCTGTTGCTGGCGGGGGTGGCAGGAGTGGGGGAGGATGAGAGATCTTTTAAATAAATTGATCAGCCATTTGTAATTTAACCTTGGGAACATTGTTCAGTGATGGAAGAGTTACTTAGTTTTAGGTGTTTGCCTGCATGTGTATCTCTGTGCCATGTGCATGCAGTGCCCACAAGTGCCAGAAGAGGGCATCATATCCCCAGGAACTGGAG
Source organism: Bramus lutescens (assembly GCA_001685075.1). Classification (NCBI taxonomy): domain Eukaryota; kingdom Metazoa; phylum Chordata; class Mammalia; order Rodentia; family Cricetidae; genus Bramus; species Bramus lutescens. Next base: position 504,580 of record LOEQ01000816.1, on the reverse strand, counting down.
TTACAGTCGCTTGTAAGCTGCTATGTGGGTACTGGGACTTGAACCCAGGTTCTCTGGAAGAGTAATCAGTGCTCTTAACTACTGAGCATCCCTCCAGCCTTTCCCCTTTATTTGTAAAGGTAGGGTTCCCTCTGGTAGTCAGTAAGGCCACTGCATTTTGGAACTCAAATAATCATCTTGCCTTATCCTATCAAATAGACAGGACTTTGGAGACGTGCCATTGCTGGCTACGCAACCCCCACCCACACGTTCATTGTTTAATATCCCTGAAGATCGTGATTCATAGGTAGTGTGGAAGTGAGTCCATCTGGAAACCCTAGAGTGGGGGGCACTGTAGAACAGTGGATCAAAACCCAGAGTTAGGAATCAGAATGTGTTGAGCACCTGTAATTTGAAAATCTGAAATCCAGAAGACTCTACAAAAGTTTGTGAGTGCCACCATGATACCCTAAGTAAAATATTCCACGCCTGACTTCAGGTGAGAGGTGGCAATCAAAATCTAGGGGCCCCCAAAATATTCTATAAAATTACCTTCAGGCTATGTGGGTAAGAAACATTAATGAAGTTTGTCTTTAGAATTGGGTTCTATCTCCAATGTTTATGTAAATATTCTACAATAGCAAATCCCAAATCTGAAACACCTGTGGTCCCAAGCGTCTGGAGTTAGGGATGCTCAATATGTATTAGTGGCAGTGCTGTTAATTCCCTGAGTGGTCTTAGTCAGGCCACGCCAGAACCCCTTTCTAACTTAAATGCTGTCATTCTTGAGGACAATGTAATATGAGTCCTTAGCATCACTCATTCCCAAAATACACTTTGGCATGTACCACCACCTCTACATAGTACAAAGTAACAGAAGCCTAACTGTGTCTGTCTGTAAAGGAGTTGGTCTTTCCTTTCACAGATCCGCATGAGCCAACTGGAAGTCAAGGAAAAGGAGCTAAATAAACTTAAACAAGAAAGCGACCAGCTTGTCCTCAATCAGCATCCAGCTTCAGACAAAATAGAGGTAGGCTTCATGGGATTTACATTTCCACTAGGGAAAAAACTTTTCATAAAATACATCTTTGTGAGTGAATGATGCTGCTCCATTATGAAGCTGTGCCAACTTTATCTTATATTTTGGAATCAGCACCCTAGGCTAGGGATTGGCACATTTTTCCCCCTGGAAAATCTTGAAATATTTTATACTTTACCAGATGATCTTATCACAATTATTTAACTCTGTTCTTATATCACAAAAGCAGCTATGGCCATCTTCCAATAAAGCTTTATTTATACCTAAAAGCAGTGGGCCAGATGTAGCCCTTGGGCAGTATTTGCTGCTTTTGCTGGAGACTTCTCTCTGTGAACTTGACTCAAGGCTGATGTAGGTGGTAGTGCTGCTATGGCCATATTAGTTGTTAAACTGAAATGCCCATGTGAGCTGGTAAAAGTTACTGCCTTAAGTCTCTAAAGCCTTCTACCCAGATGCATCCCATGATCGAGTGCCTGTCTAAGAAAAGGCTTGGTGTGCTAGAGGGAATCCCACTCCAGCGCTGTCCCCAGTGTCTGTTCTGATTGGTCAGTAGCTGCTCTATTTGGGCAAGACCTATTTTGGCTGTTAGCCCTTCGGTCGTAGCTGCTTGTAAGAATAGATTGCACCAAGGGATCTCTGGTGGGATATTCTGTCTCCAGCCATTGGTGAAAGTTTGCTTGACTTGGGGTGGCCTAAAGAGGTATGAGTAGGCGTGTGAGATAGCTGATGCCTTGGTGCTTTCTTGTCTCAGGCATACATGGACACACTTCAGACACAGTGGAGCTGGATTCTGCAGATTACCAAGTGCATCGATGTCCATCTCAAAGAAAATGCTGCCTACTTTCAGGTTGTTAGGCATAACATTTTAAAAAAATCTACATTCGTGTGTGTGTGTGTCTGTGTATGTGTGCACATGTGTGTGTCACTGTGTGTGTGCACGTCTGTGTGTGCGTCTGTGTGTGTGTCTGTGTGTGTGTGCGCGCGTGTGTGTGTGTCTGTGTGTCTGCGTGTGTGGTGGTTGCATGCCACCATGGGCACATGGGGGTCAGAGAACCACCTGCTTGAGTTGGCCCTCTTCTTCCACCATGTGGGCACTCCTGAGACCTGGTGATGGACATCTTTACCCCCTGAGCCACCTTGCTGGCCCTGGCTGATACTGTAGAGTGGCCTTGGGACTGTGAGACAAAGTGTTGATGACAATGATGGAGTCTGGTTCCCGCCCTTCTACCGTGTATTTGTGTAATCTTCGAACACATCACACACAGCTCCAGGCTTCTGTTTCTCATATACGAAATGAGGAGATCAGACCCATGATCTCCAGAGAACTTTCCCTAGTCTAAAATAATATGGCACATGCATGCATTGTATGGATGAAGTATTAATAAGCACATATGCTGCACAGATATGGGAATAATGGGGTCATATGCAGTGCAATGCCATCACTAACTCATCTTCTGAGTATGTCTTTGAAGCAAGAAAGCACTCTTGAAGGTCTTATGTAAATCCTATGTACTGTCCTTGGCCTAGAGGAACATAGATCTGTCACTCAGCCCTGCTACCAAGCCTGTGAATGCTTCTGCTCTGATATTTTCCTTCAACCACTTAGCAGAGGCTTGGGGCGGGGATTGTGGTTCTTGAAACAGAACTACTAAGTGATTGTGTTGGTTAATTTTCCCCTAGGGTTAGCAAAATGCTTAGGATAATTAACTTAGACAGAGAAAATGTGTATTTGGGCAACAGTTTTAGAAGGTCCAGTTTGTAGCCCATGATTCACTAGTCAGTGAAGAGCTTAGGCATCACAGTGGGGCGTGCAGGATAGAACAAAATGGCCAGAGTAGGGGGAGGAAGAAGAGGAGGCTGGGGTCCCATGATTCTCTCTGAAGGACCCCAATGATCCAAAGACCACTCTTGATGCACTTTCTTCTAAAGATTTCACCCCATGAAGTGCCGCTCTGGGAACCATGCCTTTAACCCAAAAGCCTTGGGTGACATTCAAGATCTGAAGCCTGACATATGAGTGCCTTTTCTTTGACTGGGGTTGTTGCCATCCCTAACAGTTTTTTGAAGAGGCTCAGTCAACCGAAGCCTACCTGAAGGGCCTGCAGGACTCCATCAGGAAGAAGTACCCCTGTGACAAGAACATGCCCCTGCAACACCTGCTGGAGCAGATCAAAGAGTTGGAGGTACCGTGCCACACCCAGACCCTCAGCTGCCACCCCCAGGGGAGTTGGTGCACCCCAGACCCAGGGCAGGCTGTGATGGAATACAGCACACACCCAGAGCCTGTACCCTGATGTCTGCATCTTTCAGTGGCATTGCTGTGTGCCCAGCTTTGGTAGGAAAGGGCCTTGGCTTCAGTAGCTCAGTAATGGTCTGAAACCAAGGGTGGCAAGAATGTTATGACTTTGCTTGTCAAGTTCCTTGGGAAAGCATGCTTCTCCATTTATCTACATTGGTCCTTTCACAGAGATGGTCTCTCCTTCCCAGCTAAATCAACAGGCTTCTTATAGGCTATCTTTCCTTGCGATGAATTTGTGGCTCATTACCACAAGGGGAACTATAACTGTATTTAACTTTGATGTCTTGGCAGCTTCCCCAAGAGGTCTCTAAACCTCACAGAGCACCCGTGTTTAAGGCAGATTGTCATTGTAATTGCAGAAAGAACGGGAGAAGATCCTGGAATACAAGCGTCAGGTGCAGAACTTGGTAAACAAGTCTAAGAAGATTGTGCAGCTGAAACCTCGGAACCCAGACTACAGGAGCAACAAGCCCATTATTCTCAGGGCTCTCTGCGACTACAAACAAGACCAGGTGTGTACTTTGTGTTCAGAAGCATAGCAAAGCCTTCCCTTTCTTTACCTGAGCTTTCATCAGTCAAGAGAGCAAAACTAATCTTGGTTTCAATAGGCATCATGGTCATGTCTTTTCTAAATAAAGCAATGTCCTGTTGAACAAATGCAGCAGCTTAGCTGAATCTCTGGAGAATGTCAGGAATCGGGACAGTAGCTGCTTTCTTTGGATGCTGGTGAAGGAAGGCAAAGCTTCATGCTATGTGGAGCGTGTATCATACATCTGAGCCCCACCCCTCACCTCTACAGCAGTTATCCTGAAGGTTTAGAATCATTCTAAGGTTGACTACTTCCTTCTGGAGATACCTAGAGCTTACTTATTTGTGATCCCCCCCCCATCTTTAAGTTTCAGACAAGATAAATGGAAGTGGGAAGTGATGCTATCATTGCTCCTGCAAGTTCTCGACAGTTCTGACCACGCCAGTCCTGTAGGTTCTGTGAGAAGCACAGGCTTACAGAGAAAGGGGCTAGTCTCTGTTCTTGTCTGTGTGACTCCCACCGTTCTGCTTTCTTGCAATAAGAATAGGGAGGATCTAAGAAACGAGATATGATTACCTGGTCAGGTGAGCTTTATTAAATGGGAGTCTGTTCTTCCCTGTGGAATGTTCAAGAACTTGTGTAGTGAGAAAGAAGTAAGTTGAACTGGTCATGGTGGCACACACCTGTCACCCCAGCATTTGGGAGGCTGGAACAGAATTCCCTCAGATTGGAAGCCAGACCAGGGTATAGAGAGAGAACTTGTTTCAAGCAATACCCCCAACACACACGCATACAAAAAAAAGAAAGAAAGAAAGAAAAGGAAAGGAGAAAAAAATCAGAGTGAAATATGAGGTGAAAAAAGTACAGTTTCTTATGTTTTACCAGTTTATATAGTTGCCTTAATATGTAGGGTTTTTTTGTGGTTTTTTTTTTTTGCTTACTTGTTTTGTTTTTCTCTTCTGTGGTGCTTGGAATCAGAGTTACACAAACACCTTGTCACCCACTGAACTGTACCTCTAGCCCTTATCTTAAGAAGTCATATAGGGCCAGGTGTGGGGCTGCAAGCCTTTAATCCTGGCATGCTGGAGGCAGAAACAGGAGGCTCTCTGTGTATTCAGGGTCATCCTGGTATGCATAATGATTTTCAGGCCAGTCCAGGCTACACAGTGAGACCCTGCCTCAAAAAAGGTGTGGGGATTGGAATTAGTTAATTGAATTTATTTATTTATTTTTTATTGTATTGGCCCATTAAACCTAGGGCCCCACACATGGCAGGCAATCACATATGTCCAGGTCTTTTTGTACCTACTATTTTGAGACATGATCTTGCTAAATGGACCAGGCTATTCTTAATCTTGCTCATATCTCAGGCAGTCTTTGAATTTTTAACTGCCCTGCCTCTGCCTCATNGTAGGTGGGGCTACAGGCCTGAGCCACCAGGCCTGGCAGAAGTTCATTTAGAAGGTTGATTCTTTAACAGATGAATGCCAGGGTGTTTTTATTTTTAAAATTTAAGAGCAAATGAGTGAGTATTAAAGTCTAATATGAAAAGCATGAATTCAGAACAGGAAGAAGATATGATGAGGGTTTGCCTTGTGGAAGAGTTTTTTTTCCACATTCCTGGGTGATCTTTGAAGAGTTTCCTTCTCTTGAAGAGTTTCCTTCTCTAACTCACTTAGGATGTAGCTAACTTTTTAGAGGCCCGTTTGGCTCACATATATTATTTACACAGATACTGCTTGGGAGGATCACGATGGCGGGAAGCAAGCGTGAGAGTGTCAGCAGTATCCGTGGCTTCCTTTTCATCCCTGTTTCTTTGCCTGGCAGAAAATCGTCCACAAAGGGGACGAATGCATCCTGAAGGACAACAATGAACGCAGCAAGTGGTATGTGACGGGTCCTGGAGGCGTCGACATGCTCGTTCCTTCCGTGGGCCTGATCATCCCTCCTCCAAACCCACTGGCCGTGGACCTTTCTTGCAAGTAAGCTCTGAAGTCCCTAGCAGCTATGGCACTGAACGGTGGGTGCGGGGGTGCTTGTGCCTGAACGAGATGATTAAAGCCGTGCCTGCTTATTGTCATCGTCCCCCAGAAAGGGAACTTAATGGAGTCACCTTGACTGTGTCTTGCTAGTTATGTTGAGCATTTTATTATGGATCTAAGAAAATGTCCGACCATTTAGGAGAGCCCGAGCAAGCATGAGTGACATTTGCCACATCCTTTGAAGCTGCTGTTTTCAAGTTCCTCCCTTTTCTAGCAAATCAGCTGTTTCGTATGTAGTTACACCCCACAGATCAGGATTTGTTCCCCAGCAGGTAGAACATTGCATTTTATAGACTGTGCAAAGCAGATTCTTTTAAATGTTTTAGTTTGGAAATCTTGAGCCTTACACAGAGTGGGGAGTGTTGGGTAATGCCATCCTTCCCTCTCCTGTCAAGTTCAGGGATGGTCAGCATTTGAGCCACTTACCAATCAAAACACTACTAGCAGTCAATACAACCAAAAAATGAGATAGCCTATCTCAACCAGAATGATTTCAATGATCTGTATAGTCATACACAGACTATAGATAAAGTTGAGAATTTACTTTTGGGAAGTAGGTTAGTTTGTATCTATTGAAGTGTTTACAGTTTAAAAATTACACGATCACTTCATAAGGTTTGGTTTAGATTTCTGGGCAGTTTGGGCTGGAGTGTTTTCCTTTTCTGCCTTTCAGGATTGAGCAGTACTATGAAGCCATCTTGGCTCTGTGGAACCAGCTGTACATCAACATGAAGAGCCTGGTGTCTTGGCACTACTGCATGATTGACATTGAGAAGATCAGGGCTATGACTATTGCCAAGGTATGTCCTTGGGGCTGCCTAGAGGGTCCCTCGCTGCTTGGCTATTCACTGGACAGATGAGGATTTTGTGTCAAACCACAGGAGGCCTCTTGGTCTTCCGCAGGACTGGTCTGTTCAGTACCGTACAGAATGGAGTGGGGCTCAGGGGTAGAAAGCTTGCTTAGCATGCATGAAGCCTTGGGTGCTTCTACTAGTACCCGAAAATAAGAAGGAATTGGCATATGGCTGGTTATGAGATGAACAGAAACACTCACTGTAGTGACCTGAAAAGCCACAAATACCTATGGAAAAAGACAGTGTGGGCCCCTAGCTCCCTAAAGATAATGGGAATGAGGTCCATTAGGACCCAGCAACAATACCTACCCACTGAAACACTGCAGAGGGGGAAGTCAGGGTGATTCTTGGAAGATCTCGAAAAGCATTCCTCTAAGTCAGAGGTCCTTAAGGTATGGTTGGCAGAGCATTGGGTCGAGGAGTCTGTTAGTGAAATGATAAGCCAGAAGGGAACAGCCCCTTTCTCTTCATGGATTGGTGGTGCTTCATTGAGCTTTATTTACATTTGCGTTTCTGCACAATATTTTGTTTGAAGAAAAATATCTTACAAAGGAAAATGCCCCTGGCAAGCTGTGCCCCTTAGCAACAGGGATGAAGCCCCAAACCCTTTTTCATCCTAGTTGGCCTGTGATGAGTGCTGCCTTGCCCCTTCTGTCTTGCCCTCTTCTTGCATGGGGATACGAGGGCATTCATGCCTTCTCAGCTCACTGTGCCTTATTCACCTCCAGCTGAAAACCATGAGACAGGAGGATTACATGAAGACCATTGAAGACCTCGAGCTCCATTACCAAGATTTCATTAAAAATAGCCAAGGCTCAGAGATGTTTGGGGATGATGACAAGCGGAGGATGCAGTCTCAGTTCACTGATGCCCAGAAGCATTACCAGACCCTGGTCATTCAGCTTCCTGGCCACCCCCAGCACCAGACAGGTCAGCCTGGAGCACCTTTTCTCAGTCACATATGTGGTGTTGTATAAAGCTGTTCCTCTGAAAGATGCTTAGAATGCTCTGTGTTGCTAGAACAAAACACCTGAAGTTGGATGGTTTGTAAAGAAAAGAAGTTTGTTAGTTCGTTACTCTGAAGGCTGGGAAACAGTCTAGAGCCTGGGACGTGGTCCATGGCTCTGTCATAATTCAACAGAGAAGTAGACGGGGAACAGTAACGTGCAGAAAGGACTGAAAGCCTGGAGTGACTTTAGAAGAATTGATTCTGTTGAGGACTAGTCAGTGCCATAACTTAACCAACACCCAGGAGATAGATATTCATTCTTGCTGAGTGTGATACCCTCATAATCTAATCATCTTCTACTAGGTCCGCCTCTCAAAGGCTCCCCATCATTAGGGCCCAGTCTTCTAGCACATCAATACCTGGGGGACAATAAGCCTTATCTTTTACATAGCAGATATAGAAAATACTTTGTACGCCAGAGTTCTAGAATTAAGTCATAGGGAGTAGGCATATTTTTATGCAGCTGAGGTGCCTAGCACCTTGCCAGCTGGGCAGTCTGTTGTATTTATGGTCCTAATTTGTTTTTACAGTCACCAAAACAGAAATCACTCATGTGGGCTCCTGCCAAGATGTCAACCACAATAAAGTAATTGAAACCAACAGAGAGAATGACAAGCAGGAGACATGGCTGCTGATGGAGCTGCAGAAGATCCGCAGGCAGATGGAGCATTGCGAGGGCAGGATGACACTTAAAAATCTGCTCACAGACCAAGGCTCCACACATCACATCACAGTGAAAATCAACGAGCTCAAGGTAGGATCTGTTCACTTTAATCTCCTGAATCCACAGGGCCTTATGCTTATCTGTAAATGAGGAAAAACCCCATGCCTGGCTTACATGTTTATGGGCAAGTGTATTTGCTTTCCATTGCTACACTAGAGACGTTTTTAAGATTAAAAGCTAATCTTAAGAATCACTGCTGGGTGGTGGCGGCACATGCCTTTAATCCCAGCACTCGGGAGGCAGAGGCAGGCAGATCTCTGTGAGTTCGAGGCCAGCCTGATCTACAAAGTGAGTTCCAGGACAGCCAGGGCTACACAGAGAAACCCAGTCGTCCCCCCCACCCCCAAAATCACACAGTTAGAGTACAGTGTATCTGTGTGTATGCAAGTTGTTAAACTTGTGGTATAGCTACATTATGGAATATGTATTTATTCTAAATTATGGCAAGGTCAGAGAGAGATGGGCACATGAGTATGGGTACCCACAGAAAAGGTATCAGATCCTCCAGAGCTGAAGTTGTAGACAGTTGTAAGCTGCCCCATGTAGGTTCTGGGACTCCTAACAGAGGTCTTCTGCAAGAGCCATGCAGGCTCCTAACCCCTGAGTCATTTCTCCAGCCCAACATGGAATATTATCCAGTTTTAAAGAAGAAAGAAAAACTGAGAGTTGTGTGGCCCTGGGGGATGCTAAGCTGAGTGTTATGGACCAAGTGCAGAAGGACAGTGTGTGATCTCACGTACATGTGCAGTTTAAAAAGGAGTCAAACACAGAGAAACAGATGGATAGCAATGACCAGGGTTGGGGCCATGGAGGGAGTGGGGAGAAGTAGGTCTGAGGCTACACACTTGCAGGAAGGTAAGTCTGATATCTGGCATGCAGCCGGGGAATCTGGGTGATAACATACTCACTGAATATTGCTGAGGGATTAGACTTTGGGTGCTCTTACCTGTCAGGCACCTGACATGTTACTTGCATATATGCTTATTATATGTATCTATGGTACACGTATGCATATATACGCATATTCATACGCAGAGCAGAACAGCATGCTGCAGACCTTAAAGGGGCGTGACAAAAATGAGTTTAAAACAATCTCACAGCTAGTGAGATGTGCTTCCCTTCTTTTCCGACAGAGCGTACAGAATGACTCACAAGCCATCGCTGAGGTTCTCAATCAGCTGAAAGACATGCTCGCCAACTTCCGAGGGTCTGAAAAATACTGCTATTTGCAGAACGAGATATTTGGACTGTTCCAGAAGCTGGAAAATATCAACGGTGTCACAGATGGCTACTTAAACAGGTGAGCATGGCTAATATCCCTCAAGAATAGTTTGTGTTTTCAAGTTTTCTTCTGCCTTGCCTGTTGGTGTGGGTGCAGTGGGATAGGATTCGCTGTGACTACTCTCTTAGTGAGCCACATCCCCAACACAGCCCCATTAGGCTTCATTCTTGCCTGACTTCATTTGTTATATGTGCTTGGCTTTTTGGAGCTTGCGCCTTATAGACCCCCTGATGCGTTAGCATCATCCTGTTTCCTGGACAGTGATGAGAGCCGATAGTCACCCTCTGATGATGTCACTGGGAACTTTATTCGCCTCTCTTGCTCCTTCCAGCCTGTGCTCCGTGAGAGCTCTTCTCCAGGCTGTCCTGCAAACAGAAGACATGCTGAAGGTCTATGAAGCGAGGCTGACAGAGGAGGAAACTGTCTGTCTGGACCTGGATAAAGTAGAAGCTTACCGCTGTGGACTGAAGGTGACGCAAGGGGTCGTAGCTGTGGCCTGGCCTCCAGGAAGTGATGGGGACTTGGCCCTTGGCCGCAAAGCCTCACTCCATTTTCATGAGTGTTTTGTTTTAGTTCACTTTTTGAAAATACGTTTTATTTTTAGAATAATTATAGGTTTACAGGACAACGGACAGGATAGAACCCATATACCCTGGTTCTGGTTCCTTCTAGGGTCAGCATCATGTATTTGTGTGGTCTGTTTGATAGAATTGGTGAGTTGGTGATGACATATTACTACAGGCTGAAATCCATACCTTTTGTCTCTTTTTAAAGAAATCACTCCATTTTTGTCACACTGGTCTCAAAAGCACCAGTGGGTGTAGCGGAGGCTGGCCTAGAACTCCCAATCCTCTTGCCTTTTCCTCCCAGCACTGGGATTGCAGGTGTGCACTGCCACAGCCACAGCCCATGCTTTATTCATAGGTACACCTAGGAGTATGGGGTTCGAAACTTTCTTGCTTTCGTTGGCCACATGTGGCTGATGTCGGTCACTGACAAGGAGCTCTGTTTTCAGTGGAAGGGTGTGGAAGTGGTTTGTAGTGGGAATTGGTGAGGGAGTGCTGAGTTAGAATGATTTCTTCCCTTTGGGACCTCTCAGTCAAATGTAGTTGTTCATGCCTGTAATCCCAGCACTTGAGAGGCAGAGGCAGAGGGATTACTGTCTTTAAGATATTGAGGATCAAGCCCAGAACCTTGTGATCATTAAGCTCCTGCTCCAATGCCAGGCTGTACCCCTAGGCCTTCCTCTTTCAAAGTTAATGATATGAGCCAGTATGCAGCTCTGTGGTAAGTGGTAGGATGCTGTTTGCCTCAGCACCAGAAATAGATAAACAAGTAAACAAAATAAACAGTGGCTTGGGAGTGGCACACAATGGAGGAAGAGATTCATTTGTATGTACTTCTTCCCCCTTTAATTTGCAGAAAATAAAAAATGACTTGAACTTGAAGAAGTCGCTGCTGGCCACCATGAAGACAGAGCTGCAGAAGGCCCAGCAGATCCATGCTCAGTCCTCACAACAGTATCCACTCTACGACCTGGACCTGGGCAAATTCAGTGAGAAAGTGATGCAGCTGACGGACCGCTGGCAGAAGATAGACAAACAGATAGACTTCAGGTGTGTCAGCATCCTTGCCCGTGTCCTTCCCATTCGGTGGTTCAAATGCCACTAGAAACCACCATTGTCCAAAAGCAGAGCCTTTGCTTGGCCAGCCTGCTTTCTGTCCCTGGTTTTGTACAAGTGTCCTCATACAGTGTGTAGACTCTTGTGAGTCGCTTCCATATAGTGCGTGGCTTCCACGCTTCATGTCTACTGTGGCATGTTCTGTGCACCTAGTTTATTTCATCTTATCTGCTTATGTCTTTGGTAGTAGGGATTGAATCCATGGCCTTGCCCCTTCTAGACAAGTGCACTTCCTCTGTCCTACTCCCTGAGCCCTAGGAATTTTGAAATAGGGCCATGCTATGTAGCTTTGGCTGGTTTGGAACTTGAGATCCTCCTGCCTTAGTCTCCTAAGTACTGGGACTCACTTGAGTCCTTTTTTCTCATCTGTCTTTAAAAAATGGTATTAACTTTCCACGAGTTGAACTTGGTATGTTTTTTAGGTTTTTGTAGGGGAGGTGGTAAGACAGACCTTGTATAACACTGGCTGTCTTCCAATGCCCTATGCATCCAAGATTGGCCTTATACTCTTGATCTTCCTGCCTCTGCCCAAGTGCTACCACACCTACTTCTTCATCTCTTTTTATGGCTTGGAACTATTCCTTTGTTCAGAATGGTACCACAGTTGATGGACATTTGCGGTTTTAGATTAGGGATAGGATGAAACATGTGATGATGAATATTCCCATTGAAGCTGTTATGTTTGCATGTTTTCAGTTTCTTAAGAAGCATTTTAGAAACTAATAAGAGAGTCTCAATCATTTTATCCATTTTTCCTAGACTGTGGGACCTGGAGAAACAGATCAAACAACTGAGGAATTACCGCGATAACTATCAGAGCTTCTGCAAGTGGCTCTATGATGCCAAGCGCCGCCAGGACTCTTTAGAGTCCATGAAGTTTGGAGATTCCAACACAGTCATGCGGTTTTTGAATGAACAGAAGGTATAAACACATGTGTCATTCCCAAGCGCTCTGAGGAGACTAGTTGGTTTTAAACTGTTTTTGTGCCTGGTTTGAAATGATGAATATCTCATATTATGAATCTACCTTGTAATGTTTAAAGCGTGCACAGAGGATGTTTAGGAAGAAATGCAACTGGAAAATAGTAACGACGGAGGTTATTTTCATGTAACAGTGAAGAGCCATTGAGTTGAGCTGATGTCATGAATGCCTGTAGTCCCAGGGCTTGGGAATTGAGACAGGAGGTCCCTGAGTTCAAGGCCACCCTTGATCTATCTCAAAAAAGAAAAGAAAAAGTAAAAAAGACATCATAGGTGTGTGAAGTCATGCTGGTTGAAAGTATCCCCTTGTAAGTAATAGATCGCAGGGCTTTCTTCTCCTTTCTGAATGGAGAAAAGTTCTGCTCTCAAGCCATTACTGAACATGAGTCCCCAGAGCAAAAAACGGAAAGAAAAAAATAACCGCTGTAAAAGTGAAATAACGCTTGCATTTGTGTGCTTTAACATCTGCACATGTCTTATTCTCTGATAGAACCTGCACGCTGAGATATCCGGCAAACGAGATAAATCAGAAGAAGTCAATAAAATTGCTGAACTTTGCGCAAACTCAATTAAGGTATATTGGTTTCATTAAGAATGCTGGTACAGTAGGGGAGGGTATAGAATTGAAATTCACTGTATATCATGTATGAAACTACCAAAGAATTGAAGAAAGAGAGTGGTTGGTGCTAGCTGGCAGGATGGCTCATTTAGAGGAAGGTGCTTGCCACCAAGTCTGCAACCCGAGTTTGAGCCCCAGAATTCACGTGTTAGGAGAAAACTGACTTTTTACAAGTTGTCCTCTGACCTCCACAAGCATACCCTCAAAGTAAATCTTTTAAAAATTGAAAGGTTGGTGTTATTTCATTAAGAATATTATTAATTGCATTATTTGTTTTTTTTTTTTTGCTTTAAAGATTATAAACTTCGTAAAGGTGGTAATCGTATATATTCTGGCCTGAAGAACCTGTGAAAGTTTGTTATTCAAGGCTGGAGAGATAGTTTAAGCATTCAAGACCCACACTTCTGAATGACAAAGTTTGGGTCCTATTTACTTGAAACATTGCGCTTTGGAAATATCCCTGTGCAAAGGGCAAGTCTTTATTTGTTAAGCTGGTGCTCTATGCAAAAATGAACATTTCACTTAATAACAATATTAACTGATTGTTACCGATGGCCTTTGTAGGTAATTTTAAGAAATAATTTGTGATGTAAATCTGTGGAATTATAAACTGTTAGTGACCCTTTTTAGGTCTCTTAAGACTTTTTTGAGCTAGATGTGATGGATTACATATGCAACCCTAGCACTCAGGAGGCTGAGACAGGAGTATTGCTGTGAATTCAAGCCAGCCTGAACAAGACAGTGAGTTCCAGGCCATTCTGGAACAGAGTGAGACTTGGTCTCAAAAGCAAAAACAAAGACAAAGGGCCAGGGTATAGCTTAGTGGTAGTATTTGCCTGGCATGCGAGATCCTGGGTTTGTATACCCACCGAAATAAAGATGCCTTTCTTAAACTTTGTTATTCTGCAGGATTATGAACTCCAGCTGGCATCATACACCTCTGGCCTGGAAACTCTGCTGAACATACCTATCAAGAGGACCATGGTTCAGTCCCCATCTGGCGTGATTCTTCAAGAGGTATTTAAGTCATTACATATCTCTTAATGTCTGCCATCAAAAGTCGTTGCTTATCTCTTCATGTCTGTTGTCCCTTCTCCCTGTCTTCCCTGTTTCCTGCCCAGCTTCCCTACCATGCCTGAATACATCCCTGGTATAGAAGATCCACTGAAATTCAAGGCTTATTAGCAGTTCCAGGCTCCCTCTCATGAGAGCCATCTACACATGACACAGCTTAGGAAATGATCCTGGGTGTCCAAGTGTGTCGTGTATATATTGGACTTGACTTGCTGTGTTTGGGATAAGGTAGACTCCTAAGAAGTGGAAGAAGTTATATAATATATTTCTAAATGACAGCTTTTCCCCAAAGATGTCAGAGAATGTCTGCTGTGGGCTGGGGGGAAAGCCTGGAATGGTGAGGATGAAACATAGAGCGCTCTGGTCCTTTGTGTGGCTGTAGTTCTCGATTCTGGATCCAGCACAACTGACCGAAGAGAATTCGCTCTTCATATTATAATGCCACTGTTTTATTATTTTAAGAAAACAATCATTAATCACCTTGCACAGAACTTTTTAAAACTGCAGTATACATAGATATCTCTATATTTTTTTAATCTCTTTCCCCCAAGGCTGCAGATATCCATGCACGGTACGTAGAACTGCTGACAAGATCTGGAGACTACTACAGGTTCTTAAGTGAGATGCTGAAGAGTTTGGAGGACCTGAAGGTAACTCATTTTCTTGGAGTTTGGTTTTTTATTTGTTTGTTTGTTTTTTTAAAGAAAGAAAGAAATAGCATAGAACGTTATTACTTCTGCTTCATTATAACATGGTTTGGTCAAGCTGCATTTCCTCCAAACATTGGTATGACACGGTTTGAGTCTGGGCTCAGTGCTGTGCTCTTGTGTGGCTGCTCCAAGTTAACTTAGGTAGTATTTGCCAAATTGTGATTACATTACTTTGCCCAAACCTGTGTTTTCATACAGTGCTTAGCTGAGGAATTTGCTTTATTTATGTAAAATTTTAGAGAAGCTCACCGTGGACTAGGTGGCTTTTAATCTTTAACATCAAGTAATTATTCAATTTGTTCTCCCTTTTTGAGAGAGAAATTGAGTCCACATGGATATTTGTTCTGTATCTTTTGATTAAAAAGTACATGACGTATCAAGTCATCAGCTTTTGGATTTTGTTTCTGAGACAAAAAACAAAAGTAGGCTGGCCTCAAATTCACAATCCTCCTGCCTCAGCCTCAGAAGTGCAGGATTATAGGATGTACCATCATGCACAGTTAATCATAAGCTTTTGATCATGGAGCAAACTACTTCATTTAAAAACGGAGGAGAGTGGAGTTCAAAGTTGATATGTCATGATGTACTATCATGCACAGTTAATCATAAGCTTTTGATCATGGGGGAAACTACCTCATTTAAAAATGGAGGAGACTGGAGTTCAAAGTCGATATGTCATTCCCTAAGATCAGATGAGTAGCTGATGGAAGATTACAATAGGCATGGAGGGTCTTTGAATTTTTTCTGGTGATTTTCATCTCATATCATTTGTGTGTGTGTGTGTGTGTGTGTGTGTGTGTGTGTGTGTGTAAAGAAAATACACACAGCTCTGAATAGGGAAAGTGCTGTTTCTTCTTTGTGGTACAAAGTGCTTTCTTTTCAATACGATTTCTAATTTCATATCCACAGCTGAAAAACACCAAGATTGAAGTTTTGGAAGAGGAGCTAAGACTGGCCCGAGATGCCAACTCTGAAAACTGCAATAAGAATAAGTTCCTGGATCAGAACCTGCAGAAATACCAGGCAGAGTGTTCCCAGTTCAAAGCAAAGCTTGTGAGCCTGGAGGAGCTGAAGAGACAAGCTGAGCTGGATGGAAAATCAGCCAAGCAAAACCTAGACAAGTGCTACGGCCAAATCAAGGAGCTCAATGAGAAGATCACCCGGCTGACGTACGAGATTGAAGATGAGAAGCGCAGGAGAAAGACCGTGGAAGACAGATTTGACCAACAGAAGAATGACTATGACCAGTTGCAGAAGGCAAGGCAATGTGAGAAGGAGAACCTTGGCTGGCAGAAGCTGGAGTCTGAAAAAGCCATCAAGGAGAAGGAGTACGAGATAGAGAGGTTGAGGGTTCTGCTGCAGGAGGAGGGCGCCCGGAAGAGAGAATATGAAAATGAGCTGGCAAAGGTAAGAAACCACTATAATGAGGAGATGAGTAATTTGAGGAACAAGTATGAAACAGAGATTAACATTACGAAGACCACCATCAAGGAGATCTCGATGCAGAAGGAAGATGATTCCAAGAATCTCAGAAACCAGCTTGACAGAGTCACCCGGGAGAACCGAGATCTCAAGGATGAGATCGTCAGGCTCAACGACAGCATCTTGCAGGCCACAGAGCAGCGGAGGCGGGCTGAGGAAAACGCCCTGCAGCAGAAAGCCTGTGGCTCCGAAATCATGCAAAAGAAACAACATCTGGAGATCGAACTGAAGCAGGTCATCCAGCAGCGCTCGGAGGACAATGCCAGGCACAAGCAGTCCCTGGAGGAGGCTGCTAAGACGATTCAGGACAAAAATAAAGAGATCGAAAGGCTCAAAGCTGAGTTTCAGGATGAGGCCAAGCGCCGCTGGGAATACGAAAATGAACTGAGTAAGGTAAGAAACAGTTACGATGAGGAGATCATTAGCTTAAAAAACCAGTTTGAGACGGAGATCAACATCACCAAGACCACCATCCACCAGCTGACCATGCAAAAGGAAGAGGACACCAGTGGCTACCGAGCTCAGATAGACAATCTCACCAGAGAAAACAGGAGCTTGTCCGAGGAGGTAAAGAGGCTGAAGAACACACTAGCCCAGACCACCGAGAATCTCAGGAGGGTTGAAGAAAATGTCCAGCAGCAAAAGGCCACTGGCTCAGAGATGTCTCAGAGGAAACAGCAATTGGAGATCGAGCTACGACAGGTCACACAGATGCGAACTGAAGAGAGCATGAGATACAAGCAGTCCCTAGACGATGCTGCCAAGACCATCCAGGATAAAAACAAGGAGATTGAAAGGCTCAAACAATTGGTAGAAAAAGAGACCAATGAGAGGAAATGTCTGGAGGATGAAAATTCCAAGTTACAGAGAGTGCAGTATGATCTGCAGAAAGCCAACAGCAGCGCAACCGAGACCATAAGCAAACTGAAGGTGCAGGAGCAGGAACTGACGCGCCTGAGAATTGACTATGAAAGGGTTTCCCAGGAGAGGACCGTGAAGGATCAGGATATCACGAGGTTCCAGAGCTCCCTGAAGGATCTGCAGTTGCAGAAGCAGAAAGTGGAAGAGGAGCTGAACAGGCTGAAAAGAACAGCCGCCGATGACTCCTCCAAGAGGAAGATGCTGGAGGAGGAGCTGGAAGGCATGAGGAGGTCTTTGAAAGAGCAAGCCATTAAAATCACCAGCCTGACCCAGCAACTGGAGCAGGCGTCCATTGTTAAGAAAAGGAGCGAGGATGATCTCAGACAGCAGAGGGATGTGCTGGATGGCCACCTAAGGGAGAAGCAGAGAACCCAGGAGGAGCTGAGGAGGCTCTCCTTGGATGTGGAGGCCCTTAGGCGGCAGTTGGTGCAGGAACAAGAGAATGTCAAACAGGCTCACATGAGGAATGAGCATTTCCAGAAGGCCATAGAAGACAAAAGCAGAAGCCTCAATGAGAGTAAAATAGAGATTGAGAGGTTACAGTCTCTCACCGAGAACTTGACCAAGGAGCATTTGATGTTGGAGGAAGAACTGCGTAACTTGAGGCTGGAGTACGATGACCTGCGAAGAGGCCGAAGCGAAGCAGACAGCGATAAAAATGCAACTATCTCGGAGCTAAGGAGCCAGCTGCAGATCAGCAACAACCGAACCCTGGAACTGCAGGGGCTCATTAATGATTTACAGAGAGAGAGGGAAAATTTGAGACAGGAAATTGAGAAATTCCAAAAGCAGGCTTTAGAGGTATTCACAAATATTTGATCAAAGCTTCACTGCTTCTTAAATACCTGACGCCAGCTCTAATCTGACCTATTCTCTTGCTGCTATTTTCTTCAGAATATCTAATTTTTCCTTTTTCCTGTTCATGCACTTACTACTTGTTAGATCTATACTATGGTTTTAAAATAATTCCAATGCTGTGTGCTCTTCTGATCTGTCGCTGTGTTGAATGCCAGTCTATTGGAAACCTGTGCTTGGCCCTACTTCAAAAGCTTTAGCATGAGAAAAACATCTAAGATATTCCCATGAATGTCCTGCTCTCCTTCTAGAAGGTAGCTCTTGGCCAGGGCTCTCACTGAGTGGTAGATCATGCACTTGGCATGCACAAGGTCATGGGTTCAATTCCCAACATCAAAATTTTTAACATACTAAAATAGGAGGTGGTTCTTATTTCATGGTCTGTATGTACATCTTTAATTCAATTTTTTCTCAGTGAAATTTATTAATTCTTACGCAATTTTAAATCTCCACCTTGCTTAGATGACTTTTCTGCATGCATTATCCTGTTGTCTTTTGATTAGGAGCCTAACATTTCTTTCTTTTTGACTTTTCTTCCTATAACAGGTTCTAATTTTAAAATAACCTCTAATATAGTTGACCTCTATGGACAATATTTGTGTGGGGCGGGGTGTTGTATGTGTATTTGTAAATTTGTATTGCTTTATTAAATGTGTCAGTATAATATACCAGGTGAGATGTAGGTACAGCAGGGATGCTAACTTGGAAGAAAATTACTGCCCCCCACTTTTCAAACTATAATTATTGTTAAAAGTAAGGCAGGTCTACAACTTCTAGTTCTGTCTATGGAAAAGGAACACAAAACAGTAAGTATGAAGCCATTTACCAAAGTGGTAATCTACATTTTCATATTTTTTTCCAGAACTGTGTAAGGTAACAAATTAACAGTATGTGCAGGGAAAACACAGACAGGGAAAATGAGACTATTATATATATANTATATATATATATATGAAGAGAGGTTAAATTGCAATGATCATATGTCAGCATCTAAACAATATTTCTTTCCATTTCTTTCTTTTTAAATTCTAGGCATCTAATAGGATTCAGGAGTCAAAGAGTCAGTGCACTCAAGTGGTTCAGGAGAGAGAGAGCCTGCTGGTGAAAATTAAGGTCCTGGAGCAAGATAAGGCAAGGCTGCAGAGGCTGGAGGATGAGCTGAACCGCGCCAAAGCAACGCTGGAGGCAGAAAGCAGGGTGAAGCAACGCCTGGAGAGTGAGAAACAGCAGATCCAGAATGACCTGAACCAGTGGAAAACGCAGTATTCCCGCAAGGAGGAGGCCATTAGGAAGATAGAGTCAGAGAGAGAGAAGAGTGAGAGAGAGAAGAACAGCCTCAGAAGTGAGATCGAGAGGCTCCAAGCGGAGATCAAGAGGATTGAAGAGAGGTGCAGGCGGAAGCTGGAGGATTCTACCAGGGAGACTCAGTCCCAGCTGGAAACTGAGCGCTGCCGTCTCCAGAGGGAGATTGACAAACTCAGGCAGCGCCCTTATGGTTCCCATCGGGAGACCCAGACAGAGTATGAGTGGACTGTGGACTCCTCTAAGTTGGTGTTTGATGGGCTGAGGAAGAAGGTGACGGCCATGCAGCTCTATGAGTGCCAACTGATTGACAAGGCCACGCTGGACAAGCTGTTGAAGGGGAAGAAGTCAGTGGAGGAGGTGGCTTCCGAGATCCAACCTTTCCTCCGGGGCGCAGGGGCCATCGCTGGTGCTTCTGCTTCTCCCAAGGAAAAATACTCTTTGGTGGAGGCCAAGAGAAAGAAATTCATCAGCCCGGAATCCACGGTCATGCTTCTGGAGGCCCAGGCAGCCACCGGTGGTATCATCGATCCCCATAGGAATGAGAAGCTCACTGTAGACAATGCCATAGCTCGCGATCTCATTGACTTTGATGACCGCCAGCAGATCTACACAGCAGAGAAAGCCATCACTGGCTTTGATGACCCGTTTTCAGGCAAGACAGTCTCTGTTTCAGAAGCCATCAAGAAGAATTTGATTGACAGAGAAACCGGAATGCGCCTGCTGGAAGCCCAGCTTGCTTCAGGGGGTGTAGTAGACCCTGTCAACAGTGTCTTTTTGCCAAAAGATGTTGCCTTGGCCCGTGGGCTGATTGATAGAGATTTGTATCGCTCCCTGAATGATCCCCGAGATAGTCAGAAAAACTTTGTGGATCCAATCACCAAGAAGAAGGTCAGTTACATGCAGCTGAGAGAACGGTGCAGAATCGAACCCCACACGGGTCTGCTCCTGCTGTCAGTACAAAAGAGAAGCATGTCCTTCCAGGGAATCAGACAACCTGTGACCGTCACTGAACTGGTTAATTCTGGCATATTGAGACCATCCACTGTAAATGAACTGGAATCGGGTCAGATTTCTTATGACGAGGTTGGTGAGAGAATTAAGGACTTCCTCCAGGGTTCCAGCTGCATAGCGGGCATATATAACGAGACCACTAAGCAGAAGCTTGGCATTTATGAGGCAATGAAGATTGGCTTAGTTCGACCTGGTACCGCTCTGGAGTTGCTCGAAGCCCAGGCAGCTACTGGTTTTATAGTGGATCCTGTCAGCAATTTGCGGTTGCCCGTGGAGGAAGCCTACAAAAGAGGTCTGGTGGGCATTGAGTTCAAAGAGAAGCTGCTGTCTGCAGAGCGAGCTGTCACTGGGTATAATGATCCTGAGACTGGAAACATCATCTCTTTGTTCCAAGCGATGAACAAAGAGCTCATCGAGAAGGGCCATGGCATCCGCCTACTGGAAGCACAGATCGCAACTGGCGGTATCATCGATCCAAAGGAGAGCCACCGTTTACCCGTCGACATGGCGTATAAGAGGGGATATTTTAATGAGGAGCTTAGTGAGATCCTCTCAGACCCAAGTGATGATACCAAAGGCTTTTTTGATCCAAACACTGAAGAAAACCTCACCTATCTGCAGCTGAAGGAAAGATGCATCAAAGACGAGGAGACAGGGCTCTGTCTTCTGCCTCTGAGAGAAAAGAAGAAGCAGGTGCAGACATCACAAAAGAACACCCTCCGAAAGCGGCGAGTGGTCATCGTTGACCCAGAAACCGACAAGGAGATGTCTGTTCAGGAGGCCTACAAGAAAGGCCTTATTGATTACGAAACCTTCAAAGAGCTCTGTGAGCAGGAGTGTGAATGGGAAGAAATAACCATCACGGGATCGGATGGCTCCACCAGGGTGGTCCTGGTAGACAGGAAGACAGGCAGCCAGTATGACATTCAAGATGCTATTGACAAAGGCCTCGTTGACAGGAAGTTCTTTGATCAGTACCGATCGGGCAGCCTTAGCCTCACACAGTTTGCTGATATGATCTCCTTGAAAAATGGCATTGGCAACAGCAGCAGCTTGAGCGGTGGTGTCAACGATGATGTTTTTAGCAGCTCCCGACATGAGTCAGTAAGTAAGATCTCCACCGTATCCAGTGTTAGAAATTTAACCATCAGAAGCAGCTCTCTGTCTGACCCCCTGGAGGAATCAAGCCCCATTGCGGCCATCTTTGACACAGAAAACCTGGAGAAAATCTCTATTACAGAAGGTATAGAGAGGGGCATTGTGGATAGCATCACTGGTCAGAGGCTTCTGGAGGCTCAGGCCTGCACTGGCGGCATCATCCACCCGACCACGGGTCAGAAGTTGTCTCTTCAAGATGCCGTCTCCCAGGGTATCATCGACCAAGATATGGCCACGAGGCTGAAGCCTGCCCAGAAAGCCTTCATTGGCTTTGAAGGTGTGAAGGGAAAGAAGAAGATGTCTGCAGCAGAGGCAGTGAAAGAAAAATGGCTCCCCTATGAGGCAGGCCAGCGCTTCCTGGAGTTCCAGTTCCTCACTGGAGGCCTTGTCGACCCGGAAGTGCATGGGAGGATCAGCACCGAAGAAGCCATTCGGAAAGGTTTCATCGATGGCCGTGCAGCTCAGAGGTTGCAGGACGTCAGCAGCTATGCCAAAATCCTCACCTGCCCCAAAACCAAGCTAAAAATCTCCTACAAGGATGCCATGAATCGCTCCATGGTGGAAGATATCACTGGGTTGCGCCTTCTGGAAGCTGCCTCCGTGTCTTCCAAGGGCTTGCCTAGCCCTTATAACGTGTCTGCCCCAGGTTCCCGCTCTGGTTCGCGGTCCGGATCTCGCTCAGGCTCCCGCTCTGGTTCCCGCAGCGGGTCTCGGAGAGGAAGCTTCGACGCTACCGGGAATTCCTCCTACTCCTACTCCTATTCATTTAGCAGTAGCTCCATTGGGCACTAGTGGTCAGAAATGGTGGCCGTACTTCAGAATCATTTGTACGAATTTATCTTACATGACAAAGAAAACCTGGTGCTTGCAGTATAGCGGTAGAAAGTTCTAGGCTTAAAAGGTAGCTGCAATAAAATTGCAGTAGCAAAGGCTCATTGGGCTCTGCAGCTTTTGGCTCAGCTAATGTAGTGTCCTTCCCTGTAGTGAATGTGCAGTGACAATCACTTGTAAGGATAGCATAAATTGAATTAAGAATTTATTGCTTCTCTTCTGTGTTTTGATCAATTTTCTGTAACTTTTCTTGGCCTATAAGGTCCAGTTTCTACACTTGGAGATAGAAATGAAGCTTCCTCATTGTGTTGCTTTCCACCTAAATAGTCATTTTTCTGTACGAGGAGAAGACTTCTCGCTCCCCACTCCAAGCATGTTGGCCCAAGTTTCCTTTAGTTTGAGAGCATAGATTGTATTACCTGAATCCTCTTACATGCACTTGTTCGGTTTGGTATTACTTTGACTGTGTCCACAACAGCAGCAAACTTTGCTTTTTTGTTAGTCAAGGTTTTCTGATTGTTTGGCTTGTCATTTTCTATGTGCTTTAAAAAGGTGTCTTTATGAAGTTTGCTGTTCTGGCAATAAACTTTCAGACTTTGGAAATTTTTGTGTTTTGACTTAATTAGGCCTTATACATACAAGGACATTTAGTGACTGATTTTAATGTGCCATAAAATAGGTTTCAACCATTATTTACTAACTAAAGTTGTAAGAAAACCCCTCAAAATACTAGTTTGGAATTTATTGTTTTAAAGAAAAGATGGCCTTCTGAGTTTAGTTCTTTCAGTTTAGCTCCGTGAAAAGAAGCATATGGAAGTAATCTTTCTAGGGACCAAAGCTCTATTCTGGTTTATGCTGGATAATATGTTCAGCAAAAAATATCATAATGCTGGGGAAAAAATAAAATAGCTGAGATTTCTTTCTGGAGAACCTCAATATAAGTAATGTTGCATTTTATCCTTCAAAAGGAAAAATGTGTTCTTGAATCTATGAGGATGGTCCCTGAAGAGTTCTTGACTCTAAACTGAAAAATAAAATATGAGCTAATGTACAAGGAATGATTTATTCTGCCTCACGGTTTCAGTCCATAATCCTGGGCTCCATTGCTTCTGGGTGCATAGTGAAACAGAACTTGATGGCACAGAGGATACATGATAGAGGATACTTCAGGGTGTGCAGGAAGGGGCGGGAAAATGGAAGGGAGGGGCATGCGCCCAGTAACCTACTTCCTCTAGCTAGGCTCTGCCCCCTAAAATTTCCAACATCTCTAAGTATCTCTACCATTTGGGGACCAACCGTTCCACAACAAGGCTATGGAAGACATTTCAAACACATACTGTGTCTGGTATTGGGCAAGGTTCTGCAAGAATTCAATAGAATTTACTGACTGCAAGACATTTGCAGTTTGAATGGGGACAGGAGACACCCAAACAATCAGTGTGATAACAGTAACCAGAGAAATAGGGTCATCTGGCAAAGTTTCCCTGTGTCCTCCAGGTTTCTGTAACTGAATTCTTAGATGGAACTTTTAGTCTGGCAAGATGGCTCTGTGCATGAAAGTGTTTGCTGTGCCATCTTGAAGCCTGGAGTTTGATCCCTGGAAGCCATGTAAAGGCAGAAGGAGAGAACTGGGTCCACAGAGCTGTCCTATGACCTTCACATACATGCTTTGGTACTGAGCAAAACCAACTTGGGGAGGAAAGGGTTTATTCCATCTTACAGTCCAAGGCACGAGCTCAATTAGGAACCGCAAAGGGATGTAGCTTGTTTTCCATGGTTTGCTCAACTTGCTTGCTGTTACGGTCTGGGACTAGCCTGGGAATGGCACTGCTCACATCAATCATGAATCAGGGAAATGTCTCACAGACACACCCGCAGTCGACCTGATAGAAACAGTCTCTCAGTTGAGATTCCCTCTTTCCAGGTGACTCTAGTTCGTGTCATATTGACAAAACCTCACCAGCACACATTGATAATAAATTTTAAAGTATTTTTAAAAACATGGGACAGTCGTAGAAACAGCACGTACTTGACCTAGGTGGGGTTTTGACTTCTTTTGCACACTCTGGGCATCTATATAAGCAGAAATTCAACAGCCGTCATCATGTCATCTTCAAAACTGTCCTTAAGATTTCCCCATTGGTACAATAAAGAGCAAAGGGAAAGAAGCCATAGTTGGAAGTCAAGACTCACCCATTTCTCTTCATAATGAGCTTTATTGGCGAGAAAACCTCACAACCAGTGGAGTTATGATCAGGCCTTGGCTTGAGACAGGGTTAGGAAGGAGAGCTTAAAGTGGACAATTAGAAAAGGTCTCCCTCACCAGGCGGTAGTGGTGCACGCCTTTAATCTCAGCTCTTAGGAGGCAGAGGCAGGAAGATCTCAGTGAGTTTGAGGCTAAGCTGGTCTACAAAGCAAGTTCCAGGACAGCCAGGGCTGTACACAGAGAAAGCCTGTCTTGAAAAACCAAAAAAAAGGGGGGGTCTTCCTCATGGACAGGGAGAACTGGGGAGAGAGAGAGAGAGAGAGAGAGAGAGAGAGAGAATGAGCGCAAACCTTCAGAGAAATCCCCCCCAAACAAAGGAGACTCTCTGGCTATTAGTTTAGGAGAGCTGGCATGAAGTTCTACCCCACATTATTTAATCTGACATACATGCCAAGGAGCCTCTTGCTGGGTAGAACTGTAAGTTTATTGTGCAGCTGTGCAGGTGGAGCAGGCTGGGTTGGTTTGCTGCCTACCCATCTCATCTGTGTGTTCTAACCTCCACAGCAGGGATTAGACAGCTGCAGCCTGCATTCTGGAAGAGAAGGTGAGGGCAGAGGCGGGAAAGGAAGGGGGCACAGCTACTGAGTCTGTGATCCACATCTACTGTTTGGCTATGAAAATAAAACAAAAAGCAACGACTCTAGGCGGAGCGTGAATAAAGACTCTAGAGCTCAACCCTAACTCCACATCCGCTTGAAGCTGCTGACCCCCTTCATTTTCTACTGGTACCATGTTTTCCTCACAACATTCTTTTCTTATTGTTTACTGAATGACCGTACTCTTTTAAAATTAAAAGGTGGGCGATATACTATTGGCAACCAAAATTTCCCTCATAGTTCTTCCCCTGGTGGTAAAGGGAGCGAGGAGGGGAGCATGGATCTGATAAGGAGGCTTACAAATATGAGAACGATTCAGTTCTGGGGATCAAAATAAGACAGGGAGACGAAAGGCTGAGTCCTACAAAAGCAGAGATTCGCCTGGGTTAAAGTGAAGCGCGGAACACTAACATGACATGAAGGAGGGAGGGATGATTTCCACTGGTCAGATTTATGGCAATTTGGCTATTAACAAGAATTATAATGATAGTGAAATAATAATACTGAATTTTAAAACCCAAATTTAACCCCCCCAATTCTATGGTGAAATAAATAATAAAATAGAGACGTGGACAGAATGCTAGAGTGGTTGCTATTACCTGTCAAGCTGACAAAATCTGGAGTTACCTGAGATGAACCTCTGAGCACAAATCCCTCTGTGAGGAATAGTATTTTTTCGTGTGTTTTATTATGAACATGTAGCATGTATCTTTATTAACGATGACCTTTCCTCAGATAAACATACCCAGCCATCCATAAGGTTGCCACCCGCTCACACAATCACATGGTGACCTCCAGGATGGCTCATAAACTTGCTTCTGACAATTTAATTTTAAACAAAAATGTTTACATTTTGCTCTGTTGAATCAAGCTTGCCTATATCAAACTCCATTTTAGAAAATGATCACATAATTGCTACTCTAGTCTTAACCTGCACGGTATAAGTAGACTTTGAAGTCAAAGTGCTGAAATGGAAAGAAAGACATACCAGGTCAGACAGAAGTACACCCCACACGTACAGGAAGTTAAAAAAGTTAAAAGCTTAAACGAAAAACCAAACACAAATATGTCCTGAGACCAGCTACACAGTGACGTCATATTGTAGGTGATGGAAAGTCACATTTTCTTTTAAATCTCGAAGACTAATACTTAATAAAGTTATTGATTTTTATCCCTAGTAAAGAGCTATAGCTGGATAATCATGTTCAGGTTGCATTATATGGATGACAAAAGAAGCAAGAGGGAGGGGCCCACTTCCACAAAAATGATTACTGTGTCACTATGAAAATATTAAATCCCGTTAAATAAAATTTCTTGCGATGTTATTAGGGAATGGATTTGCAAAACAGGGGCTGGAGAGAAGACTCAGAGATTACGAGTATTTGCTGCCCTTCCAGAGAACCAAGTTTCATTTCTCAGTACCTACATGGTAGGTCAGAACCATCTGTAACTCCTAACTCCAGCAGCTTTGACACCCTCTTCTGACCTCCAAAGGCACTAGGCATACATGTGGTACAGACACACACACACACACACACACACACACACACACACACACACACATATATAGGCAAACACCTATACAGATAAAAATACACTTCTTAAAATTAAAAACTATTCAAAGCAGTATCTATGAATACTATCTGAATACTACAGTACTATATGTTACGAACGCAATTATGAATGTACGGGACACTCTAAAATTGCTAAACCGTCAACGAGCCAACATTTAGTGACACTGAACACAGTCACCGGAGGTCAGCTCTGGCCTTTCCAAGATGAGAAGCAGAATATAACTCAGGCAGGAGTTTGATCTCTCATACTCCAGCACAGTGGCTGTGCCTTTCCTTAATATGATGGCTCAAGGAATATGGAACGGATTTCCATCCGGCAATAGTGTTTAGAAACACACAGATGCCAAGCTGCAGTGGAGTCTGTAGCATGCCACTGTGCAGAAGGCTCAGGCGCTCACGTTTTCCACCAGCGTCCCTGTCTGGGGAGGTCCAGGGAGCCAACCTTATTGTTAGCAGGTCAGAGCTGCTTTCAGTGTAGGTGGGGAGCACACTGCAGGTGTCAAAGGGAAGCCCCGTCGTTTGTCGTTCTGCGAGTGACGCTGATTCCTTCAGGCAAAGAACTCAAAAAGTTCAGTCACAGGTTGTCAGGCTGTGGAAAACGCGTAACTCCCAGGGTACAAAGGAAGACTTGTGAAAACTAAGATTGACATCAGCTGTCAATCTTTTAGATCTACAGCTTCGCACAGATGATTCTTACTGCAGAAGTGACGGTGTTTCTATGGCATCAGACACATCACTGGGAATGACAGCTGCTTGTCTATCACTCCAGCCTAGCAGCCTTAGTGTGACAATGGTGTGATCGCTGACTCTGGAGTCATTGGCAGTGCCGAGGCCATCTCAGGCTCACAGTCTTTGGTCTTCACACTTGCTTTGTGGACTTGCTTTTTCAGGACTCCTTGGCTTCTTTGCTTTCCATTTATCTTCAAATGGTTTGTAAAGGATTACCGTTCAGGGTCAGGAATCTCAAATGGAGGTTTCCCAACAGACAGGGCAGATTACTAATATCATCGTTGCTTAGGTCAAGCTTTCCCAAAGATGACAGTAGGGTTGTTTCCTCTGGGAGGGTTTAACTTGTTGTCCCTCAGGTCTGGAACAAGGATTGCATCCAATGCTTAAGACAGTGCCCCTAATGCAGTGGTGCTGGAGAAGGAGCTACATCTTGATTCCTCAGGAAGGCAACAGGAAATGATCTTTCTCACTGGACATAGCTTGAGTATATATGAGACCTCAAAGTTCACCTCCACAGTGGCAAACTTCCCCCAAAAGACCACATCTACTTCAATAAAACTACACTTCCTAAGAGAGCCACTCCCTTTGGGGGACATTTTCTTTCAAACAACCACAGGGTGTTACCACAACATGAGGACTAAATTAAAGGGTCATACCATTAGGACGATTAAGAACCACTATCCTAATGTCTCAGTCTATTCTTCATCTACATGTAATCCTTTCAAAAGTTTACATGAAGGACATTCCAATAGAATACTCTATTTATTTATTTGCAAATAAAGTAATTCCACAGTGGCCAGTCTAGGAGGCACAGGCTCTAGGAGACTTGAATTATAACCCAAATGCTTTAATCTTTTTAGCTTGCTTATTTCGGTGGGCAGACTCTTCAGCTGTCTACTATACAGATAGGATTGCAGCAGAGTGGATAGACAAAACAAAAATAGCAAGCAGAGTTTTCGGATGATTGTTTGAAAGACCTAAATCTTCTACATTAGAAAGCTTCAAATCCCTCCAGTACGCAAGCCAGTTTATTTAGCTAGATATACAGCACCTTCAGGTTTCTTATTTTTCTAATTTCTTTAGGGCACATTTTCAGCTTGTTATGGCTAACATTAAGTTTCCGGAGATTTTCTAGCTCTTTCATAGCAGAAGGAAGGAATGTCAGCTGATCATCGCATACCTCAATAACAGCCATCCAAGAGTGACTGAAGTTGGTGGCTTACGATGATGAACTTGGTCAGATCTGTCTGCTCCCACTCTCATTCAGGAGGTCATTCCCAAGGTTCGGCTGCTATTTTGAATGAAGTCTGTACCACTGGCTGAATGGCAGGACTGAATGACAAGGTTATACCACACTCCCTGCTTCTCTGCCGTGAATGCTGTGTGGCTAGACGCCTCAAGCTCCTACTGTTATGGTTTTTGTCTCTTTAAGAGGCAAGCCACACCCACTCCCAGTGAC
>LOEQ01000816.1:462539-473221 GCA_001685075.1 Bramus lutescens | reverse complement strand
ACACACAGACAGAATATTGTATACATAATAAATAAATAAATATTTAAAAAAAACCCTAGTGACGGTGCTGTAAAGTGGGCTTGGGGGAGAGCGGACCCTTTTTGAGCTATGTATTAGATGATTTATGAAATCTCCAGGCCTTTGAGCAGGACCCACCTCCCCCTTCTAGGTCATGGTTTGCTCAGCATCAGGATATTAACACTCACCTAATGCCTTATATATGGCACCTACATTACTTCATTTAACATTCTCCATGACCCTGTGAGGCGAGAATGATTGCCAGCATTCTGCAGATGAGGAAACAAAACCATCAGAGTGGATACACTGATGCTAACTGGCAGCTGGGGTTTGAATGCAGGCCTTGTGGTTTCTAAGAGTGTGTGTACTTAGTTGATATGTGTAAAATTATTTAGTTTGTACCATGTGCTAGCCCCTTACTCAGATGTTTTCTGTGTATAAACCCACGTATTTGTTTATTTAATCTCCATATCTTTCTGAGATGAGGGTCTATTGCTTCCCTTTTATGGATGAAGAAATTGAGTCAAGGAAAGGTTGATTATGTTGCCCAGTATCTTATAGTCAGTAAATGGCAGAGCTAAGGTTTCAAAAATAGCTGCATGGTGGAGAATGGGGTAGAGCACAGCCGTCCCAGAAGCAGAGATAGAGAGCAATTAGATAGCTGTTGTTATCCAGAGAGGTAGTAGGAGTGTCTAGAATTGGCGAAGTGGCACTGGGGATAGAGAGAATGAAGAGGATTTCAAAGACATTTAAGAGTAAAAGTGTCAGGACTAGGCGATTCTTGGATGTGGTGACAAGGGAAGAGGCAGTTTCTGGGC
Source organism: Bramus lutescens (assembly GCA_001685075.1). Taxonomy (NCBI): domain Eukaryota; kingdom Metazoa; phylum Chordata; class Mammalia; order Rodentia; family Cricetidae; genus Bramus; species Bramus lutescens. The sequence continues at coordinate 472,385 of LOEQ01000816.1, read as the reverse complement.
AGGTGGCTCCTTTCACAGAAATGGGAAGAACGCAGCTTTGGGTGCTAGGGGGCTTAGTTACCTCTGTGTTGCTGTGATAAAAATACCCAACAATAGCAAGGTTAAGAGAAAGTGTGGGGCTGGAGAGATGGCTCAGTGCTTGAACATTGGCGCTCTTCTAGAGGACCTGGGTTCATTTCCCAGCACCTACATGGCAGCTCACAACTGCCTATAACTCGAGTTCCCAGAGATCTGACACCCTCACACAGATGCATGCAGGCGAAACACCAGTGTGCATAAAATAAAAATAAATCATTAAAAAAAGGATGGTGTCATGATTAGTTTTGACACAATGCAGAATCACCTGGGACAGAGTCTCAATAAGGAGTGATCTAAATTAGGTTGGCCTGTAGGCATCCCAGGGAGGGATTTATTAATTGGATTAATTAAGGTGAGGAAATTCACCCCAAAGAGGGGAGTACCATTTTATGGGCTGGGCCCTGTACTAATTCAAGGGAAAAATAACCCAAACACTAGCGTTTCATACATTCTTGTCTCATTCGTAACTATTGGGTGTGAATAGCTACCTCGCATTTGCGCAGCTTTGGCTTCTCTGCAGGGTGGACAGTGACCAGGAACTGTGAACCAAATGAGCTCTTCTTTAAGTTGCTTCTGCAGGTGTTTTATCACAGCAGCAGATGCAAAACCAAGGAGGCTTACAGTTTAAAGTAAAGTCTGTGCTAATAAGGAAGCCAGAGCTACAGGAGCTTGAAGCAGTTGGTCATTGCTTCTGCAACCAAGAATATAGCTTAGAAAACTGGCCCAGGGAGTAGTTCCTCTCACAGTCTTTAACCTCAGTTACCCTAATCAAGATGCTTCTCCATGGATATGGGCCCAGAGACCCTAGGTGAGTCTAGATTTTATCAATTTGACAGTTAAGACCAAACGTCACACAAAACATGAATATATTGAATTTATTTTTGTTCATGTTGGGCTTTTAGTACAACATACTTAATAATTATTAAAACGATTAAAGAAAATTATTGTGTATGTATGATGCGGGGTGGGTCAGGGCAGTTTTGTGGAATCAGTTTCTCTCTTCCCAACTTTGTATGGGTTTCAGGGATTGTACTCAGATCATCAGACTTGTTTGGTGAGCACCCTTTGAGCCACCTTGATCCTAGTATAAGGTACCTAAGAGAGAAACATGATCTCATGACATAGATTTGGGAAACTAAACTATAGTGAGACTTGAAGGCAGAATATTGGCTAGGAAGCATGTTATCGAATGACAAGAGGTTAATGATTAGCATTACATGAAATACCAATATTTAAAAGGAGCAACTTCAAGAACCAGAGGGGCAGAAATAAACATTTATCAGAAGCTAGATGTGCTGATGAATGCCTGTAATCCCCAGCACTCTGGAGACTAAGGTAGGAAGAGGGCCTTAAGTTCAAAGCCAGCTTGGGCTACATAGCAAGATCTTGCCTCACAAACAAAACAAAGGCTGGAGAGATGGCTCAGTTGATAATGTGCTTGCTTCAGAAACATGAGAATTCCTAGAACCAGTAACCTCTACTGGAGAGAGACCTGGGGGCTTGCTGTTTAGCCAATCTTGCCAAATAGGTGAGCTTCAGATTTAGTAAGAGACCTTGTCTGAAAAAAATAGAGAGTGGTTGAAAAAAAGGTTTATCTCCAGCCTCCACATGCACATTTACACGTGTTCCTATATACATGTGTATACATAAACAACAAAAGAGAGCAAAGTTTACCAGGTGCACCAGGACCAGGAGCTCAGATACAACAACCATGACATGTTCTTTGGCTTCAGTAGCAGGAAGAGTGCTAATGGCTGGTGTCAGTCAAGTAGTGATGACAGAGGTGTAGAGATAAACATTTACCAATGGCTGTGAGTCTGGGGAGATAGTGAATCAATCATTAAGAAAGTTAAGCTCAGGTGGGTAATTGTGGCAGATGTCTTTAATCTCAGCACTTGAGAGGGAGAAGCAAGCGGATCTCTGAGTTTGAGGCCAGCCTGGTTTACAGAGAGTTTTCCAGGACAGCCAAGGCTACACGGAGAAACCCTGTCTTGAAAACAAACAAACAAACAACAACAACATAAATAAGAAAGTTAAGCTCTGAAGGACTGGAAAGAGGACTGAGGCTTTAGAATTTTGAGATAATTTTTTTTTTAAATAAGGGAGAGCTGCAGAAAAGGAAGTACTAGATTGTCATTTAAATACTATTTTCCTCCTTCGGTTTGATTTTTGCAGGATGAAATCACAATATGCCCTTATGATTCCAATCATCATATGCCTAAATCATCATTAGCAAAGCATATGGAATCTTGCAGATTGAGGAAGCTGGGCTATGCCAAAGAAGAAGAGGTAACATTTGTTTATTGCATCATATCGTGTAATTCATTCATCAATAAGTCAGGAGGGTGTATTATGATCCCTTTAGAACACAGTACTTTGCCTGACTTCACAAATTGTTAGAAACTTCAGTAGTGGTATTATTTCTATCAAATCTTAAAGCAGACAATTGTGCAGTCTTCAAGAATACTAGCTAAAGTTTCTCTATTTGTTTTCTCACTGTTTAGGATGAAATGTATAATCCTGCTTTTTTCTATGAGAATTTGAAGATTCCTTCAGTTACTTTGAGTAAGTATATTAGATTACAATTGAAAAATAGTCTAGTTTTTATATTTTTCTTTAGCAAAAGAATGGATATTATAGACATGCTTGTAATTAGTGATAATAGGAATAATTAATACACAATGAAGATAATTCATTTAATGTAAAAATAGGATTGGGCTTTTGTTAACAGAAGTAAAAATCTTGCAAAATTTTGTGTAGTAGACCAGGCATGGTGGCACACACCTCTAATTTCAGCACTTGGGAGGCAGAGGCAGGCAGATCTCTGTGAGTTTGAGGCCAACCTAGTCTGGCAGAGTGAGATCCAGGACAGCCAGGACTGTTACACAGAGAAACCCTGTTTCAAAACAATAAAAAGGAACAATTATATGGTAGGGCATATGCCTCCCTTCTTGGTTGTAACAAAATATGACTATAGAACAATGACTGAACATACAAGGGAGGGTGGGATTGTGGTCCATCCAGTGGGAACTGAAGATAAAGAAAGATGAAAATAGGAAATGTGTTCCAGTTATTTGCAGTATATGGACAAAGTCTTGAGTGATCTCTAGAAACAGACATCCTGATTCAACTCAGGTATGTAGGTGACTTTTGGTGCACTGTTGCCCTGTTGATTGCCTAAGTTTCATTATTTCTTGTACTGGAGATTGAACCTAGAGTCTGTTATTTTCCAGGGAAGCACACTATTCTCATACCTTAAAGATTATGATAAATCTAATATACTTCAAATGTTGTCTGGACTCTCAGAGATATTAGTTATTAGTTGCTTAAATTTGTACCTGCTAATCCTGAATGCCTGATTATGTTTTCTGAACTAATTGGAAACTGATCACTTAGTGGACTGGAAAAAAAAATTCTTACTGAGATTATAGACCTTAATTTGGATTTTTCTTTTTCAGATAAGGATTCACAGTTCCAGATAATTAAGCAAGCTAGAACTGCAGCTGGGAGCGATGGCGATTGTTATAGTCAAAGTAAGTGTTGTAGTCCAGCTAATTTGTGAATCAAGGTATTTTTCCTCATATAAGCATGATATTACTTCTCAAGAAAACCTTTGTGGAATGGTTACACTGAAAAAGGATCAGTTTTATATTTAACGGTGGAATAGCTTACATTGTTTCAACTTGATTATTAGCTATTTCCTATTCAGATACACTGGAGGCTCCCTCAGACGCCATCTCAGCCAGGGGTGCTGTTTTGGCATTATCTGATAGGTGTGGTTGCCTTGCGGGTAAGTTGTTAAAAGACAGATTTTTTTAGTGAGTAGGTATGTTGGATAAGGGTGTCTTCTTGTTTTGTTCTATTGGGGTGCGAGTCCCTGCCCTTGAGAGCTTGAAAATGTTGAAATGCACATACTGCTAAACATGCAGTTTCCACTGCTGCTCTTGGAATATTCCCTCCTGAGTCTGTACCAGGAAAGCACAAGCACAGTGGTTTACCTGCTGTGCTGTGGTCTTACACCGTTTGTGGGGCCTTATACCCTGCTTTGGAGCTGTTTTCAAAGGGTTCTGCCTTAGAATTTGACAGAGACTAGAATAAAAAAGTTAACTATGAGCTAAAAGAACAGCTTCACTCAAACAGAAGGAACAAAGGTATTAAAGGGTTTAGACTTTTGAGTCTGGTGTGACATTTAGTCAGAGCACAACTGGCTCCTCTTGCCAAGGTTGTCTTTCTGTGGGAGGTGGACTGCTGCTCTGTCCCCTGTTCCCCATTGTCTTGTGTCCCCCTGCCCCCACCCCCAAGTCGTTATGCAGGTTTTCTCCCTTGTTGGAATTCAGTCTTTCCCGAAAACTGTTCTAAGAAGCCATGTGTCACTATCTGGACTTGATTTCCCCCGAGTTGCCCTGTGGCTTTAGAAGGAAGATTATTTTGTCCTTGGCCTGTGTATCTTGTGTTAGTTACTTCCAGTAGCTAGAAACACAGTTTTGATTTGTGTATTTGTGGGGGTGAGGGTGGCACATGTGCCATAATAAAGGGTAGAGGTCCAAGGACTACTTTAGGAAGTGAATTCTCTCCTTCCACAGTGTAGCTTCTGAAGGTTGAACTCACATGGTCGGGCTTGGTGGCAGGCATCTTTATCCACTGAGCCACCTTGCCAGCCTAAACACGTTTCTTGTATTTCCTTTCAAAGCTCCCACATTGGTGCCTGTTGGCCTTCAGCTCAGCTTTAGTCTTTCATAGTCTATTGTTACTGTTTATTGGCTCTGTTAGTTAATAGACTAGTAGAATTTATTTTTTAAAAAAATGAAGGTTTTTTTTTGAGAGTCTTGGCTTTTAAGACATTGACTGTAGACAGAAGTTTCTGCCCTGCCCAGTCCCACAGCTGTTCTTACTTTGATTATAAACTGTTTAGCCAATTAGCTCAGGCTTACTATTAGCTAGCTCTTACAGCTCAAATTAACCCATAATTTTTATCTATGTTTAGCCACATCGCTTGGTTTCTTTTCTTAGTAAGACATTCTCCTCTTGCTTTCTCTGCTTCTGGATGACAACTGACTCTCTGCCTTTCCTCTTCCCAGAATTCTCTTAGTCTGGTCACCTAGCCTATACTTCCTGCTACTGTCCAGTCAGCATTTTATTATTAATACAAGTGACAAATCGTTACAGCATGCAAGAGCCTTATTCCACAGCACTTAGCTGGCTTAGATAGATTAATGAATTTGTTTTGGAGTTGAAAGAGTTGTTGGATTATGGGTTCCAGGGTCTATATTTTGCAGATAGGAAATTAACTGGCTGATAGGGCCAATTTGATAACATCCTTGTGTGTTTGTTCTAAAAGCCTGGTGTTTTTGTTCTTTAGTAAGGTTCTTCCCCTCTGTACCTCCTCCCCCTGTTTCTTTGAGACAGGGTCTCTAGCTGAGGTTCCCTCAGTCTGACAATGACCCTATCTCAGCCTCCCTTGTGAATGCTGGAGATCCTGGTGTGTGCCACACATCCAGCTGATCCATTTAGTTATTTATTTATCTATCTATCTAGTTATTTATTTATTTATTCATCATTTTTAAGTACTTTTATCCCTGAGCTCTTTTGCATGTTCCATTTCTTTTTTCCAGCAAGCTGTGCTGTGTTGGAGAAGTGTTTTCCCGTCTCTAGGTGGAGAAACACAAAGGGAAGAAACTCGCCTTTGCTGGGTAGCAGCAAGGCTGCATCCAGAATGAAATTCTGTTTGTGTCACAGGCTCTCAACTGAGTTCTTCTATTTTGGGTTAGAAATGATCTTCATGTAGTAAAAGTCATGGACTGGAGTTCTTTTCGATGTTCATATGTGTTACATCACTGTGAGAACATCAGACTGCACACACATGCTGATATTAGTGCTGTTCACCCTTCGTTTGTCAGTCTAAAGAAGAAAGTCTGCCATCCACCCTTGCATAAGTAGCTTGTGAGATTAGTTCTTCTGTGCAGTAGAGCAGTTGCCTTGTCTTTTGAGAGTAGGCCTGGCAAGTGCTAAGGTGATTTGATAGACAATGAGAAAAAGCTAATGGGCAGACAGTGTTAGTATGGCATGGATGAGTTTTATATAAGTGAATAATTTAGAAAATATCACAGTATGAATTTATAAACTGGACAGTAAAATTTAGACATTGAGCTCAGTTCATCACAGAAACAGTTATTTTGGTTTTTAATTTTTTTGTGGTACTGGGGATTGAATTTAGGACATCTGAGAATTGCTTTGAACTTTGTAGAGAAACTTACTTGACTTTAAATTCTATCTTAAAATTGAATTGTGGCCGTGTGGTGGTGGCACACGACTTTAATCCCAGTACTGGGGAGACAGAGGCAGGTGGATCTCTGTGAGTTTGAGGCCAGGCTGGTCTACAAGAGCTAGTTCCAGGACAGTCACCAAAGCTACACAGAGAAACCCTGTATCAACCACCCCCCCCCAAAAAAAAACCCAAACCAAAAAACAACCAACCAAACAAAAATATTGGATTGCTTTGAGTAACTATTTTAATGTGATCTGTAACCCTCCTTTAAAAATATGTTTAAATCCCATGTAGGGGTCTGCATTTTTTTTTTTTAGCAAAATTATCTTTGTGGTCCACTTATGTCCTAGATATTTTTACATCTTTGACCCGAGGACAGGAATCTCCTTCACTGCCTTCTTATTGATTTATTTATGTGAACGTGAAGCAGTATGCGTTTCCTCGTCTTACCCCTAGTTTAGGGTACATGAGAACGGAAGTCTGTTGGCAGTGAAAGTGTGTTTTCATTGTGCCTATTGTGCCAGTCAGACCTAAGCTCTGCTGACCTCCCCATGATGGGAACAGCCTAGGCCTAGGTGTTTGTTTGCTGTCTTGTGCAGCTATTTTGACTGGTTTTATAACAAAGGTATTAATTTTGATCATAAATAGTAACTTTATACTTAGTGGTTCATCTTTTTCTGCAGTATTAAGCATTTATGTTGCTGTAAGTTTCCTGACACATATTTGAGACATAGCCATGATTTGCTATTAGTGTTCTATAGAAGAACCTTGGAGGGCCATTTGAGCAAGTTAGTTTTCTCCCATGAGCTTTATTTATTTAGTTTTAAATTTAATGTTAGGGTTTGTCCCTTTGTGGGTGCTCTGTACATTCATGAGTGCTACACAAAGACAGTTCCTTTTACTAAAATATGTGTGCTGCAGGTAAGTCTTCCTGTCATGGCAAGTGATAACAATGAAAAATGTGCATCAGAGTAAATTGCTGTCTGGTTTTGAATGGATGAGAGTTCTGGAGATGGGAAGGGGTGATAGATGCGTATAGTGAAGTCTGGTCCAGTGCTCTGCACTGTGTAAGTAAAACTACTAAGAAGGATGAATTGTGTTTCATTTGTATTTTACCACAACTTAAAAAATGCGAAAGAGGACACAGACTTACAGCAATTACAGCACATAAACCATGTGGAAACTTATAGTCTGAAAATTTATACTTCCTATAAATGAAGCTTGCTTAAGTGTGTTATCCTTTTTTTAAAAAATCAAAAATAAACTGTCATGAGAGATTTGAAATGTAGTTTGTTGCTTAACCTTTTCTGTGCTTTTTCTTTTTCAGTAATTGGGGTGAGTATAAAGAGGAATTAGGAACCTGAATGTACTCCTTATTTAAAGATATGCAGTATCCTTTTTGCAAATGATATCCTTTTAAAAGTATCACTGAAACTTCTGACTTTATCTCAATAGTTGTCACTCTTAGAAGTCTTGGTTTAGAATTCTGATTGAATTTTAATAAGTTTAAGTATTAGTTTCTATAATAAAGAAATTTAAGATTAATAAAAGAACTTTGAGCTTGTTAATTTTACTGTTTTCTACATTTTGTATTTTTCCTCTCAGATTTTTAAAGCTGATATTCAAAGGAATTAGGCTCACCAAAGCCTGTTTTATATAGTATATTATGTTAACACCCGCTACATAAAGTCTTTTGATAATGCCTCAGCATCAGAGTGACGGGCTGATTTAAGAGGGAGTCGTCCCTCCCCACTCATTTCCAGCCCCTTGTAACAATGTCCAGGTGTCATTATCTCATCTGTTAAACCACAGCCTCGGTGCCTCTGAGCTCTCCTGAGCTTGTGGAGAAGTGTGACGGCATTTCTTCTTCTATTTCTTTTTGTATTTTTGGAAGCTTAGTTCTTAGTATGCTCTTATTTGAATTCTTTAGCCTCTTATCTAAGAAGTTAATGAGGTCTCAGGACAGCTACTGTTAACTCATTAGGGTGATCCTTTAGAGTGATGTTCTGTTTTCAGTGGGAAGATTTGTTTTCAACTGCTTTGTTTACAGTTACAATCATTTTATTTCTTTGAGAATGTTTGAATCTCAAAACAAAATTTTTCTTCGATGTTTTAATACATCATACCAAGGTATTGTATATATTTATTGTTCATTCATGAGCAGATTTTAGAATGATCATAACTATTGGGTGCACTGCTGTTACCTTTTTTCTGTTTGATTTAGTTAAGCCAGCATACTTCCTATTTCGGAAATTAAAACTAGTTTAAGTCTTCTCCTGGTCTTAGGAAGTTTAGGAGTTCTACTTAAAAAACAAAACAAAACAAAAAAAAACCAAGAGTCTCACTGTGTAGCCCACCCTGGTTGACCTCTTGTTGTGTAAGCCTGGCTGTGATCTTCCCAATCCTGATAGCTAAGATTACTAGTGTGTGCCACCACACTTGACTTAATTTACATGTTTTGATTCCCTATTTTAGTCATTGCACAGATGTAATGAACTTGAGTGTTGAACTATCTAATGCTTCATATGAGTTATTTTTACATATTCATGGCCCTTTAGTTTGTTTTCAGAAGGAAAAATGTACATTGCCTACTAAAAATATTTTCAGCTTTCATGAGGGAAAAAGGCAAATACATGGAAGTAATTCCTACTTTGTATAGAGGTTGTACTTGAGAAATTATACAAAAGCTTTCTTAACCTGTTCCTATGGCTTGTGCCTGTAGTCCGAGCTACTTGGGAAGCTGAGACAGGAGAAGCCTTCAAGAATCCCTTGTAGTTGAGAGTCTGCATCAGCCTGGCAAGCATGAAGGGAAAACAGGCTTTCTAATGAGCAAGTCGGTTCCTGTGGTTATTACTGCCTGATTCCATAGACCTGGCTTAACCTTGTTTGGAGAGAGTAGCAGACATCATGAACATTAGCATTTACCACATCCTTTTTTATGTAAAAAAAAAATTAGCTGTGTTATCATTGCATTGTTATAGCATGTATTTAAAGAGAGTGTAAGTCCACACACTTCATCATTTGCTCTTGTCTTATTTTACCTTAGGAATGTATTCTTCGGTGCCTGTTGAAGTTCCTCTGAATCACAAACGATCTGTGTGTGACCTTACCCAAGCAGATCGCCTTGCCCTTTATGATTTTGTCATTGAGGAGACAAAGAAAAAGCGCTCTGGTTCTCAAGTCTTTGAAAACGACAGCGATCTGTTTGTAGACTTGGCTGCTAAAGTCAATCAAGGTTAAAGATGAACATCATTCTTTACATTTCTTGTCGTTCTGTCTCATGAGTATTAGTAAAGTGATTTCATTTTTGTGCCACTTGAGGTGGGGTATGGTGGTTTTGTATCATCTCTTATTGGCATTGATTAATGGTATTGCTTACGAATGGAGTTTTACTTTGATTTGTACTTTAAATAGCTCCACCTATAAAAGTGCTATTTGTCTGTAATCTGTGGAGTTGAACAATTCTATGTTTACCTAGTAGTGGGTTTAAAACAAAAAAAAAA
>LOEQ01000816.1:442171-462395 GCA_001685075.1 Bramus lutescens | reverse complement strand
TAGTTTGTGTACATAATGTAGTATATTTTTGTGTACATAATGTAGTATATTTTTTGAAACTTTTTATGTGTTACCTTGAAACATACTGAACAGGATTATTCCTAGCAATAGGTTCTTAATTTAAAAGTGAGGCTAGAGAGAGATCAGTGGCTAAGAGCTTGTAAGGCTCTTTCAGAGTTTGGTTCTCAGTACCCACATTGGGTGCTCACAGTTGCTCGTAACTCCAGCTCCAAGGGATTAGATGTCCTCAGGACTCTCCAGACACCCTCATTCATATGGACAAACCCACAAACATACACATAATATAATATGTATATTATATATATATATTACATATTATGAATTGAAAAGCTTCTAAAGATGTAATAAGTTTATTCTTTCATTAGACAATAGCCGAAAAAGTCCAAAGTCTTACCTGGAAATCCTGGCAGAAGTGAGAGATTATAAAAGAAGACGGCAGTCCTATAGAGCCAAGAATGTTCATATAACCAAGAAGTCATATACTGAGGTGAGTGTCACATCATTCTGTAGTGTTTGTGTGTAGAGTAATAATTCCCCATGGTTTCCTGGTCTGGTTTGTGCCCTTGGAGTTTTTTCTAAAGTGTCCTGAGAGTGCCACACATGGTTTGTACTTGCCCAGTGTTTGCAGGCCCACCTCTCTGCCAGGCAGAGGCTTTCCTGGTACTGACATCATCTGTGGAGGTTGTGTAGCCTTTTAAAGACATTTTTTTTTGAGAAAGGGGCACTGTGTTGTCATGAGAGTATAAATTTGGGCTTTCACTTGCCCTTGGCTTGAGAGGGTGGGGAGTATGTTGAGATTGGCTCTCTATGTAGTCCTCTCTGTCTTGGAACTTGCCAGGTTGGTCTTGAACTCACAGATCCTCTTGCCTCTACTTCCTGAATGCTGGAATTAAAGTCGTGCACCACCATGTTCCTTGGCTTGAGTTTTGACTCTGCTGTTTGTCATTGACTTGGATGAGTTATTTGAGCTTTTTTTATTTTAAAATTTTAAGATTTTATTTACACATATGCCTTAGTATATATGTGTGCATTATGTATGTTTAGGTGCCCATATCCAGAAGAGGATGTTGGATCTGGAACTGGAGTTATAGATGCTTGTGGGCCACCATATGGGTGCTGAGAATTGAACCTGTGTCCTTTTGAAGAGCAGCCAATGCTCTTAGCATCCTTTCCAGCCCCCACTGAGCTTTCTTAGATTCTGGGAGAGACCCCTCCTCCTTTTTATAATAGTACAACCTTAGCAGGGTTATCATGAGGATTAATAAAGATAATACAAATTCCTCAGCCAGGCAGTGGTGGCACTTATCTTTAATCTCAGCACTAGCAAGGCAGAAACAGGTGGATCTCTGAGTTCGAGGCCAACCTGGTCTACAGAGTGAGTTCCAGGATAGCTAAGGCTAGCTATACAGAGAAACCCTGTCTCAAAAAGAAAAAGAAAAAAAAAACTGGAAAAAAAGAAAGAAAAAGAAATTCCTCAGTAAATAATTGTTACTTTTCACATCAATATTTTTCAAGATTTATTTTTATTTCATGTATGCTTTGCTTGCATCTGTGTCAGTGTATCACATGTGTGCAGAGGCCAGAAGAGTGTGTTAGATTGCTGAGAACTGGAGTTAGGAGTGTCTATGAGCTGTCGTGTGGGTGCTGGGGACTGAGTGCAGGTCCTCTGCAAGACAAACCAGTACTCTCAGCTGTTGACTTGTTTCCCCAGCCTCTTTTGCAGATATTTTAACACACTTTTACAGTATTTTACCAAATATTTAGCCTGAATTTTAAAAAATTTTTTATTAATTCAGTCATTGGCTCATTCATTCACTGAGACAGGTTCCCTCACTGTCTGTAACCCAGAGCTCAGGCTGTCCTGGAACTCACAGTGTAGCTCAGGGTGAACTTATTCTTAGCAGTCTTTCTTTCTGTACTCCTGAGTGCTGGGCTTACTCTCGTGAGCCTCCGTGCCTGTTGAGAAATGTGCTTTTTATTGTAAATCAGTCTCTTTATGATAAAATATCTAGACTTTAGGTGTCGTTTAATTGGGAAATTGATGAATTTTTGGTACATAAATTACTTTACCCAGACCCAGTTCCCATATTAAACTCTAATTGTTCTGTATGATTTCATCCCTGATGTCAAAGGTTTGGCAGTCTAGCCTCATATTGTCTGCATTTTATTTTGCTTTCGTCCAACGGGTCTCTGAAGCTGTCTGGTGACACATGGTGCTGCCTTACATGCAGTGCTCTTCTTTTCTGCTACTCTGAGTCTCAGTGGGTGTAAGGGCCACTCATCCACGTCCACAGTGTACTGGCTGCCGCTGCTTCTGAGCTGTCACTGCTTCATTACAATAACACTTTGCCACACACCCAACCTTGCTTTTCTTAGAGTGGTTTTCATAATTAGAATATATTTTAGACTTGCCTATTTCAGGAGAAGTCTGGAGCTGTATGGTGCTATAGGCTCGCAAATATTTGATTCTTCACTAGGTCCCCTCTGGTCTCATATCCTTGGAATCATGTTACTGTTGGTATTCTTTATCATTTTATGATTGACCTTTTCTTATGAAAATATGCAAGCATACTCAAGGGAACAGCACAGTGTAGGGAGTTTATGTTCTCTTAATTGTCTCCCTCCTGCCTGTACACTGGACACTTTACCCCTTGCTTTGTTTGCATTTTACCCTTTCCTAGCTTCCATTTCATGCCTTATATAATTTACTTTGCTCTGGACTAGAACCTGAATTTTGACAAGTTTCAACAAAAAGTTACATATTATAGTTATCATGCACAGCGCACTGCTGTAACATGTGCAAAGGTGATGGTAACAAGATGTCATCTGAGCTTTTAGTGCTGTGAGTGTAACCTATTACAGACTCTGAGTGCTAAAGTCTGAGGGAGCAGAGCTTCTTTTTAAAAGGTTAGACTGGTGTGAGGTCATAGAGGCCATAGCTCCGAGGGAAAAGGGAAGCAAGGAAACTTAAGGAAACTCCTGGCCTTTTCCTGTGTGGTAGGCCTGTGCTAGGTGGGTTCTAGGTAGATATCTAAGTTAGGGTTTCTGTTGCTGTGTAGAGACACCATGACCACGGCAAGTCTTATAAAGGAAAACATTTAACTGGGGTGTGATTGTTCAGAGGTTTAGTCCATTATCATCATGGCAGGAAGCATGGCGGCATGAAAGCAGACATGGTGCTGGAGAAGTTGCTGAGTTCTACATCTGGATCAGCAGGCAGCAGGAAGAGAGAGTGACACCGAGCCTGTCTTGAGCTTCTGAGACCTCAAAGCCCACCCCCAGTAACATACTTCCTCCAACAAGGCCATACATCCAATAATTTTGTGGGAGCCATTTTCATTCAAATCACGACAGTAGGCTTTCATGAACTCACGTAAAGCTATCAAAAAGTAGTCTAAGCAGGGCAGTGGTGGCACATGCCTTTAATCCCAGCACTTGGGAGGCAGAGGCAGGTGGATCTCTGTGAGTTCAATGCCACCCTGGTCTATAAGAGCTAGTTCCAGGACAGCTAGGGCTGTTACACAGAGAAACCCTATCTCAGGGTTAAAAAAAAAAAATAGTCTAAGGGGGTTGCTCTAGAGATAGGTACTAGAGCTGGACTGTGACTGCGGGTGTGAGTGGCTCATGCACTTCTGGCTCAGACTGGGCTGCCTTGGGGTTTCCGTGGGAGAATATATAATGGGTAAGAAGTAGGGGTAAGGATTTTCCAGATGGAAAGCAGTGGGCATTGGTAAGTACAGATTAAAAACGTTGAGGGTCTTTTGGGACTAGCTGGAGCTTAGGGTCCTGTGGAAATTGCCTAGTGTGCTCACTAAGGCATCTACTGTGTGGTGTCCTGAAGTCATGGAGGACTCCCAAACCCTGTTGAGTATTGGCATTGTTCTGTGTTTAGCTTTTGGAGCTATTGAAAGTTTCTCTGAGGGAGGGGAAAACTGCAGTCAAGTCTGAATTGTAGTGGCTTTCTGTTTGTTTGTTTGTTTCTTTTTGAGACAGGGTTTCTCTGTGTAATCCTGGCTGTCCTAGAACTCACTATATAGACCAGGCTGGCCTTGAACTCCCAGAGATCTGCCTGCCTCTGTCTCCTGAGTTCTGGGTTTAAAGACATGGTCTACTATGCCTGGCTCTGTAGTGTCTTTCTTTGGTAATTGCCCCTATTTCTTATACTTTGAAACATTTCTTTGGCAGACAGGAGAGGTCTCAGCTCTGTTTTTGATTTATCTGTCTTCCCTGGGACGAGTCCTGTGCTTGATAGTGTGGGTTAGATAGAAAAGAAGTTTTGAAGTGGTTCTCAAAGCTTATGGACTTGACTCTTTTCGAGAGCATCTGTGAAGTAACTGTAAGATTTCACATTCTGTCTTTCATCTTGGTTTAATTGTCAGGTTTTAAAGTCATGTGCAGATAGATAGATTCATACAGAAGTTATGAAACTAGGAACAGCAACAAGAATTCTGCACAACTTTACATTTTGGGTGTTGTGCCTTGTGTACTCACCATTTCCATCCACCCTCTTCCTTTTTGTTCCTTCATTCTTCTTTAATTCTTTAAAAATTTACTTGTAACGTGATGGGTTCATTCTGCTGTTTTAGTCTACATGTGCCGTTATTCTTTGCTCTTATCCATGAACTCCCCATTGTCTTCTGTTGTCTCTGCCCCTCCTTCTGCCTTCATGTCACATGCATTTCATTCTAAACCTCTTTTTATCTGCTTGCCCTTTCTCGACAGTGCTTCACTGTGTGGCCCAGGGCGTTCTAGAATTCCTTTGGTATTGGGATTATAGGCATAGGCACCCAACCATTTTCCTTTCTGTACATGCTTTACTATTTTGTATCTGTACATTTTTTCCTTAAGTTATTCAAGAGTAAATTTCATACATTATGATTCTTGATCCCAAACTGGTATGTATGTGTTTCCAGAGAATAAGGCTGTTGTTTACTTTCATAGTCATAACATAACTCCAGCTTCAAATTTAATATTGAAATAATACTGTCATCTATCATCTATTCACCAGTGTGAATTTATAGTTCCTAAATACGTGCCTCTCATAGTCCATTGTATCATAACCCTTAGTTTTTAGTGATGACAAGCAGAGATTTTTTCTAAAAGATTTTATTTTTAGTTATATGTATGTGTGTGGTTATATGAACATGAGTGCAGGTGCCCAAGGAGGCCAGAGAGGTCATCAGATCCCCAAATTTTGAGTTATAGGTGATTGTAAGCCACACCACCTAGATGCTGGAACCAAACTTGTTCTTCTGGAAGAACAACAGATTCTTTTAACCTTGAACCTTCTCTCCAGCCCCATTTTCCAAGTTTTATGATCTTAAGTTTTAGAGCAACTTCCCTGTCTGACATTTGGTTTTTTACTCCTTCAAGGTAATTCGGGATGTGATAAAGGTACACATGGAAGAGCTCAGTAACCACTGGCAAGAACAGGAACGAGCAGAAGATGGTGCTGAAAAGTATGCCATTGTCTTTACTGATGCGGCGTTTGCTTATTTAATTTTCTGTTTGTGTTGAACCCAGTGCCGTGCACTTGCTGTATAGTAGTGTGTCTCTCATGTACTGTAATTGTGGGTATGCACACTATGTCTGGCTTAAAGTAGTATCTTTTTAACTATCACCTATATGTGCTATTAAACTGTACCATTATTCTTGGTAACATGCTGTGATTCATTGGTGCTTGTTTATTGCCAGTGCTCAGAATTACTGTTCTTAGAGTTGTGATATTGTCAGGTATAGGGATGAGCAATCATATTAGGGAAATAAGTAAGTAATATTATAGTGGTTGTTTCTTTGACTGCTACCTTTGTGTAGTATAAGATTAAGCTTGTTTTTTCACACTCTCTCTGCCATTGGTATGATACAGAATATTATACATTAGGTTGGTGGTCTGTGTGTGCAGTAAGACCACTGGTGGAAGGAACTGATGGATATTCCTTTCTGCACTGCAGAAATGAAGAAAGGCGATCAGCTTCGGTAGACTCACGACAGTCTGGTGGAAGCTATTTGGATGCGGAAAATTCACGACATAGAAGGGCTCGGAGTAGGAGCCCACACAAACGAAAAAGAAATAAGGATAAAAATTCCGAGTCAAGAAGAAGAAAAGAGAGGTGAGTCTGTCTACCCCTGAGTTATCCTGCATTGTTGACTTTGTTGTAGAATGCAGGAAAATACATTGTAGGAATAAGCTAAGGTGGGGGAGGAATCAGTGGGAATTCTTCAGATTCACTGTAGCTAACTTCATAGAATACCCCTGTAGTGTTGTATTCCTAGTTCTGTGTGCGTGGTAAAACATTGCCCTCCCCAGTTCAATTTGTGGTATTGGAAATTGAACCTAGAGACTCATGCATGGTAGACCAAGTGCTCCACTCCTGAGCTGTAACTTCAGTTCTTTTCTATATATTTAATTTTGAGAAAGAAAACTGACTTTGTTACCCAATATGGCCTTGAACTCACTATAGAACCCAGGCTGACTTTGAACCTTTGATCTTCTTGCCTCTGCTTGCCAAATAGCCTGGATTATAGACTTGTACCACCAGGTGACTTGCTTGGTGCCCCCACCTCCTTTTTAAAAAAATAACTTCTTAACCTGATGTGAAAATAATGTCTAGATAAGGCAGTGTTATGATATTGCTTAGACCTTTCTTCTGTTCATATTGTCCTCTCCTGTTTCTCATTCTTCATGCTAATTCTCTAGTTGGAATATTTTTAGAATCAGACACATCCTAATTTTAATCAGTAAATTTTACTCTTGGTAGTATAATTTTGATAACTAGGAGATATGAATTAATGTTAAATAATATATTTAAACTATCTAATCTTGTATGCCACCTGCTTCCTGGGCATCCCCCTGGATGTCACATTCACCAGGGCTCTGACTAAACTGTTTCTTGTTCTGTCCTTCTTCCCCAGTATTCCTGTCCTGGTTGGAGGGATAACCCTCTCAATCTTACCTAAGCCGGAAATCAGGTAGTCATTTACTGCCTACCATCTGGTCAGGTCCAAATTTCTGTCCATTCTGCTGTGTGCCTCCCTCCTGTTCCCGTTGCTGTCTGAACAGACTAGAGAATAATGGTCGTCTTTTGGGTTGCTGTCTGAACTTAAACTATGTGACTCCAATTCTACTGTGCTGCCCAAGTGAATTCTCTTAAAACAGAGCAGCAGCAAAATCCCCACTCCTTTGAATGGCTTTCCGCATTTAGGATCAGTTTCTGCTTGTTTCTTAGACTTTCCATTACCCCATGGAGTGCAGAATCTGCCCTGGGTAGCCTGACTTGAGTTTTTATTCATAGCTATGCCACTTTGCACTGTGTCCTAATTTTTTTTCTTTTTAAAGGCTTGCTTGGTAAAGTCTTATGTTTTCCTAAGCCCTCTTTTGCTCAAGCAAAAAGGACAGTCTTACCTAGCACAATATTGTTTGTTGAACTTAGTAGTTCCTTCCCCAGGAGAAGGGTAGCTCCTGGCAGGCAGGGTCTGTGTCCTACTTAGTTTTGTTGTATCTGTTTGTTTTTTGTTTTTCTGAGACAGAGTCTCACTGGGTCACTCTGGTTGTTGTGGAATTTACTATGTAGACAAGCTGGTCTTAAATTCACAGAGATATACCTACCTCTGCCTCCCAAGTGCTGGTATTAAAGGTGTGCACCACCATGCCTGGCTTTTTGGTTTGATGTGCACAGTGCTATCAAACACTAGGCTTTCACATGATGTGTCACTGCAGGGCCAATGGTGAAGAATTAGTGAATCTTTTTTTAAAAACTTATTTGCTGGGCTGTGTTGGCACATGCCTTTAATCCCAGCATTCAAGAGGCAGAGGCAGGTGATTTTGAGGCCAGCCTCTACAAAGTGAGTTCCAGGGCAGTCAGGACTGTTACACAGAGAAACTGTGCTCAGAAAAATAAATAAATAAATAAAAGTTACTTATGTTTGTGTGTGTGTGTGTGTGTGTTTGTGTGTGTGTACTTGCATGAGCTTATGTACACCCAGTGTGTTTAGGGGCCCATGGAGGCCCGAAGAAGGCATTGAATACTCTGGATCTATAGCTATGGGCACTTGTAAGCTGCCTGGGTGATGGGAACTGAACCCTGGTTCTCTGCAAGAGCAGTCAACATTCAAGCCAGCTCTCTAGCCCAAGTAAAGCTTTTTGTATTGGTGTGATAGTTTTGCTAATCTTACTGTCATTCTGTAGGTCTAAAGCTAGCTGTGATGTAGTTCTCTTACAATGATGAAACACTTGCTTAGTTACCCCTCTGTCTCCCACAGATGAACTCTTGTCCATCTAGTAGACACTGTACTTTGGCTCTTTACAGAGTTGACATCTCTAATCAATCCCTATAAACTTACATTGGGAGTCTGCAATGTGAATATGAAGTAGTCTTGTTAGAGAGGATAACCAGTGTACGTGCAGGAAATACTTCCTCCTAGTGATTTCTACATTCGTTCCTAAAATGGAATGAGTTAGAGAAGGTTGAGACAGCAGCTAGAATAAAGAAGTCAGATAATTTAAATTTTTTTCTGTACCTTTAGTATTCTCTTTGAAATGGATTCTCTTGTCATCTAACATTAACATATATTCAGAGTTATTTTAAAGCAAATCTCCAAAGTATAATCCTATTTTGCTTACCTTTTTTCCCTTTTTCTTTTACTTTTGAGATATCATATCCTCCTCCTTGTCATTCCTCCCTCCAAACTTCTCTATACCCCTCCTTGCTCTTTCAAATTCTTGACCCTTTTTTCATTAATTGTCCTTACATGCATATATGTATATGTGAATTCCTAAATATAGCCTGCTCAGTCTGTATGTTACTTGTATATATGTCTTCAGAGCTGACCATTGGTATTGATTGGATAACCAAATGGTTGCTCTTTCAGAGTACTATTTCTCCTGCTCTGAGAATTCCTTGGTTGCTTATAGTTCTTTGTGTAGGCTAGAGGCTTCATGGGCTTTCCCCAGTCCTCTTTGGCATGTCTGTTGTTGTCTTTGCTCTGGTCCTGTAGGTAGTTATGTTAGTGAGACTTTATGAGTGTAATTTCTGAAATTACTTGGAGACACAGTCATTCCCTGATCCTCTAGCTCTTACCATCTCCCTGCCCCGTCTTCTGCAGTATCCCCTGAGCCTTAGGTGTGGGGGTGTTTTGTAGATGTATCTGTCCATTGGTACTAGGCTCTACAACTCCACACTTTGGTTAGTTGTGATTTTCTGTAATGGTCTTGTGTCTGTTGTGAAGAGAAATTTCCTTCATGAGGGGTGATGATTACATTTAACTGTGGGTATAAGGACAAATATTATAAGTTAGGGGTTATGCTGGTTTAATAAAGTGGTAGTTGAAGGCTCCCTTCCAAGATCCATGACTTCACTAGCCCTGGGTAGTTAGCTAGGTTTCCAGTACCAGGCATGACTCCCCTCTTGTTGAGCAGGCCTTAAGTCCTATTAGAGAACTTTTGGTTACCAACAAGGTATTTGTGCCACTGTTAGCACCCATAGGGCTATTGTGCCATGCTTGTTGCCATGGTTCATAAGATCATAGCTGGGTGGGACTGTTGGTTGCTTCCCTCCTTTGGAAGTTTGCATGGTGATTTCTGGTACTCTGAAAGCTAGTCCTCAAGGAGAAGGAGTTTATTCATGTCAGTTCCAGCTCAGGGTCTCTGGGCTCTATGTCTGAAGTGCATGGTGTCTTCAGCAGTAGGGACTTACCTTCCACCTCTGAGGGACAGCCAAGAACAGCAGTAATAACCTTTACTTCTTTGGGAGTTTCTTGAACAGTTCCCACCAGCAACTCAAAAGAAGGCTTGTCATACCTGGTTTGGGGTTTTGTCAGGGGTCTTTGGCTCTTGGAGGGAGCATTGTCAGCCCAGGTGAGAAAATTTTCATATAAATCGTATATTTGTAAACAGACTTAGGTTTTGTTTTTGTTAGTTAGTTAGCAGTATGATTCCTTATAACTTTTTTCAGACATCTTTATTATTATTTTGCCCTCTTGTTTCTTTTCTATTTATTTCTCTTCCTCTCCCTAATTAGAGCCTCCCCATTTTGCTTACCTGTATTTTAATCTTGGTCTTAATCAAGATATTAATTTTAATCTTGATCTTAATTTTAGTCTTTTAACTTTCTCTTTTTACTATTAAGTAAAGAGTATTGTCAGCTGGGAGTGGTGGTGTATGTCTTTAATCTCAGTACTTGAGGCAAAGACAGGTGGATCTTTGAGTTCAAGGCTAACCTGGTCTACATAGTAAGTTCTAGGCTAGCTGGGGCTATATAGTGAGATTGTCTCAAAAAAAAAAGTATTCAGTTGTAAATGCATGTCTTAGCTTATCATAGCTTATGTCTGGTAAAAATAACTTTGTTAAATTACTATAAAGCTCTAATATAAATAATATGTCTCATAATTTTATGCCTATTTATTTCAGGGATGGAGAAAGACATCATAGCCATAAAAGAAGAAAGCAAAAAATATAAACAGAATGTGACTGCTTTTGGAATACATATGCTGGTATTTTAATTATAATCTTTGCATAGAAGAAAATGGCTGTTATGATCATATACTCAGTATTTTAATAAATGCTTCAAACCATGAATCAAATTGTACCATACATGTTTGCATTTTCCTTAATATTTTAATAGATTCTTATTATTTGTTTCATTGTTTTTGTAATATAGTTAACAGTTTTCTTTTTTTAACTAGTCAGTACTTCAAATAGGCAAATTATACATGAGAACATTTTCCTTATAGGAAGTTAAACTGAGGTTAGAGTCTATCCAGCAGTGACTACTGTTTATCACTACACTGGAGAGTTATAATCAGTGAGAGCAATCTAATTATTTTTCTGAATGGGGATGGCTTGGCTAAGTAAACCATGGTGTAGTCAGTCATAGGTTAAAGTATTGTATTAAAAGTAAAAGGAATAGCCTTGATCTGTGCTCACATGCATAGACAGGTCTTTAAAATGTAATGCTAAGGGGGAATTTTATGTAGTAGGTATATTTAAGTCAGCATTAGATCCATGGGCAAATAATACTGTGTGTTTCTTATGGATGTATATGTATATGATTGTATTTTAAAGGTTTATTAGAAGCCATTCCAAATTCCTAATTATATGTGGGGAAGGATGTATAAGAAATTGAGGTAGATAACAAGATTGGGAGGTTAGTCTAAGGAGACTTGGGCTTGTCAATAATATATATTCATATTTTGTTTGATAATTAAAACTGCTATCATTTTGTATCTTGTTTGATGTATGGTGTGCATTCACTAAAGTGCTTATTTTAGATGCATTTCATCTTATGTGACTGGTGTCTGACTGCACCACCAAGTGTGGAATGGTCCGCTGCCTCCAGAAGTTTTCTACCTGCCCATAGTTCCGCTACTCCTAATATTGTGCAGCCAGAGTTCCGCTTTTTGTTACTATCGATTGGATTTCTCTTGGCTACAGCTCTTGGCAGTTGAATGCCCCAGTGTGAGCTTTGCCTTTGACACAAGGGTGTTTTGTGTTCATTTTTGTCTCTGAGCCCAGGTTGGCTCTGAATTTGAATTTTTGTGTCAGTCTTCCAAATGCTGGGATTATAGGCGTGTGTCACCATGATTGGTGACTTCACATTTTTGGTATTGATCCTGTTGAGTATGTTGGTAGCACATTCCTTTTTGTTGATGAATACTATGTTCTGTTTTGTCTAGAACAATCAGTTGAGTCCAGTGCATGAAGTGTTAAGTATCTCACTTAAATTAGCTGTAGCCTGCACTTTTGAAACCCAGGTAAAGATTTCATTTCCAAACAGAAACAAATTATTACTTAAATAGTAATTGACAATGATTGATTGATTGATTGAATTTTGACCAGATTGACTCTAAGGTTTCAAACATGAGAGATGGGCTCAGTTCTGCTTTTTGTTTTTCTAATCTGTGCTTTTGATGTGTATCCCAAGATGGCCTTAAACTGAAGAGCAGTCCTTCCTCCTCAGCCCACCAAGTGCTGGGATTACAGCTGGGCACTGCTGGGCACACTGTTCTTTATAAGTTAGAGATACCTGGTCACTTTCTAATGTGTAGTTTTGTTGGACTAAATTAATGGAATTCAGGTTTCAGAGCACCCTTTCCTTCAAGGCACTGACTTTGAACTTAGAGCCCTGTATGTGCTAAGTGTGTGTCCTATGACTGAGGTATACAGCACTCTTCCTGAAACTCAACCTCAAAACCTAAGGCTCGGAGATAGCTTAGTCAAGACCTTGCCATGTTGAGTTCATCCCCAGAACCCATGGTTTATAATCCCAGCTCCAAGAAGGTAGAGATAGGTATAGGTGAATCCCTGGGGTTGCTGACCTACCAGCCTAGCTTACATTGGTGAGCTCCATTCACTGAGAGACTGAACCGAAAACAAGGTGGGTGCTGCCTGGAGGTTGGCCTCTGGCCTCTACGTGCATGCTCATAGATGTGAAGGTACACGTACATGCGCGCACATGCGCGCACACACAAACACACACCACACAAACCAAGGACCTAGGAGTTCCAGTAATACTGAATCATACAGAATTCACTGCTTTTGTAAATCAAAACCGTACAGATTACTAGCAGTTTAATATTGTATGCTCAATCTACAATTTTGTTTTAAATTATTTCTGTTTCTACCAACTAGGAGAAACTGAAGAGTAAGACTGGATAGCGTATTTAGATATTTTGTAGAACAAATCAATGGAAAGCAGTGGTGTGGAAGAAATGGGGACAAGTAGGGGAGAATGGAGAAAGGAAAGAGCTGAGAGGTAGGCCAAGTTCTTTACAGGTTTTTGCATGTATAACGAGCTGCTGAAGATGTGGAGTTAGCGGTAACGAGGACAGGAGGTGCTTGGGGCAGTTTCATCCCTCTGGTGCTCTGACCGCAGCACAGAGTACCTCGAGGGCAAGGCTAGGACAGCTGTCGCTCCTGTACTGAATGTGTTATTTTAAATCTGACAGAAGCAGCTTCAGACCCAACATCTTGCACTTAATATTGGTTTATGAATTGCTGCTTTTAGTCATTCTTATAGCTGCCCCTCCCCCTTTTGTACGTGCTGTGATCAAACCCAAGGTCTTATTCACACGTCCACCCATGGAATCCCCAGCATTTTTGTTGTTTTCGAGACAGTCTCACTATGTAGCCCAGGCTAACATCAGATTCATAGTCCTGCCCCCACCTCCAGCTTAAGTGTTTGTTCAAGCCTGACTTTCCCACCAACATTTCCCATCTCTCACAAAACTTTTTTTCGCCCTGGACTTTGTTAAATAAACTAAGAATAGTTAATGCTTACTATGTACCTAGTGGCCAACTTCTGAGACTTAAAACACCAATTTGATGGCACATGCTCTTAGTACCAGCACACAAGATGCTGAGGCAGGAGGATTGCTTGAACACAGGGAACCTGATTCCATAGGCATGGGTGCATTCTTTTTTAGATAAGAAAAATGATGCAAGGTATGACTTCCAGTCACAGTAAGAATCTCTCTCAAAGTATGATAAAAGCAGCTAAGAATTGGTTTTATAGCCAGAAGGTGGCAGGTGGATCAAGTACCCTGATCCCAGAGGCTGAGGCAAAAGGATTGGTTGAGCCCCAAAATTTGAAACTAGCCTGGGCAATATACTAAGATACTGTCTTTATTAAACTGAGATTTAAAAATATTCAATGAATAAGTTTAAAACACCCAGGGTATAGCAAGAATTTAAACTATGTTGTGTAGCAAGAATTGGGAGAGGAAAATTATTGCTTTCATTTGTTTAATGTTTAAAGGTTTGTAAACAGCTTGTACTGACATTCTATGATTTGCTTGCATATCTGCAGAAGGTGGTAGGGAAGTAAGCTTATTCCCATTTTCAAGGACAGACATTGAGAGACCTGGAAAGAGGTATTCTCATGTATGAAGGATAGCTTGGGGATCAGACACTGAAGTGTCTCCTCCCTGTATTCCCCACGTGTGTACCAAAGGTGGCTAAGTACCAGAAGGGCACTCAGTGAGCGGGGCTGACTCAGTTAGAGAACCCCCACTGTCTCTCCTCACCCTTCCTAGTTCTCTCAGCAGGGTTTCACTATGTTCAAGCTGGGCTTGAAGTCATGATTCCCCAGTCTCCACCCTCTTGAGTAGATGGAGGGACCTGCTGCAGGCATGTACCACCATGAGCATGCGCTTACAGAATGAAACACGTAAGTCTTAAAATTGTTCCCGGAAAGCAAAGCAAAAGCTGTCAGAACATTCCTGAAATGTCATTAAGGTGCACCAGTGTTGGGAGGTGCAGCTTGCAGTGAATCTGCCACAAGAGTTAAAAGGCAGCTGCCTCGTTCAACCCTACCTAATTTTGTTTACCTTATCTAGGAATTTCACTTTCTTGCTACTTTGTTAGCCAGCAACTTCAAAAGCCATCTGTGTTTCTGCTGGGTCAGGTGACAATGTTTGGATTCCTGCTTCTCTCTTTACTAAGGCAATAGGGCCAAGCAACCATGGATTGAAAAGCCCTGAACTCATGAACTGAGATAAAGTTTTTGTCCTTGTTTAAGGCAATTTCTTCAGGAATTTTACCATATTAGTGGGAAGCTGGCTACAAACAAGCCTTTTGAAAAAATGAACCATTTGATAATAATTTTCTTTTGAAATAATTTAGTGGCTAAGTCATTAGGAGCACCTATTTCTCTTTCCAGAAGACTAGGGTTTCCTTCCTAGCACCTGCATGTTGACTTACAACCATCCATAACTCCTGTCCCTGGAGACAGGAATCCCTTTTCTGACCACCTCTGACACCAGGCACTATATAGCTCTGGCAGTCTGGGAACTCACAGATCCTCCTGCCTTTGCCTCCCAAGTGCAGAATTAAGTGTGTACCACTATGCCCTGCAAAGCCCAACTCATTTAATTGAGGCAGGGTCTCACTCTACAGCCCTTAACTGGTCTAGAATTTACTATTAGCCTAGGTTGGCCTTGAACTCATGGTAATCCTCATACCTTAGATTCTGAAGTGGAGATTATATGCATGCCCTACCATGCCTGGTTGGGAATCCTGTTAATAGAAATTATTATATTATTAGTATCATGAATGACAGATATCATATGTCACATGTTTTCTGCATTATTTCTCTCCATCATGATAGTACTCATGGTAGGTTATATAGTTTTATTGCCCCCTGGATTTCGTTTCTAACCTAGTAGGTTTAACCAGTGCCATCAGCGTGAACTTGGAAGTGGAACTATTCCATTGGAGCATGGTGGGCTCACCAGTGACCACACACATGCTGATGAAAACTTCTCCTCCAGGTAGGGTCGTGAGTCCCTCATCCTTGACAGGGCCAGTCTTGTACAGGAGAGTCACTGAGGCTTGCACAGGCTTTTGCCACATGCCAACTCCTCGGAAGACTCCGTAATCACATCCCTGGACTTCCTTCTCCCACCCTGGACGTTCACTTTGCTGATTCCTGTGTGTCTGTCCCTTGTGTCTGTCCCCAGTAGACACAGGTCTTGCTTTTCAACTGTTCCAGACAGTTTTCTCTGCAGCCAGCTCTCTTACGCTGCCATGCTGTGGGGCATCTGTGCGCACTCTCCTGTGCCCACTGTGTGCACAGCTCCAGCTTGATCCCTTCTTTTGCTTAGGAATGTCTACTTGTCCTGTGGGATTCCTGCTGCATGCATTTGAGCTATGAGTGTTTCCCACTTGTCCTAGATGATGTGCCAATGATTCTTGAGCACATAGATCTCTGGAACTACTGCATCTATGAGAGTTTCCAAAACTGTTTGCCAACAATGTCAGATTCATACCTTCCCCTTCACCTAACATCCTCAGGGAGCCTGAGTCCTGTCCTGCTTGGACTGTGGCCTAGACGGATGCTGTCTAGAGAGAGAGGAGGAGGCAGGAGTGTTTTCCAGATAGTCTTGGGGATCCCCAGAGAGTTGTGCTGTGTGGGTGTAATGGACACCTGGGGTCTCTGGCTGCAGCACAGTGACCTAATCCTTTGTGGCCACCTGTAGGAAATCAGAGATGTCTCCTCCGGGCCTATTGCCTCTCTCCATCTGCTCTCTCCAGTAGGCCTTCGCCTTCCTCTGCCTGCCCCTATATTATCTTCTCTTATCCCATCCCAAGACCACCAACCAACTGCCTCAAAAGGGCTTGACAGTTTTTAAAAGAGCTGGCTGCAGGTGTCTGTTCCCATTAGGGCCCCAACTGGCCTATGACTTCAAGAGGCTTCTTCAGCTTTGTGCCATGACCCTTACCTCCTCAATCCTGCATCCCAGGACTGGTTTTGGATGCTTCTTATCATCTTGGAAGCAGGGAGAGATCTACAACTAACTGAGGAGCATCAGGAAAGAGGTTTAGTGTGACCTATGCCCAATCTGGTAGCCCTTCCTTCCCCTTGGGTCAACCCTGGCCTCCACCTGCCTTGTTCCAGTCCCCAGCCTTCACAGTTGGAGACTCAGGTTCTTGGCTGTCAGCTAAGTCCCCCCGAACTGGGATATTTTGTGGATGAGTGCGTTTCCTAACTACACCTGGCTTTGGGGGTCTGCAGGACAGTTCTGGTTTCTGGTCCTGGATGTGTTTGTAATCTTTACCTTCTTGACACCAGCAGTGTCAGAGCCACCTGCCATGTGCTTGTCCCTGCCCTTGAGTGTTCTGTGGCCCCTTTGGCAGGTCCTTCAGAGTTAATGACTGCAGAAGGACTGTGGTGGATCTACTGAGCAGTGCCTTCCTCCTGCCCCACCCCCCAGTCCTTTTCCCCAACAAAGACAGAAGAGGTTGGCCCAGTCACATCAGGGGGTCAGAAGTTGAACTGTACTCTCCTGTTTGGTGTGCTTGTGTGTCCCAAGGGGAGCAGGAAGAATGGGGGTGGGAAGACAAAGTGAAGGCAGAAGCATCAAGTTTGTTGTCTTAATGGATGCGGTGACCCCTGGCAACACCTGTCTGACAGCCTCTGGTGCTAGATAGCAGCCAGTACAGAACTAATTCCCGACAAAAGGCCTGGGCACCTGTTTTGTATCTTGTACTCCTAGGACTGCTGGAAAGGGTTGCATCCATATTGCCTGCCCCCCTCACCCCCAACTCCCTTCTCAAACTCTCTCACCCCTAATTACACACTGTATTGATTTATACAGTTTGTGCATGGCAGTCTGGTTGTCAGCTTAACACACCTGGGAAGTGGGACTCTCATTTGAGGGGTTGCCTTCATCAGAGTGTCCTGTGGGCATGTCTGTGGAGCGTTTTCTTGATTGCTAATGGATGCAGGTGGGCCCAGTCCCTTGTGGGTGGTATCATTCCCAGGCAGGTGGGCTTTGGCTATGTATGAGCAGGTCAGAGGAAAACAAGCCCGTAACTAGAATTCCTGTGTGGTCCATGCTTCAGTTCTTGCCTCGAGTTCCTGTCCTGGCTTCCCTTGATGAACTGTAACCTGTAAGCTGAAGGAAAGTTTGCTCCAGACATTGCTTCTCAATCAGAGCTTGTGATAGCAACAGAGAAGCCAGCTAGGGTAACTGTGGGTGGGAGGATTAAGGCTCCCACCAAAGGAGACACTTTCCAGTAGTTATAACTGTCCCACAGCGCCGCCGCCACGGTTGAGGCGGTGAATGTTCAAGAAGCCTGTGGGGCCACCTTGGTGTTGCAGAGGGGATTTCAAGATGGAGAGTGGGATTCCAGCTGCGATATTGGCTTCCTGGTCTGTGCTGGAGAATCACTAGGACGGGCTTGGAAGTGGCAACTCCTCCAGCAGTGACTGTAGCCCTCGAGCAATTTTTAATGGAGTATGTTTTCCTGCCATGGCTGGGAAATCCCAGCAACTTGGCAGGACCAGCTTTTCGCCTATCTTCTCAGTCGCCCTGACGCCATCATCCTGGGCACACAGAGACAGACCTGGGCTCTCCTTTCTTCTGTCTCAGCACAGGCATTCCAGGAGGTAAGTGACCTGCTCCTATAGGTGACAAGCACCCCACTGCTGTTTGAAGGTAGGCATGACCAAAGGCCACACTATTGTCTTACAGTTGTGGATGGGGGAAGGATACTAGTTAGCTCTAAGGTCACGGTGAGGCTCTCTTCCCCGTAGCCTAGACACAGTCAGTATGTGCTCGTCAGCAGTGGCTGNGCCAGTGCTTCGTGTGGGTGGAGAAGTGATGACCACGGTCTTCAGTCACAGTGCACAACAGTTGCTAGCCCTGCTGGAAGCTCCACCTCAGCCCTTTAGACTGCTCTCTCCCGTAGGCCCAGTTCTACCTTCATAGCACGTATTAATCTTAAAAAATTTAAATTCTGCAAGTGAAAAGAAAACATTTCTCTTTTTGGTTCTTGCTTACTTTATTTACCACGATAATCTCCAGTTCCAACTGTTTTTCTGCAAAAGGCATAACTTCATTATCTTTGACAGCTGGATAAAACACCACTGTGTGTGTGTGTGTGTGTGACATTTCTTTGTCTATGCTGCCTATCTTGGCTATGGTGAATAATTCAGTGAGGGTAGGTGTGCAAACATCTCTGTGGCGTGGTGACTTCGATTCTGCCAGGTGTGCCGGGAGCAGCATAGCTGGGTCGTGTCGTAGCTCTCATTTTCTATTTCCGAGGAGCCTCCATACTGACTTCCACAGTAGCTACAGTAGCTCACATTCCCGCCAACAGTGGGTAGGCACCTCGCCTGCATTTGATGTTGTGATAGCTATTCTGCTCGGGGTGAGACAGACGTTAACATATTTAATTTTTATTTCCTCATGCTAAGGGTGTTAAACATTTTCCTCTATATTTGCTGCGATTTTTCCTTTGGAGAATGAGAACCATTAATCTTTACTAATGTTCAGTTAGTGCCCATTTGTTGGCCGGCTCTGAGTGTGTGTGTGTGTGTGTGTGTGTGTGTGTGTGTGTTGAAAGGATAAATAAAAAGAAAGGCAAAGTGGGTACCTTTCAGCAGGGCCTGCCGCCAAGGTATGCCACTAAGCAAATGCGCCATGTGCAACAGAGTTAGTGCAAGAGGTTATGGGGCGGGAGCAAAAGGGTGAAAGACATGTCGGAGTGGGGGACAAGAAGAGGCCAAGAGAGGAGTAAGGGGCAAGAGAAACGAGAGACAAGAGCGTGAGCTGTGCTGTGGTAGGCACGTTTAAAAGGTGCACATGTCACTTAGCTGAGCGCGGGAAGGCACCTGGCAACAGGTGACGCCATGACTGCTTTGGCAGTAGAGGCAACAGGTGACGCCATGACTGCTTTGGCAGTAGAGGCAGACTGCTGCCGTGGTGGAAACTGACTTGTGTTCAAGTTTCTTATTTATAGATTCTTGACATTAGTCTCATGTTAGATGTGGATGCCCAGATTTTCTCCCATTCTGGAGCCCATGGATGCCTAGTCCTGCCTGAGCCACATGCAGCTTGGAGTTGGTATGGATGCGGGTCAACACACACCTTACACTTACTAAAACACCATGAGATTTACAGAAAAATATGATGCAGTTGAATGGGTCTCAAGAGTGAACTATGATATCATGTCTATATGTAAAATAAATGTTTATACATTTGTACTATCTGTGCAACTGTATGGGCATCAGTATTTTGTGTGTAGTTTCTGGTATTCTGGATATTTTGCCTGCATGTATGTCTAGGTACCAGGTGTATGAAGTGCCTACTGAGGTCAGAAGAGAATATCAGATACCCTGGAACTAAAGTTATAGACAGTTGTGAGCTGCCATGTGCTTGCTGGGAGTCAAACCTGGGTGTTCTGGAGGAGTAACCATTGCTCCTAACTGTGGGGCCATCTCTCCAGCCTATGACTCAGCTGTACGGTGGTGTGCAGACTCAAGTGTGTTTCTTCCAAGTGCAGAAGTTGAATTGGCACCATTAGATGTTCTGTGTGCTCATGGCCACTTGGTGGGTGACACTCAGCAATTATAAATAATAGTTTAACATATTGCAAATCATAGGTACATATGATATTTGTCCTTCTGGGTCTGGGTTACCTCACTCAATATGAAGTTTTCTTGATCGGTCCATTTGCCCGCAAATTTCAAGAAGTCATTAATTTTTTCTGCTATGTAATACTCCATTGTGTAATTGTACCACATTTCCCTTATCCATTCCTCAGTCATGGGGCATTTAGGTTGTTTCCAGGTTCTGGCTATGACAAACAAGGCTGCTATGAACATAGTTGAGCACATGACGTTGTGGTACCATTGAGCATTCTTTGGGAATATACCCAAAAGTGCTATTGCTGGGTCTTGAGGAAGGTTGTTTCCTAATTTTC
>LOEQ01000816.1:421967-434340 GCA_001685075.1 Bramus lutescens | reverse complement strand
CCCCTTTAATTCCCAACTGGTGTGGGATTGTTTATGACTTACGCCTTCAGGGTACCGACTTCATTTACTCAAGGTTCATAACCTGTCCCTCTGTCTGCATTAAGTTTCCCCTCTCTAGTCACTCACTCCCCTCAGACAGAGCATCCACTGCAGCACGAAACAGTTCCACCAAGATCCACCCTTGCAGCCCTGTTCTTTCTTGTCAGCATTCCGTTCTCCCCTTTATGCCGGAACTCTATGTAAGTTTCTAGATGTTTTTCTCCCTTTCTCTTTTCTTACCTAGATTCTGTTCTCAACATATATATGTACACATATGTATACACACACACACACACACACACACACATATACATTTTTTGGCCTCCTTGGCTTGGTCAAGGCCACAAAAAGATATTTGTATTGCTAGCTTTGACTGCCAACTGACTGCCAGCTCTCTGCTTCATCTTGATCTTGAGGCAGGAGAGAAAGGTAGTAATTATGGGGACAGAAGAGGAGGAACCCCTTCCCCAAGAATCCAGCTGAAGTCAATGACACATGAAAAGCAAGAATTCCAGCACAATTAGCAAAGCTTATACCTTCCCCTTCCAAGATATAAGCTTGCAGCTTTCTAAGAATCTCACTAGAAACCCTGATTGAAGGGATAGGCCATGTAGTAAATGACTTGTACAGCCTTGGTTTTACTTTAGCAGATTAAAAATCCATCCAAGGCATCTTTGGAGCCACTTTATAACCTCACTTCTCAAAAGAGGGGTGGGGGAGAGGAAAAACAAGTCTCCCAGCTGTTAGTATTCAGGCATCTGCACTGGCCTACCACTGGGGTCCTGACAGGATACGTCCTCAGCTCCAGCCACTAAGAGCACCCCCTGTTGCATTCATTATGTTCCCCTTTAAAAGGTGGACCTGCCCACCTCTTGTCTCTCTCCCTCTTTCTCTTTTTTTCTCTCTCTTTCTCTCTCCCTTTCTCTCTTTCTTTCTGCCATTCTTGTCCCCAGGGACCAGTCTCTGCCCCCCTGCCCCCTCTCTGCTCCCTTCTCTGTCCATTCTATCCACTCTTCCAGTAAACCTCCTATGTGAGCCTTGTTACGTGTTGTGACTTCTCTTTGAGGTGTTTTTTGTTTTTAAATTACAACACCAGCAATTTTTTGAAATGAACTTGAGAGCCACAAAAATGGCATCTATGGCCAATGCTCAGACATTTAATCGTGACCCTCCCTGGGAACCCTTGGGAGTGTCTTATTTCTGAGCTTCTCTTTTTCTCCTAACCCTGGTGCTTAAAGTCCATATTAAAGTAATGTCAATAAAACCACAATTCTGCCTCATACTGGCTAGTCCAGAAACTTCTTTCTGCATCGAAGCTACAAATCCTGTATTTGCCTAATTTGAGTTCCCTTAGGGGAACTCCTCAGGCTGCAGAAGAGTGTCTGTGTTCCCTCCTCACGGACAACCCAACTGTGGTTGAGTGTTGTTGGCTTTGGCGACCACTCTTCTGGTTTTCTCTTCTACTCCCCAGGCTGTCTTGTTATCTGAGCCCAGGCCCTCTTCTGAGTTCCAGCTCTGGAAGGCCCAAGGCTTACGTTTTCATCTCTCCTGTTTATACCACTTCCCAGGGTCTCTGCTTTAAGTCCTGTTTCTACTCTGAGGACTCTAACCCTTTCCAGCCCTTCCCCTGTGCTTTGCACTGGACATCACTGTTTTTTGCAGGGCAGAAGGGAGATCTACTTGTCTGTAGCAAAAGACAGGTTAACAGGGGAGCAACCAGGTGTGGCGGTGCATGCAACCGCAGCACTTCAGAGGCAGGAGTACCCATGCAAGCCAGCTGGCTCTCCATCTAGTTATAGGTCAGACAGGGATACATGGGAGAAGCTATAAAAAAAACAAACCAAAAGAAATTACAAACAACCATGAAAACCCACACAGAAAACAAGAAAAGCACAAAACGCTTATTTAGCGAAATTTCTGTGTGACATGGGTATCTGTTGGGGGCTGCAGACCCCCGGCCCCTTGACTTTCTTCGCTTGCCTCAGACCCTTTGCCTGCTGGAGTGAACTACGTAAACAGCTTGTTTTCCTGTGTCTGCAGCTGCTCTGAGCACGAGACCCTCATGAGTTCCTGAGGGCAGGGGAGTGGATTCCGGTGGGTTTTTACAGCTGAAAATCCCAAGAGCTGGGTGTGACTATCAGTTAAGGACTCCTACATAAGCTTCCCTGGACACAATAAAGTTGGCATTGTTGGCATTCTAGTTTCAAGGGTGACCCGCGTCCCCGTGTCTCTGTCTGTGTGTGTAATATTTTTAAATCTCCAGCCTCGTTCCTGTACTGTCCTGTAGTGCAGGTGCTACAGGTGTCCTCAAGATAGGAAGGCCACTGAGTCCAAGGAAATCCGTTTATTTTCAGAGTTATGTTTGATAAAGACCAGAGAGAGACTGTATGGGAGAGAATTGATCTCCCATTTGCTTTAGATGAAGGTGCTCCGTATGGCAGGTGCCATATTTGGCTGTCCCATTTCCTAAATCTCATTACCATGAATATCTAATGAACATCTTGAAGTAAATATGTTTACAGCCAAACTTTTATTTCTTCCTAACTCTTCTTCCCAACCAGCCATCCTCTGGTTTTCACAGCTCAGCAAACTATAATTCCTCTTCTGCCGGGGCTCACCCTTCTCTCCTTCCCTTCTGTCTGTACCTCAGCCATGATCCTATCCTGTCAACTTCAGTGCTCTCCATCTCTTTCCTCTGCCCTAACATTACCTAGTTAGAGCCCACATAAACCTTCAGCTACAGGAGAAACTGCCCACTCTGCCTCCCCGCCCCCCCATGTCTGTTTCTCTCCACAGGAGTCAGGCTCCTCCATGGTCCTACACTGAAGCAAGACCCTGTCTCTTTACTTTTGCAAAACTTCCTATGGTTTTCTACCTCTGTTCATGCTCTGTTACTATACACAAGCACAAAAGGCTGGATAATTTAAGGAAAAGAATTGGATTTCTTACAGTAACTGGAAACTGGGAAGTCTCTAGTTTAGGGCCACATCTGGTGAAGGCTGTCTTGCCCATGGGGACTTTCTGCCGTGTTCTGAGGTACATGACATGGTGAGAAGACTCATGAGATATGGCCAGCCTGGCTTCAATGGCAGACCTGTTCTAGTGAGAATTAAGCTGCTTACTCAATCACTTGTGGCAGCACTCCAATCCCTTCCAAATGCCACTACCATGTATGACTTTGAGGACCATATCAGCTTTTTTTAAGTATTACTGCTGTGACTAAAACCTAAGAAGAGCATACTGAAGGAAGAGCGATTCATTTTGGCTCATGGTTTTAGTCCATGATGTCAGTTAGCTCTGTTTGTTTTTAGGACTGTGGCAAGGTAGAAACACTGTGGCACATGTCATGGTGGAGGAACACTGATCAGGATGGAGAAGAGAACTGGGGAAGGTCCAGAGATAAGAAACACCCCTCAAGGGCATAGACCCAGTGGCCTACTTCCTTCAGCTGAGCTTCACCTACTACGATCTTCAGATTATGGTTCAATTAACGGATTGGTCCATTAATTAGCTCAGGAACCCACAATCTAATTGCTTCCCCTAATCCCCACCTTTGGATAGTACTTTGGGGGCCAAGCCTTCAACCTATGAGTTGTTTTTGGGACATTTCATGCCCAAACCATAAGGGGTTGATTCCCAACACATGAATTTTGAAGACCATTCAAACCAGAGCACTGCCCTTCTCAGACAGAGTAAGGCACAGGCTCTCGCCAGCACATCGAAGGCATACGTGGTCTGTATCACACTCTTGCCTTACCTCACAACACTGTCTCCTTCCCTCCTCCTACATCAGTTTCCCGGAGGTCTCTGAGTCTCCTCCAACATGGCCTCTCTTTGTTGTCTACTCAGTGACCCTAAAAAACTCATTTCTGTCCCCTAGGTTTCTATTAAAAGTTGTTTTAGCAGATTGTCCCTTACAAGATGTTCCTATCTAAAATAACTTGCCATCCTGTCTCAGTCTACTGAGTACTAGGATTATAGTCTTGCCTTGGTTCATCTGGATAATTTGTTCCTGTTTGAGCTGCAAGTATTGCTGACGAGTATGGGCTGTTGCCACTTGTGGAAGGATTTCGGACTTCTGTTGAAGAAGCTACTGTGATACCTGTTTAAGATCAAAGGACGAACAGCTGGGTCTATCATCCCACTCTAAATGACAGCTGACAAGCCCAAGGGGCCCAAATGATGAGACATTAATTGTGCTAATGGCCGCAAGACAACTGCTCATTAAACCTCAAAGAACCTGACCCCATGATACCAGA
The DNA here is from genome assembly GCA_001685075.1 of Bramus lutescens. NCBI lineage: Eukaryota > Metazoa > Chordata > Mammalia > Rodentia > Cricetidae > Bramus > Bramus lutescens. The sequence continues at coordinate 430,042 of LOEQ01000816.1, read as the reverse complement.
CTGGAAATTATACCTGAGACCTCTCTCATCTTCTTCAGTTTGAATTTGTGTGCACACACAGGGAACAGAACTCAGCAAAACAGAACCAATGTGCATCTGTGCGGGGTGGGGGGATGAATGTCCATGTGTATGTAGAAGGATGAAGAGAAATCAGAGAATTGACCCATGTAGTGGTGTTCTGGCACAGTACAGTGGGTGGGGTAGACCAGCAGGCTGGAAAGCTAGGAAAGAGCTGATTTTCAGATGAAAGCCAAGGGCCATCTGCTGACAGATTATCTTCTTGCTCAGTGGAGGTCAGTCTTCTTGATGTGTCTAAGCCTCCAGCTGACTGGATGAGCCCACCCACACCAGAGAGGACAATCTGCTTTACTCGAAATCTGCTGATTTCACTATTACTCTCATCTGAAAACATTCTCACGGTGATATCTGAAATATTTTCAAACCAAGTATCTAGGTGTTGTGTCAAATCGTCACGTAAAAAGAAAAAGAACATTATCAACAACAACAACAACAAAACTACTTAGAGCCTGGCATAGTAGTGCACACCTATAATCCTAACACTTGGGAGGCAGAGGCAGGTGGATCTCTATGAATTTGAGGCCAGCCTGGTCTGCAAAATGATTTCTAAGACAGTCAAGGCTAGCTACATAGTGAGATCCTGTCTCAAAACAAACAAACAAACAAAACAAAAAAATAAACATTTAACTAGCATAGTCAACTCGCTGAGGGAGTCAAAGAATGACCCTTCCCAATTAGAGGCTCTGGTTATTAGAATGGGGCTCACAGCAGGCTACAGATGGAGAGTTCACTGTCCTGCAACTTGGGAGTCTAAAAGACACAAAGTCATCCTGGGCAGGGGCAGGCATTACCTTAGATGTGTTCATTCAGATGAGGGGCAGATCCCATTTCTTTGGAGCCTTCATTAAGAGAAAGAACTTGCCGGGATGGTGGTGGCACACACCTTTAATCCCAACACTCAGGGAGGCAGAGGTAGGTGGATCTTTGTGAGTCTGGGACCAGTCTGGTCTACAGAGTGAGTTCCAAGACAGCCATGGCTGTTACACAGAAAAACCTTGTCTTGAAAAACAAAATACAAGAACCAAAAAAAGCAACAACAACAAAAAGGGAAAATGAAAAAGAATAAAAGAGGCTGGAAGTAGAGGTGCCTGCTAGCTTGTGTGAGGCCCCTCGTTCATCCCTAGAATGGAGGAGGTGGAGGAGGAAGACTAGGGGCAGACAGAGGAAGAGAAGCAAGAAGAGGAGGATGGAGGTGGAATAGGAGATGGACTAGGAGGAGGAAGAGGAGGAGAAGGAGAGGGAGATGAGATAGAAAGAAGAAAAGAGGAAGACGAGATGCAAATCTGGGTACCAGACCTTGGAAAGGATCCTGAACATGAACTGCTTGGTCCCACAGCGCAGTACTCTCTGAGAAAGAATGCAGGAAGAAAAGGGAGAGTGTGAGCCCCTCCCTGCAGCAGTCTTGGAGTAGGTAAGGAATATGGATTGATATTTTCATTTTAACAGATAACTAAACATTGGAGGAAGATTTTGGCCACTGGGCTTGCCTTGCTTTTAACTAATAATACTACCTCCATGGAAGCACAAACATTTGGGCTTGTCTGAGTTCAGATGTCTTTCCTCTAAATCGGGGGTTGGCAACCTCCTTTTTGCAAAAGGCCAAAAGTAAATACTTTAGGCTTTGTGGGCCATATGGTTCCTGTTGCAATTACTCATCTCTGCTATTGTAGTGCAGACCAGCTCTAGGCAATCCAATAAAATTTTATTTACCAAGATGGGTGATGGGCCAGGCTTGGCCAGCCTAAGCTGCAGCTTGCTGACCCCTGCTCTAGACCCCAGGTTTCAATAAAAATAGAAAAACATCACCCAGGATGTTTTCTCCAAGTCATCTTAATAATATTCATTATGTAAACCCCATAAAGCAGTGGTTCCGGTTAGAGCTTGGTCAAGTAGAAGGCAAGTGAGAGCCCTGCCCATGTTGGAGACCCCAAAGGAAGTTCCACAGGGTGCCTTGGGTCCTGTACTTCAGTGTGACATCTACTCCTCCATCTGGATGCCCTGTCCCCTTCATGCTGGTGACCATCCCTCCATTCAGTTTGCTATAGCATTCCTTATCATGGTGTTATAGCATCCTTGAGGCTTGGGCCATAACCATCCCATCTTTTCCCTGTTGCTCTAGTGGCCAGTGTGATTTGGGGTGCTGGCACAGCTGTTCACATGACACACTTAGGAATCCAGTTAGGCCCTCACCAGGCTCTGACTCATGACAGCCAGGCAATGGAGGCACAGGCACCAGGCAGGAAGAGAGAGGGAGGGAGGGAGGGAGAGAGGGAAGGAGTAAGGAGGGGAGGAAACTGAGACTTTCTTCACAGTTCCATCCCACTCCATCCCACTCCTGTCTCTCAGGCGAAAGAACAAGAACATTTGTTTGTCTTCTTGCTAACTTAAGAAAACACTCACACTCAAAGACCTTGACTTTAGTTTGTCCTGTTTTGGGAAATATTCATGTTTATGAATAGTTGTCATCCCCCTGTGCCCCCCCCCGCCAAAACCCAACCATCAGGGAGAAGGCTGGTGGAGTTGGCAATGTACATGCAAATGTGAGGGTGAAGCTGGCAGCGTCTCCTGTTCTTGCCTGGACAAAGACACGTATGGAAGCCATGGAAACACAGCTAGAGATGCTCCTTCACTCAGGCCTTGAATCCTGCTTGGCCCACACCCTTGATGTGAGCAATGTAGAACAGTGGTTTCAAGAGGTTCCTCTTGTTCCCATGCTCATGATCTGAGATCCTGAAGTTTTAGAGTTAGCTGTACAAAAAAAAAAATCAAAAATCACACACCTAGTGGAAGTATTTATTTATTAAGAGCCAGATGTGGTGCTGGAGGCCTTTACTATGCCTTTAATCTCAGCAGGTGGATCTCTGGGAGTTCGAGGCCAGCTTAGTCTACATAGTGAGTTCCAGGGCAGCCAGGGTATGTAGAGAGACTCTGACTTAAAAATTAAAATAAAATAAAAAGTATTAACCAAAACCCAACTGCGCATGACCTCTTCCTACACTCAAACATCTGTCCCGGCTCTGTTGTTGCTAACACTGTGAGATATCACACCAAAGCAAATGGACTTCTCAGGAAGCTGATGGGAGGGACAGTGGGTCAGTGCTCAACTGAGAAGGTTCCAGAAGCCAGCACCAGCGCAGGAATGAGGAAGAGAAAGTTCACAGAAGATCAAGAGAGTTTCTTCAAAAGGGAGAGACTGCAATAGCAAAGGAGTAAGTCAGATGTGTGAGTGAACCCATGAAGCAAGCAAGTGTTTGTGAAAATGGTTGGCACTAAATTGAGGCACTCTCATACATCAAAGAAGTGGATCAGAAGCTGCATTCCCCTCCACAAAAACCTGTTTGCTTTTGTGCTTGTGCTGAAAGGTACTGGATTTTTGAAATAGAAACAAAAATTCTGTTCAATATTGGACCAAGAACACATTTACATTATTTTTTCCAGTTAAAAATTCAGCTCAAGTCTTTTAAGTTATCTGTTATGAGAACAGTCTCCCTTTTAATTCTACATTGACTCCATCTCTCCTTGGACTCAGAGAATGAGGACTGTTTTCCATAAGGTTGGAGTGGAAAAAACTTTTCCTATGATCAAGATGTAGTAGAAAAGGCTGTCAGGCTGTTCCGCCAAAATTTGGATACTTTTTTGCATAACAAATTAAAGATAATGAAGCAATTCCGTGAGTGAAAATATGTGTTAGTGTGAGCAGTCATAAATACTCAGTTACCATGGCACAGAGAAAGCCAAGGCGGATGAAGAAGAGCGAGTAAGGTAGCTAGAAGTCCCTGAAAGAACACGGGTGATTGCCGCTGCCCCTGGCTGCCTGCCTAGAGGCTAAGACCCTACTGCTGGAAATAAAACACTAGTTAGTTACACAAAGATATAGAGAACGCAAGCCGGTACTGACCTGCTAAGTCTCCCTGCCTGGGTAGTTACCACCATGCTCAAAGGTACTATTCAGGCAGCCAGGAGAGAAAAGCCATTAATCCTGCGTGCTACAGCACGAACCTGCAAGACAAGATGTGTCCATGGTTGTAATGGAAGCATGAAGGTTATGGAAGCAACCAACCATTTTCTGATTGGATTTGAGGTGTGCGCTGCAGGAGGAAATTCATGTCTGGCTTTCTAAATCGGGTCAAAAGTCCCATGGCTAGAGAGGTCAGAAGCCTTAGGGAGAACCTGCAACTGTTGTCGTGTTATACTCATACCCACACATTAGCAATGCCCCAAGACGCATCTTTCTGCAGTGGGCAGCTGTCAATGCAGAGACTCATAGCTGGTCACAGGGCTGAGAAGAAGTGACTGTTGAGTGTTCTGCTCTCATGGGACATCTGTATGTATGAGCCCCACCCCAGGCCCAAGTTCAGGGGACATCATGGAAGAGGGAGTGGAAAGGATGTACGAGCCAGAGGATGGGGAGGGGTGATGTGAAATGACCTTCTGACATGATATGGCCATGAACGAACTCACCACAGCTATGCACAAGACCAAGCCAACAAGATTGGCTAACATTCCAACAGGCAGCCCTAATTGGATGCAGCAAATTGAAAGAAAAAAAAAAAGGAGAGGACACGAAGTGGGGATGTATTGGGCAGTATCTGAGGGGACTTGGAGGAGGAAGCTGGGGTGCATCGATCAGCATGCACACTGTTTATATGTATGAAATTATCAAAGAATAAATAAAAGCGATTGTGCTAAAAAAAGAAAAAGATAAAGCAGAAACAGAACTGGCAAAGTTCATGGTTAGTAGATCCAGAGAAGGGAGTGGGTAGAATGTGCTGAAGACAAATCGATACCTACTCTTGATGTCATCAGAGGCTGCCAAAGGACACAGGGAAAGCCGTTTCAACCACCCAGTATTGAGCCACCCTCAAATCTATTTTTGTCTTTGGGAGGCCTAAATTAGCAGTGCTGAGCAAACAGAAATCGTATCTATCACTTGATGAAGTAATCCCACTGCTTGCGACGGGGATCATCCCTCAGGAATACTCAGCATGCCCACACAGGACGCTCTATCTGCTGTTTACCATTTTAGGATGGCAAATGTTGGAAACACTGCTGTCTATTACTGGGTCAGTGTTTGTGTTCAGCACTTTACCCAAACCTCATCCCCCCTGGCAGCTCTGTAAGTAAATACTTTTATTGTCCTCAGAGGACGCACCTGAGCCCTGAGCAGACAGGTTATTCAAGGTCACTCACTAGCAGGGGAGGTGGAAGTGTAGCCTGAGCCCAGCAATCTGTCAGGAGCCTGATTTGTGACACTTACCATGCAACCTGTGAGTTTTATTATGAAGTCCTTACAGGACAGATTATAAAATGAAACAGATGCGGAAATTCATTCTTAAAAAATGCACATGCTTATGTGGTGTGTGTGTGTGTGGTGTGTGTGTGTGTGTGTGTGTGTGTGTGGTGTGCTTGGGTGACTGGAAGAAACATGCAAATTGTTAACAATAGTTGCTTCTGCCAGGGTGCATCTGATGTATGAGAGGGTGAGGTGAACCGGGATAGAAAGAGTTTCTCTCTCTATCGTATCCATTGTTAAAGATTTGAGAACACTGTATGATGTGGGGGATTGCAGGAGTTTCTGGCTTGGTCTGTGGGCAGTTTCATTAGAGGTGTGATGGTTGGCTCCAGGTTTGATCGAGCTGAATGGTAGCAGTCATCCATGTGATGGCAGCAGCTGGGGACAGGGCTCAGCCAGGTGAGTGGCAGACCAGCAGCTCTCCCCAGAGGTGTTGTTTCCTGACGGCCTTCAGGCTTGGCCATGGACATGAGAGAAGGCTAGCTCTCTGCAGGACCATGATTTCTGTCAGTGAAGGCCCCAGAGAAGGATCCTGGCTTCGATAGCTTCTGGTGTGGTGGGCAATCCTTGCTGTGCCCTGTGGGCTTATCATGTTAGTCTCTGACAGTGAGGCTGCAGGCCCTTTCACAGGCCTCTTCGTGTAAGGTGCACTGGTCACATTGGGCTTCAGATAACACTACTTCAGTATGCCCTCATCTTGATTTGATTATATCTACAAATGGTATATCCAGTAAAGGTACAGTCATAGGTGCCAGGGATTAGGACTTAGATGTATGTTAGAGGAGCACAGTCCAACCACTAAAACAGACTAAAGGCCGAGAATGAAAAGATAGACATTTCAGTGAGCCTTGTGGTGCTCAATCTTGGGTGACCTACTGACAACTTCTTGTAAATATATAATATAATAATATAAATATATTAACAGAAATAAATTATATTAATATTCATATAATATAAAATATATAATATAATATTATACATATGCACATATGTGTAATATTTATTATTTGACAATGCCATACACGCATATACTATGTCTTGATCATATCCGTCTCGGCTTCACTCTCTTACTCTCCTGGGATGCTACCCAACATGTTCTCCTTCTCCCTTTATAACGCACAGTATCTAATCATGCTGCCTGTGGAGTGATCTTCATGGTCTGTGCTTGTTCAGGGAGCCACAAGTGCAGTGAGTTCAGGACTATGAGGTCCTCATCCTCTGGCTCTTACAAGAAGGGAAAGAGGGGCTGGGAAGAAAGAAAGGAAGGAGGGAAGGAAGGAGGAGGGAGGGAGGGAAGGTAGGAAGCAGGGAATGAATGAAGGAAGGAAGGAGAGTGGGAAGGAGAGAAGGAAAGAGGGAAGGAAGGAAGGAGGGAAGGAAGGAGGAGGGAGGGAGGGAAGGTAGGAAGCAGGGAATGAAGGAAGGAAGGAAGGAGAGTGGGAAGGAGAGAAGGAAAGAGGGCAGGAAGGAAGGAGGGAAGGAGGGAAGGAAGGAGGAGGGAGGGAGGGAAGGTAGGAAGCAGGGAATGAATGAAGGAAGGAAGGAGAGTGGGAAGGAGGGAAGGAAAGAGGGAAGGAAGGAAGGAAGGAAGGAAGGAAGGAGGGAAGGACGGTGGGAAGGAGGGAAGGAAGGAAGGTAGATAGAAGGGGAGGATAGAGAAAGTGAGGGGAGAAGGGGCGAATTTATTTAACTCACACAAGATACCCTAAAGTTTGCAGGCTAATTTAAAAATCAGTTTGACCACAGGCATCCTGCATGAATGGACAGTGCTTCTCTCCAAAAGATATGGGTTATGAAATGAAACTCTCAGTTCCTTCCTTCCGCTGCCTCTTCTTTGATTTTCCTGAGCCTTAGGGGGAGGGTGGTTAACATGGATGTCTCATTTAGGGCTGAACACTCAATGGTCACTCATTCTCAGCCCCTTGACCAGCTTGATCTCCCCAGCTGTGAGCTTTTGGCCAGGTTTACAGTACCAGGCAGGATTCCCTCCTGTAGCATAGCCCAAATCTAATCAGAAGGTGGTTGGTTATTGCCCCCTCACCTTCCATTCTGCTATGGTACCCATGGTACATCTTGCCTGGCAGACTAGCGTTGAATTTTCAAGCTGACCACTTATTTTTTCCTCCAGCAGTCTGCTGAGCACCCTTGGGCACTGTGAAAGCTGATTACTAGAAGGAAATTTTCAGGTCAGTTCCAGCTTGATTTGTCTGTCCTGCAACTAAAGGGTTTTTGTTTTCCAGTAGGATCTTACCATCTAGTTCTGGTGGGTAAGGAAGAGCAGCGACAATTAGCCTGTTTTGGTGACTTCAGGGGCCTCCCTGACTAACCCTCATAGGGAGGCTATAGCACTGAAATTCAATAGCGCACATGTTCTGTGGGAAATCCCTGTCTATCCGTGAAGCATACTTGGGTTCAAACTGCTTTGATTAGCATTTTTAATTAGCTTATAAATTTGTGACTTTTTGTAAAGTCACATAAATTCCCCTCTTCTTCCTCATTTCTCTGTCCTCACCTCCTTCCTACCTGCTTCCCTTCCTGTTTCAATCTTTCTCCCATTTCCCCTCCCTCCCTTCCTCCCTCCCTCCCTCCCTCCCTTCCTCCCTCCCTTCCTTTCTCCTTTCTTTCTTTTTTTCTTTGTTATGTGTTTGAAGCCAGGTCTGGCCTTGAACTTGCTGTCCTCTTCTGTCAGGTTTCCTAGTGCTGC
>LOEQ01000816.1:398985-412298 GCA_001685075.1 Bramus lutescens | reverse complement strand
AAAAAAAAAAGGATTTTATGCGGAATTTTTTCTCTACTGTTAAAAAAAGTGCTGTGAAACTGAATTGTCTCTCGATCCTTTTAAAAGTTAATTATTTTGGGAGAGTCTGTAGTGTGTATGTGTGTGTATATGTATGTGTGTGTGTATGTGTGTGTGTATGTGTGTGTCTGTATATATGTGTGTGTGTATGTGTGTGTCTGTATATATGTGTGTGAATGTGTGTATGTGTGTGTATGTATGTGTGTGTGTCTGTATATATGTGTGTGAATGTGTGTGTGTCTGTATATATGTGTGTGTATGTGTGTGTGTCTGTATATATGTGTGTATGTATGTTTGTGTGTGTGTGTGTATGTGTAGTGTTAGCATGTGGGTGTGTAGTGCACACACTGATGCAAGCCAGAGGAGTCCCTCCTGAGTCTTTCTCTGCTGCTGTTCACCTTTAAGACAGGGTCTCAGGGCCAGCAAGATGACTCAGTGGATAAGGGTGGGAGGAGAGAACCAATTTCTTCAAGCTGTGCTCTGACCTCCACATGTATGAACTCCCCATCCTCCAGGTAAATAAGGAGAGAGAGAGAGAGAGAGAGAGAGATATTCTTGTTGAATAGTAGCTGAGCTAGCAGCTCACCATTTTAGCAAGCTAACATTTTACCTGCATCTACCCTCCAACACTGAAGTTACAGGCACATGGAGCTTTACCCAGATTTTTATGTGGGTCTTTGGATTTGAACTCAGATCATCATGCTTGCACAGCAAGTATTCTGACCTACTGAGCCCTTTCCCCACACACTTCAACCATTGTTTGTTGTTGTTGTTGGGCGTTGTGGTAGCTTGAATGTCTGAGCTCCTTCTCCAGCACCATGCCTGCCCGCAGGCCACCATGTTCCACCATGATAATGGACTAAACCTCTGAAACTGTAAGCCACCCCAATTAAATGTTTTCCTTTATAGGAGTTGCTGTGGTCATGGTGTCTCTTCACAACAATAGAACCCCTAGCAAAGACAGTTGTATATATGTGACTTTTTCTGAACTGTATAGTAACGTTCTAGTGTGAATGGTTTTTTGATAGAAAGCAGAAAACTCGGCTAGTTTAACTTCCCTAGAAATGATGTCCAACGACTTGCTATGTTCATTCAGCAGGAATGTTCTAGCTGACAGTGGATTGGCATTTGGGGGCTCTGTTACGACAGACTATATTTCCAGGAGACTGTATTGCTTGCTTTTATTTCCCTTTTTCCTAGCATTTGGTATCAGCATCCTCTAAATGCACTGAATGGCTATCGATAACCAGATACAGGCATATGCTTTCAGGGCCTGTGCTCATTTGGATTTAGTTTGTAAGTTTGTTTTCACTTATAGTTCCATAAAATAATGCTTGAAACTTAGTCCCAGCTATTTATGTGCATCAATATTATTCTATTACACCCTTGTCCTTGCTGTGTGTGTGTGCATGCACGTGTGTAGAACAGAGAACAACTGTGGGGCTAATTCTTTCTTCCCACCTTGTGGGTCTTAGTGACTAAACTCTGGTTGCCAGCCTTGGCAGTAAGGGACTTTACCCAGTGAGCCAGCTCACCATTTCTCCCCCTCCTCATCCTTTTCCTCCTCTTCTTTCCCTCCGCCTTCTCCCTTTTTTAAAGGTAAGTTCTTACCCTGTTCATGTTAATCTGGAATTCACAGTCCTCCTACATCAGCCTCCCAAGTGATGGGATTACAGATGTGCATTGCCACACCTAGTCAAATATTACTTGAAAAACATCAAATCCGCTCAATACTCAATTTTAAGAAATTGAAAGAGAAATCAGAAGAGATGTTATTTTCAAAGAAAAGACAAAATGAGTGGGTTCTTTTTTTTAAAATTTTTTTTGGTTATTCATTACCATGTACCAGATCAACCCCAGGCTCTGTGGCTTGTCTTTCATGGTTCTATGGATCAAGAACTCAGGAAAGACTTGGTTAGTGGTTATTACTCTGCTTCCACGAGCTCATGACCAGGCAGTGGCCAGAATTGGGGCTGGCCTGACATCTGCTTTCATGATGTCCCAGGGACTCTCTTTTTGTCTCAGCGGGGGATGGTTCAAGGTCCCTCCTAGCATAATGACCTCAGCAGGCAGATGCTTGGTGTGGTGGGTCATAACTGCAAAGACAAATGTCTTGAGAGAACTAGGGAAGCTAGGTCACCTTTAATGTCCTTGTCTCCAAAATCACACAGCATCACAGTTCCTAGCCAACCCACCTCTCTATGGGAGGAATGTAAATGTCCTAGTGAAAGAAGAGCTTGTTGGGTGTAGGATGTCATTATTATCATCCTTGGGATGTCCAGCTTGGTGCATTTCAATCCTTATATTCTTTATGAATTTTCAAGATGTCGGAATTAACATCTGGTCAGCAGTAACCTCTGCAGTTTTCGTAGGCTCATTAGGTGCTAGTAGATTTCCACTGCTTGTTTAACACGTGGGTTCTTATTGTTTGTTTGTTTTTGAGACAGGGTCTCAAAGTACCTGGTTTTAAAGCAACAGCAGCAGACAGTACTAATAAATTGCTGTTTGTGCTTGGGAGATGGCTCAATTGGTGAAGTGCTTGCTGCACACACACGGAGAACTGAGTGCAGATCTGCAGCATGTAGAGTTGTGTAGCAAGCACCAGCAGTGGCTACAATCCCGAAACTGGGTAGGGAGAGACAGACAGATCCCTGGAGCACATGGGTCAGCCAGCTTAGCTGAACGGCGGAGTTCAGGTTCAGTGAAAGAACCTGTCTCAAAAAATAAGGAGGATAGCAATTGAAGACAGCATCTCTGGCCTCCAAACACACATATCCACTGTAGGAGTTTGCTGTGATAAAATACCATGGCCCAAAGGACTATAGCTATAACTCTCAAAGCCTGCCCCCAGCCATGTACTTCCTTTGGAAAGGTCCTATCTCCTAAAGGTTCCATAACCTCCAAAACAGTGCTACCAAGCACTCCCAAATAATCCCTCTGAGGCTTAATATTAGTTACAAATGGTTTGACCTATTAGTTCAGGCTTATTATTAACTAGCTCTTACAACTTAAATTAACCCATTTCTATTATTTAGTATTTTACCACGAGGTTCGTGACTTGTTACCTTACATCTTGCTCCCCAACAGCTGCTGGTGTCCCCCTGACTCTGCCTTCTTTCCTCCCATCTCTCTGCTTGGATTTCCAGCCTAGCCTAGTTATATTCTGCCTGGCTATGGCCAAATCAACTTCTTTATTAACCATTGGTAATAAGACATATTCACAGAATGCAGAAGGGCATCTTACATCAACCAAGCAGGAACCAAATATTCAAATACCAGAACTTATTGCGGATATTGCTCATTCAAACCACTACACACATATGTGCATGCATGCACACATACATACACAAATCCACATATAAAAAGTAGCAATTCCTTCCCCACTTGAGTTGTGTCATGCAAATCCTGAGTACCCTGTTTTCTATTGTAATAACTTTATTTCTTAAGCTCCTGTGTTAGAAAGAGGTGACATTGGAGCTTGATAATAAATAGGGAGGAAAAGTTAGAAAAATAGAAGGAGCAAAGGTTGCTTTTGTTTTCTCCAAGAAAACTTAGGAAGAATGAGGGAAGATATTGCAAATTTAATTTGGTATTTAAAACATACTTTTCTGTTTCTAGGAGGAGAGAGAGGGAACACAGACAGTAATCAGAGAAGCTGGCAGGTCTTGAATTACCTTGCAATGATGGGGAAAGGGGTACGCCACTCTGAGCATTTGGAAATGCCTGCTTACCCAGCCACAGAAGGATTTATTCCGAGTTCCACAAATATCACACTTGCCCTGTGTCCTTAGACTCCCTCAAGAATGAACGCTTCAATGTCATTCTTGGAAATGAAGGAATTTCCACACATTCATTAACTGTAATAAAGAATAACAACCAGGCCTGATGGTCCATGTCTGTAACTGAGATGCTGAAGAGCAGAGAATGAGAGTCCCAAGTCTGCTTGGGCTTCAGAGTAAGTTCAAGGTCAGGCTGGGAAACTCAGTAAGATATCATCTCAAACCAACCAACCAACCAACCAACCAACCAACCAACCAACCAACCAACCAACCAACCAACCAACAAGCAAACACACAAACAAATGCAACAGAGATGGGCATGTGGCTGAGGGGCAGAGTGCTTCCTGACATGCGGGAGGCTCTAGGCACAAACCTGAGTCTTACAAAAACACAAAAGATTTCATTAACACCAGAAGGGTTGTGACAGGTTCCTAGTTATTAGAGGATGAAAATACCATAACTTAGTAGTAGAAAATCGTTACTGTGAGACGACGTGAAGCTCAGTGGTTGAATGCTTACCAAGTCTGCACTAAGCCCTGGCCTGGGTTTGGTCCCCAGAAGCACATAAAACTAGTCATGCTGGTGCGTGCTGGTGGCTGTAATCCCAACATGGGCAAAGTGTAGGCAGAGGATCAAGGTCATCTTCACCTACTTAGTGAGGTGAAGGCCAGCCTGGGCCTTTTTTCTCTAAAAATCCTCAAACCATTCCTGTGGATTTAATATGCATCAAATATCCTTGATAAATTGTGAGTAGGACTGCCACATGATTCAGAAATTTCACTTCTGGGTATTGATTCAAAAGAATTGAAGACTTATCTACATCCATATGTTCATAAAAATATTAACATAGTCGCCAAGAGGTAGAGATAGCTTAAGTGCCCATCCATAAATGCCTGGATAAAGAAGATGTTATGTAGACATACAAGGGAACATTATTAGGCCATAAAAAGAAGTTAAACTTGTTACGTGCTATAACATTTTTATACCTGGGAGGAATTATGAGAGTAGGCTTGCCACAGAAGGGTAAATGCACATGATTTTTTTTTTCATGAGGGATTCAAAGTAGTCAAATTCAAGCAAAAAGTGGAATGGTGGCTTCTGTGGATTTGAGAAAAGGGAGAAAATTGAGAAGTGTCATTCCGTGAATGCTGCGCTTCAGTCACGGGAAGGTTCTGGAGATCTGCCACACACCATCCATGCAGTTGGCAGTGCTATATCACAAATGTCGCACATCTCATGAGCCATTCGTGGTGGCACACACTTGCAATCACAGCCCCTAAGAGGTAGAGACAGGAAGATCATGAGGTTGGTACCAGCCTGGGCTTCATAATGAGCTCAGGGTTATCCTGGGCTACATAGCAGGACCTTGCCTCAAGAAACACAACAAATGGACAAAAAAATCTTATGCTATGTGGTTTTCAACACAGTAGCTATCATCAGTGACCTGTTTATCCCATGTGTTGTTTTTATGCTTATATTTCACAAAGTGTTAGAAAGGTGGGCATATTTTCTTATACTTTCTCCTTTTCTACCTTATTTTTGCCTTAGAGTTTCTTAAATTTAAACTAGACTCTGGGGATCTTGGGAAACTAGCTCTTATGGCTGGAGGTGCGGCATGCACCATTGCCAGCTGTTTATGATAATTTTATGTGGTTGTAATTTTTTCAGAATTAACTAATGGTGTGTCTGAGCCTTTGATGTGAATGGCTTTCTAGATGCATTTAACTATAAAAATTCATGGAAGCAAGCGGTGGCTCCTTTAATGAGTTTCTTTCACGGTTGGTTGCGTTTTCACTACTTGTCTTTAGAACTAATTTTCAGAATAACTTTGGTACTTTAATAAGAGTGCACAAGGGCAGGAGACTAACCTGAAAATGACAGCTTCTAAGAGCAGAATATCAAGACCCTCAAAGTTGTTTCAGGTCTCAAAAACAGACATCTTCAACTGATGCGATTTATTTAGTTTTTTTTTTTTTAGTAGTTCAGGCTTTAATAAACCTCCCTCACTCTCTATAGCAGGAAAACAGTTATGCTTTAGAATATTAAGAAGGTTTTTGCTAGGCCTCTGGCATAGGCCTGTAGCAATAACAACCTGGGACACTGAGGCAGGAGGATCTCAAGTACAAGATCTACCTGGCCTACACAGTGAGTTCAAGCTGCCTGGGCAACTTAGTGAGACCCTGCCTCAAATTAAAAAGTACAAATTAGGAACTGGAAAGATGTATGGTCAGTAAAGTGCTTAAGCTTGAGGAGTTGGGTTCTGGTCTTTGGTACTCACAAAAAGCTGGATATTGTGGTTTGTACCTATAATCCCAGGCAGGAGAGGTTGCGAGAGCGGGATCCTTGGGGCTTGCTGCTCTTCTAAACATTGGTGAGCTTCAGGCTCAGTGAGATACTATAGCTCAGCAACAATGTGGAAGACACTCAATATCACCCTCTTAATACCCCTGCCATGTACATGCATGCCCACATGTACATGAACACATAGACACACAAAATAAGTTGGAGAACAATTAATGAAGATGACTGGTGTCAACCTCTGTTCTACACACACACACACACACACGTGTATACATACAAACACACACGTACATGCAAATACACACACACAGCAAAGCCACCTGGGAATATAGATCAGTGGCAGTGCTTTCCCTGTAGTCAGAAAGCCCTGGTTAAATCTCTGCTACAGAAGGAAACAAGGAAAGCAGGAAGGAAGAAAGGAAAGAAGGATGGATTTTTGACAGTTCTTATATAATTCAGCGTCTTAGCTTCATTCCTGTTGCTGTGGCAGAATCAACTGACTTGAGGTAACTTAGGGAAGCGAAGGGTTTGTTTGTCTGTAATTCCAGGTTACAGTCCATTCTCACTGGGGAATTCAAGGTAGGAAGTCACAGTCACAGACATGAACAGAGAATGCTCCCATGCTGCCTGCTTGCTGTGTATAGTGCAGGCCTCCCTGCTTGGGGAATGGTGCCACCCATAATGGACCTTCCTATATCAATTAACAAGCAAGGGGATCCCCCAAGACAATTACTCAAGACTTTCTTTCCATGTGATTCAAAGCTACAGCAAGTTAACATTGTATACCCAGTGACTGAGAACTTCGAGGGCCAGGAACTTGTGGCTCAGGTTTTGTTGGTTTTTCTTTAAGAATGGATTTTATAACTTTCTTCTACATATTCTCTAGATCAAGAGTTCTAATGAGCAGTCACAGGGCAAGTCACCACGTGCAGACCCAGGGCTGCTCCCATGATTCTTTCAAATGTGGTAGAGTGTGATTGGGCCTTACTTGACAGTACGCTAGAGTATTGGAATCTCTTCTAGGACCCCGGATATCTGGGACATCTTATGGCAGTTACTGTGACCCTGCCTCTTTATTTGTCACCTAGGGCTGCCACAGCAAAGCACCATAGACAGGATTGGAATGGGGCTTATACCCCAGGAATTTATTCCTACAGTTCTGGAGGGTGACAGTCTTCAGTCAAACGACCGGAAGTGGCAGATGACTGGTGATTGCATGCCGCTGAGAGTTCTCTGTGTCACAACCATCTTCTTGCTCTGTCCTCACATGGCCTTTCTTCCATATGTGCACTTGGAGCGAGATCTTGAATCCCTTCCTTCTCCTATTAGGGCTCTAGTCCCATCCTGGGGCTCCACCCTCATGACCTCATTTAGCCCCAATTACATCTCAAAGGCCCCACCTTGAGTATCATGCTGGGAAGTGAGACTTCAGCCTCTGAGTTTTGGAGGGACACCCTTCAGTCTAGGACAGCTTTTCTTAGATATCTTTCCTGTGGAAGAAAATCCAAGCTTTGGTATTTCTGGAACACTTTCAGGAAAACAGTTGCTTGTTAGAATTTTGGCTTAAATGTCTGAAGTGATTCTTATCAAGGCTTTCTTGGGAATGTCAATATTTATCCAGATAATAATTGCATGTCATGAAAGATTAAATCTGCTTAATCCCTTAGATGTAAAAGTTACCCTGAGGTATAAAATGACTGCTAGTGATTATCATGTTTTTGGAGATAGGGTTTTGCTATGTAGCAAAGATTAGTCTGGAATCCAGGATCCTTTCAACCTCTGCCTCCCAAGTGCAGAGATTACAGCTGTACACTACCGCTCCCAGTTTCTGTTATCATTTTATTGATATGTTATTACTATAAGCACACATTTTTATTAGCATTCAAAATTTCTTTTAACTTGTGGGGTCTACTTGTTGTAGAATGACCTCTAATCTAGATGGCTCAGAGTCTAGTCTAGATGCCTGGGTATTTACAAGTCTTTAAGCTCAGGGCATAAGCTCTGGCTCTGAAGCTTCTAAGTCAAGACTGTCAGTCTTCCCACTTTTAAGAAGTCCTTCTCCTTTTGTGGTGGTTTGAAAAAGAATGGCCCCAATAGACGCATATATTTGAATACACAGTCATCAGGAAGTGACACTACTTGAGAAGGATTAGGTGGTGTGACCTTGTTGGAGTGTGTCACTTGGGGTTGGATTTGAGGATTCAAAGGCCCACACCAGGTCAAGCACATCCCCCCCACCCCTCCCCCATCTAGGGATCATGATGTAACGCTCAACTACTTCTCTAGAACCACGCCTGCCATGCCTGCTGCCATGGTGATAACAGACTAAGCCTCTGAAACAATAAGCATATCTCCTATTAAATGCTTTTTATTTTTAAAATAAGAGTTGCTTTGGTCATAATGTCTTTTCACAGTAATAGAGCAGTGACTAACACAAAATCTGTAGAGTTAGGAGGGAGGTTCTCATTGGCTCTCAGAGTAGGCTCCTACTGCTTTTACTCCAGGTCCTACAACCTCCATATCCAGTCTCTGTCTGGAACATTGCTCTTGTTCTCTCCTTCTGGGTATGAGTGACTAAGTTCATGTGTGTGAAATGATGTTGATCGAAAGACTCACTATCCAACACCAACTGCCTTAGGAAAAGGAGGGATATATTTATTTCCTGTTATGATTTGAATGTAAATTGTATTCCATAGATAGATACATGTATTTTAACATGGAGCTCTAGCTAGTGGCACTGATTTCGAAGGTTGTGGATTCTTTAGGAGGTAGAGTCTTGGTAAAGAGTAAGTGGCTCACTGGAGGCAGGTCTTGAGATTTACTACTCTGGCCCTCCTTCCTATCTGGTCTCTGCTTCTTATTCCATGGAGATATAGAGAAGTTAGGAGTTCTAGTTGAACACTTCAACTGCCATGGAGCTACCACGCCTTTCCTACCAGCATGGACTGCTTTCTCAAACTGTGATCAAAAAATAAACATTTGCTCCCTTAAGTTGCTCTTTCTGGTATTTTAACACAGTGATAAGAAAATAACTGTCCAGAAAACTGGCACCAATAAGTGGAGTCACTGTTATGAGAGGCCTGACCATGTGGTTCTTAAGTCTTTGGAACTTGTTTGCAGGAGGAATGTGGAAGAGTCTGGAGCTGTGTGTTGCAAGGAACCGCTTGTTTGTCCCAGCCTCCCAGATCCAAAATAACCACACAGAAACTGAATTAATTAAATCACTGCTTGGCCTATTAGCTCTAACTTCTTATTGGCTAACTCTTACATATTGATTTAACCCATCTCCATTAATCTGTATATCATCATGAGATTGTGGCCTGGCATGTCTCCAGCAGCAGGTCCATAGCATCTCTCTCTCCACCTTCCTTCTCCCAGCATCAGTCCAGTCCTCCCTGCCTACCTAAGTTCTGCCCTATCAACAGGCCAAGGCAGTTTCTTTATTCATTAATGGTAATCACAGCACATAGAGGGGACTCCCATATCAGCTTTGGGCCGTGGATACTCTAGAATGATATATGTGGAACTGAATGGGTCATTCTGGTGTGAGCTCAGAAAACAGGAGGGTGTTGAGGTGATGGCTCAGTGGTTGAGAAATACAGACAGGCAAGACTATGCTCATGAAGTTTCAGGTGGGGACAAGGACTCCTGGAAGCTGGGCTACAGGCCATGCATTTTATATGTTGGCAAGGAATCTGACTGTGTTTTTTTCATGTCCCCCAAACTTGAATAAGGCTGAATTTAGAAAGCAGTGGACTCAATTTCTTGGTCAAGGGACTTTTGTGAGAGCAGAATGTGAAGGCTGTGGTGTAGTGGTTGCTTTTTGTGTTTATACTTAGAGTGAGAGCAAGGGCAGAGGGAGCTTGAAAGAGATGAGTTTGGGCATCTGAAATTGTCAAACAAATTGATGTCATGAAGGAGAAACATGTACATTTACACTGGGACAATAAGAAATGTTCCTGGAAGGCAAGATTCTACTCATCTGGAGCTCCAGTGCGCAATGATGTAAATTCATTGAAAATGAGAGTGGCTAAAAAGACACAGCCATCAGAGGTCCCTTCTAGAAAATGGCTTCCAGGCATGTCCTTTCTAAGGTTTTGACAGGAAAGCAAGCGGGCTCTGCAGCTATAATCCAGTCTACATCTCAAGCTGGCAGCAGAACTGGGCTTATATAGTGATGTTTTGCAGGTACGCAGGATGCAAGGGTGTTCAGGCCATGGAAGCTAGTGCCTAGGTTTCAGAAAACTGCTAAGGAGCAGGCAGTTTGTAGAAAGGTGAGCCCACCTGCATGGAGCTCCAGAGTAGGTAAAGTCTAGGTTGTGGTGGAGACCTCAGGATAGAGGAGATGCCAGAAATAGGGGGCGTTTGCCAAGGAATGCTGCAGGCATCAAGTAGAATCCAAGAGAAAGACCATATGCTCAGCAGGTACCAGAATGGAAAAGTGTGACTACCCAGGCCTAGTGGAGCCCAGATGATCGCACTACAAGTCCCAGATACTGGACAGGAACCTTCATGACTTGTGTTTGCCCTGCTGGGTGTTGGACTTGCTCCATTTTCTCTCTTTCAGAATAGGAATGTTTTCTTTGTGCCGTTGTATATTAGAAACACCACATTTGTATTTTGATTTTTCACAGTTAAGTCTTAGGGTAGATTTTGACATTTCTGAACAGCATGGAAATAGTTCAGACTATGAGGACTTTTGAAATTGGACGGGGATGTATTTTGTATTACGAGCCGGCCTTGAGCGTACAGGGGCCAGGGATAGAATATTATGATTTGAATGTAAAAGCACCCCACAGACTCAGGTATTTGAATATTTGAACACTTGATTTGCAGCTGGTGCTACTACTTTGGGAAGTTGTGATAGCACTTCCCTGGAGACAGGTTCTTTAAATACATACACATACACATACACACACACATACATACATATATATAATTTTATATCATTATTTTTATTGTATGACTGTCTTGCCTGCATGTGTGTCTGTTCACCACATGTGTGCCTGGCTCCTGTGGAGGTCAGAAGAAGGCATCAGATCCCCTGGAACAGGAGTTAGAGGTAGCTGTAAATCACAGGATAGGTGCTGGAATTTGAACCTGGGTCCTCCTCTGCAAGAGTAGCCAGTGCTTTTACCCTCTGAGCCATCTCTCCAGTGCCCCTGCCTAGTTTTCTGAAATAAGGTTTCGTATAGCCCAGGCTGGTCTCAGATCTTGCTATGTAAGGGTAGCCTTAAGCTGCTGATCCTCCTACCTCCACTCCACTAGAGCTGGGCCTGCTTTTGTTTGTTTCTTGAGACAGGATCTCCTTAGCACTGGCTACTCCACTTGAGGTAGAATTATAAGCACACTACCATGCCTTGTCTTAAGTTGTCTACCCCTGCCCCAGGGTGGTTTTTTTTTTTATCACAGTAATGAGAAAAGAGTAACTAATATACTCTCCTAAGCAAGCGTCCTCTTGGGTGTTGGAAGGCTGAACAATCATATGATTAAACAAAATCAATTTATCCCTCCCAGGTAGACAGCGAAGAAAAGCAGAAACGTGAAGGAAGGTAAGCCAGCCTCTTGGCCCCGGAAAGCTTCCAGGGTGTATGGAATCTTCTCTAGACATCTCTTATGCTGCCCTGTGGCTAAATGACACCAAAACTGCCCACTCTGGGTCTTATGCATCCATCGAAACTGGGACCTCTGAGAACAAGTACTGAAGGACTGTCAGTTCTAGGAAGGGCAGGCAGGGGTGTAGTCTGGGCGGGCGGTCCCAGACAGTCCTTCTGCAACCTCAGCTGTTGCATTCTTTGTATGTTTCAGTTGTTCTGAGAACTACACACACCTGAGGGAGATCTGGTCAGGGCTGGACCAGATCTGGAGACCCATTCTCTTGCAAGTAGAAAGAACAAGGATGCCCAGAGCTGAGAGGGGAGTAGCTCCCTCTATCCCTCCCTGTCCCCTCCTCTCTCCTCCCCTCCTCTCTCTTTCTTTCTCTCAAATTTTCCTCCATAGGACCAGAACTACAGCAGCTGATAGCATTGGACACACATCTTTCTGACTTCCCTTCTGAAAGGAAAGATTTTCTAGTTTCTTAGCTGAACCAAACAGGGTAATGTTTCTGATTGGCTTGCCGTGCCTGCTGGCCCATATGATGAGCTTAGCTGTGGTAAGAGCTTTGATGGAACTCTTGCACTGGGTGGGGGATGAGGGACACCACTCCGTGCACACATGGACCACCTGTTGGAATGAAGCAGTTTACCACAAGAGGGAGAGAGGGTGGAGACATACACCATAGTTATTTCCCACTTAGCTTCTACTCCAGTAAGAGAGCTTCTCCTTGCTGCCTACCTTGCACAGCCTTATGGGTAGACCTGCCTCAACTCTCTACCCGCCTCAATTCTCTACCTGCCTTCATAAAAATCTCAATGAGCCAGGCTAGAAGAAGCATCCCAAGGCTCAGGGATGAGCAGGTGTAGGTGACCTTTGCCACCCAAGCTCTCCAGCATACTCCCAACACAGGTTTTGGTACCGTTGCTGCCTTCATGTGTCCAGTTTTAGAGTTTGCTGTGACACAGCCCTGAACAACTCGCCAAAGACATGATTCTACTGTGCCCACCAGGATGATGTGCCACACTGCCTGGTTATGTTGCTGAATGTCTAGCGGAAGGAAAGATCAACAATCTTCCCCCAATTCCACAGTTACAAGTCCTCCTTAAAACAGAAGGCTGTTCACCTTGGATTTCAAATTATTTCCCCATGGTCTGTAGGGATTTCCACACAGATCCATTACCTAACCGTACTTGATGACTGGTCCCTTGGATGCTAAAAATGGCTTGCCGGTACACTGAGTTTTCTGGTTATAGGATCAAGTTCATAAATGAGAACCATGCTTTCCCATCTCTGACTGGGCAAAAACGCTTTGGGTTTCTTCCTTCTCTCCATTATGTGGGTTATTTTAGTTTGGGAATCTGTGGTGAGTTTGACAATTCTTTGAAGATAATGGTTTGTCTTAAATTAATGTCAACTTTTTATTCTACTCAGTTATATCTGTTTACTGTATAAGCAATGTTTTAGATTATTTCTTTTGAGGAAAAATAGATTTTCTGAAAAGATACATCATAGTTATCTTATTTTCCAATTATTTTGGAGTTTTGAGTAATTCTTGGCAAAGGGTTTGAGGGTGCAGCCACAAGGAATCACTGTCTT
>LOEQ01000816.1:365240-377037 GCA_001685075.1 Bramus lutescens | reverse complement strand
GCGGCAGCTCGGTACATGTCTGGGGTGCAATAGCTCTGAAGGGTGTGGCTCTCAATGGTCCTTTCTCTACTTCCTACCAGGACACAAGGCAGGGGTGGAAACGAGAAAGCCAGGATGCCTTCTGGCTTTCATTGTTGATTTTTTTCTTTCTTTTTATAAATGGGATTGTTTATATGTTCTCCACAATGATTCTAATGCCAGTGTTGACATGGTCATTGCTGTTAGGAGGGTTTTCTTTACTTTGTAAAGTGCCTCCCTCTTTTTATGGATTTTCTTTCAGCCTCTAGCATTTTGCCTGCCTTCTTTACAACACAGCCTCAGAATTTTTGTCTGTCAGGGCGTAAGGACAAGAGTCCAGCGTGGTAACACAGCAGGTATTTTGGGGACAGACTCTAGGAGGAGATTAAGGGAGACTAGTATGGAGCATTAATTCTTGTTCACTCGAGCTCCGGACAGCTGCCAGCTCCATCTATTTAAGTAGTCGCTTCCTTTTCTGTTTTTGTCTTCAGGTAGGTGACCCCGTTTTGCTGCTTTCTTCACACTTTTCTGTCTTTGGTAAGGATTCCACATTTGAGTTTTAATCAGCCACGACTTCTGCATTCTGTACTTTAATTTCTAGGAGCCTCCCCTTTTGCAGATTAAGCAGGGCACTGTTCACACTTCAGTTCTAGGGATTCATGTGTCCTACATATATCAGCACACATGTAAGATCAAATGTCCATGCTAGTTCAACTTTCAAAGCTAATCCAACTTGTTTGCAACTGTTATTTTAATAAGATTTTGAGTTTGTGTTTTGTTTGTTTGTTTGTTTGCTTTTCCTCTCTCAGATTTCGCATTGGTGGCATTTCCTTTTGGGAATCACAGTGTTCAGTACGCTGTAGAAGTGTGGGTGGTCTCCTTACCCCTAGAGCCAACTCGTGTGCTCAGTAGGCTTGGATGTGAAGCTGGTGGTCCCATTCTTTTCAACAGCTGCTCTAGAAGTGACACATTTGAAGTTTTCAGTAATGTTGACATATAACTTTATATGGCGGGGTACATTTCACATCATACATCATATACAATCAAAGGAAAAGCAGAAACCTCTCTACACTGGGCTATCTACTACAAGTTGCCAAACTATACATTTCAGATTCTAAACTGTTTATGGAAAGAGTTGTGAAGTCATCAAACACAGTATAGTTTTAAGTTTGAGAAACAATGCAAGATTCTGGTTGGAGGAAGTACAGTCAGGCAGGAGACGAGAGTCGGGACAGAACACGCAGGGCCCATCTCTTGCTGGCTTGAAGACTGGCACAATAGAAATGTTGCTGGTTGTCATTGTCTGGGTCAGGCATTTCTAGGTTCTTGACTTCTTATTCAAAGCATTGTCAAGCACACCCAGATTGCAAAGGAGCAAGGTCATTTTATTTACGAGAAAAGCGAGAGTACAGGTCAGATTCACTGCTGGAGAGCAGAGAGCTCTTGTGTTCAGAGTGCCCAAGGGTCCTAGGTTACTGTATGGGGCCTTCCTTTTAGAGATAGGAGGAGGAGGAATTTGGTTGCTAGGGGTATGGTATAGATTGTTTTCTGTTTTGATTGAGAGGCATGGATTATGTATGTTGTTCTCTATTGCACATGTCCTTTCCCATAATGCATCTGATTAAAATCATTATGATATGCTTAAGATGGTATACAGAGAATTTCCCTTTAAAGTTAACTCAGAGGACATAGTTTTCTGAATTGTGTATGCATCCCAAACCAGTCTAGGCTAGATGGTTCCCCTCACTTTTCTGTCTGAACGCATTGTAGAATACTTTTGCATAAGAACTGTTGATAGTTATAGCAAAAGAGAAACTTATTCCATTGTTCAGAGTGTAGTACATGGGCAGCTTGGTCAATGTAGGGAGGGGGTCCTCGATTGCTAGGTGCATTATCCCAAGCTAAGTCGAGTCCCAGATTGCTAATCAATTCTCTAGGCTTGCCTGTCTCAGAAGCAAGTGGTGGCGGAGTTAACAATATGGGACTCTTATTAGAGAGAGATGTTGGTTGTTTGGTGCCTTAGAGGAATTGTAAGGTTCTGGCACAACCATGAGCTTGGCAGAATAAGTTGTGACTGAGGTGGAAGTTTCCCGAGCTAAGATACTTGGGGGCCAGTGAGATGGGCATTGACTTAGTCATTGTTCTATTGCTGTGAAGAGACACCATGACCAAGGCAACTCTTATAAAGGAAAGCATTTAATTGGGGTCGTGCTCACAGTTTCAGAGGCTTAGTCCATTATCATCATGGCAGGGAGCGTGATGACACACATGGCACTGGAGCAGTAGCTGAGAGCTACATGTGTCCTGTCCTGATTCTTAGGCAGAGGGAGAGAGGGAGAGGGAAAGGGAGAGTCTGGTCCTGGCATGAAGCCCACCTTCAGTAACACACTTCCTCTAATAAGTCCACACCTACTCCAACAAGGCTATACTTCCTAATCCTTCTAATCCTTTCATACAGTACCACTCCCTGGTGACTAAGCATTTAAATATACAAGCCTATGGAGCCATTCTTTTTCAAACCACCCACAGGCTGACTTGTACGCAGTCTCCATGGAAACTGCTAGAGACACAAAGTAGGCTTGCAACTCAGAATTGAGACCAAAGCTGAGCCAAAGAAGGAGAGTCTCTTCATGTTAACGTCTGTAATGAAAAAAATCAGTGTTTCATTGCTGGGTTTGGATTGTGCGTGCTCCAAAAGATTAAGCTTTAGAAATAAATTCTCCTATTAGTATGTTGATGGCTTTTGGAAGTAGTAACTTTGGGGGTCAGTTAAGGTCAGATGAGGCCATGAGGGTGGAGCCCTGTGGTGACATAGGTGACTTCCTGAGAAAGGAAGACTTGAGGCTGACCTGTGGTTGCCCTCTCTGGCCATGGGATGCTTACAGTGCATCAGTATGGAGGCCCTCAGCAGAAGCTGGTGCCTTGGTATCAGACTTCTCAGCCTTCCAGGAAATGAGCTGCACAATACCTGTGTGATGTTTTGTTACAGCAACATAAAACAGACTGTGACAATAATCCGTTCAGCACTCATTTAAAAATCAGTGTGCCTTAAGTGCCAATCAAAGAGCAGATGCTGTGAGTTGCCGGAGTTAAAAACAAACAAGTAAAAAGACCAATTAGTCATGCTTCCAGCAAAGGAAGCTCACTCTAATCGGAACGGGTGTTTTATGATGACTATTTCAATCTCATGGAGATGTAGGACCCTGAGAAGGGTGAAGCCAGCACACATGATGTCTGACAACTGTGGGAAACTGGGGGGCTCAGGGTCCACCCAAAGGATGCCGCTGTTATTCCATATTGGCAAATCTACTTTCTTAAAGATTTATTTTTAGTGCGTGTGTGTGTGTGTGTGTGTGTGTGTATTTTTCTGAGTGTATGCCGCTTGTGTGCTGGTGTCCTTGGAGGTCAGAAGAGGGTATTGGATTCCCTGGACCTAGATTTATAGAGAGTTGTGAGCTGCCTGTTATGGGTTCTAGGAACTGAACTCAGGCTGTCTAGAAAAACAGGAAGTACTCTCAAATACTGAACCATCTTTCCAGCCTAAAATCTTCTATTTATTTATTTAAAACTTTTCAAACAACATATTTTGGTCATATTTTTCTCCTTCCCTAACTCCTCCCATATACACCCCAACTTTATAATCTTTCTTGCTCTTAAAAACAAAAGCAAACAAAAAAAGCACCAAAAAAAAGTATACATACATACAAAAAAGGAAAACCATAGAGTCTATGTTGTGTTGGTCTGCTGCTCACGAGCATGCAACCTACCTGTACTGGGGATGCTACACCCAGTGTCACTACTCCGGAGCAAAAAAACTGCTTTTCTTCTCCTAGCAACTATCAGTTCCAAACAGCTTCTTGGTTAGGGGGTGGGATTCCCTTCTCTGTGCCGAGACTGTGTCTGCCTTAAACCTGTGCAGGTCTTGGACATGCTCTCCAGTCTCTGTGAGCTCCTGTGAGCATCGCGTGTGTCTGAAACACCCTGTTTCCTCGGAGTCGTTCATCACCTCTGGCTTTCACAGTCTTTCTGCCTCTTCTTCCACATGGATCTCTGAGCCTGGGGGGGAGGGGTGCTATGCAGACATCCATAAGGATCCGGTGCTCTGCAGTCTCACCCTCTGCACATTGTCCAATCGTGGGTATCTGTGTTAATTCCCATCTACTGCAAGAAGAAGCTTGCTGATGAGGGCTCAGCAAAGCACTGATCCATGGGCATAGCAATACGTTGTGGAAACTTATTTTTGCCTTGAAAAGAAGTCAGAAATGGAGGTTTATGACAGTAAAATTTTATGATTTTAAGGGGCTTTTGTTTTTCTTTTTCTTTTTTAGCAAGCAGTTTAAACAGTTTTAAGAAAGAATGTACCAATAGTTTGGTGGCCTTTGGTTTAAATAATTATTGCTGCAGGTAACCGTAGGTTTTTGACTCTGCCCTGACTCTGCTAGTGATATCAGAAAAAAGACTTAGCTTCTTTGGATCTCAGCGTCCCATCAATCATGAAGAACAGTGAGCTGTTCAGCATGGATGCCAGAGTCTTTCCCCAGTTCTGTGATTCTGTGATTTTTGCTACCCAAATAAGCTAACTTCCTTCCTTCTGCCAAGTTAGAGAGTCTGAAGCCTCTATCTGCTCTGCTCCTTTCTCTGAAATATAAAGAGGCTGAATGACCTCTATATATTTGAGGGTCTCATGACCCCTTGCTCAGGGGTCACCTAAGAGCATCAGAAAACACAGATATTGACATTATGAATCATAGCAGCAGCAAAATTACAGTTACGATGTGACAACAAAAATAGTTTTATGGTTGGTGGGGGGCATCACACCATGAGGAACCGTGTCAAAGGGTAGCAGCATTAGGAAAATTGAGAACCACTGCTATACAGGAATTCATTTGGAGACTGATAACTGGCCCAGTTACAATAAAAGAAAAGGGACCAGGTTTGCATCTACTGAGATGAACTTTCATTTGCACCCCTCTCTCCCATGCCTGTGGTCAGGAGGGATGTGGGGTGGCTAATGGAATGCCCCAGACAGAGTCATGCTGGAGTCGTGAATCTGCTAGTGATGTCTGCGACTGGGGGCATCCTCTTCCCTGGGCCCCAGCTGTCACCAGCTGTAGAGCTGGGAATAGAATTGTCTTCCTGCATGAACTTGGAAGCTTCCCTTGCCAGAGGAGACCCATATATATCACACGCTGTGACTGGAGGACAAAATGTGCCCTACCTCTATTCCAGTAGGTCCAGTAGGTTCTTGTATTTGAATGCTTGGTCCTCAGCTGGTGGAGATGCTTCGGAACATTGTGACATCTTGTATTTAAATGCTTGGTCCTCTGCTGATGGAGATGCTTCGGAACATTGTGACATCTTGTATTTAAATGCTTGGTCCTCAGCTGGTGGAGATGCTTCGGAACATTGTGACATCTTGTATTTAAATGCTTGGTCCTCTGCTGATGGAGATGCTTCGGAACATTGTGACATCTTGTATTTAAATGCTTGGTCCTCAGCTGGTGGAGATGCTTCGGAACATTGTGACATCTTTAGGGGAGGAGCCTCATTGGAGGAAATAAATCCCTAGTGCTGGACCTTGAGGTTTACTATCTGGCTCCATTTCCTGCTTTCTGATTTTGGAATGTGACCAGGTGTCTCATATAGTGCTGCTGTGTCTTTCCCACTGTGATAGACTATATCCCCTCAAACTGTGAGCCAACACTAAGCCTTTCTCCTTTAAGTGGCTACTTGTGAGGTTCTCGTTATTACAGCAATGAAAAAGTAGCATATCTACTATCTACTTGTCTTTTTTTTTCTCCTCAACTACAGAAAACAAAATGTCTGGACCAAGCTAGCCAAAGATGGCTTTGACTAAATTATAATTTAATGATGTTTTTCCTTCAGCATTATTGTCTTAAAAGATGACTGTCTTCAATGATTCAAGATGGCAGCTCAGTATTTCCCATGTGAAACCTGAAAGTCCTATAACACTGACTAGAGGAGTTGTTGTTAGGACCATATGGCTCCCCACTGAGCATTGGCTTCAAGGAGAGGTGGGTAAGAAAGTAGGAGTTGCATTGCTTGCAGGGTTTTCAGAGGGTATGTGAGGAGTAAGTCACTGAGAGGATGGAAGGGAAGCCTAGGCAGGAAGCCAGTGAAGAGGCTGGATGTCCTAGTGGACGACAAATCTCCAACATGGAGTTAAATGGGGCTTTGCCCTTTGTTAGCGGTTCTTAACCTCCCTAATACTGAGACTCTTCAATACAGTTCCTCATATTGTGGTGACCCCCAACTCTAATTTTTTGTTGCTACTTCATAACTGTAAATTTCCCACAGTTATGAATTGTAACATAAGTATCTGTGTTTCCCAAAGGTCTTGGGTGACCTCTGTGAAGGTTTGTTCATCTCAAAGGGGTCATGACCCGCAGATTGACAGCCACTGCTATGTGGTCTATGATCATATTATCCTCTTCATCTTACACAAAACCACCAGCAGCATCTTTGCCACTTGATAGTGATCTTTGGTAACACTTTGCTATGCCAGATTCAAAGGTTGCTTGAGGAGAGCTGAAACCTGAAGCTACCTTGATGATCCAGTCACCCGTGGGTTATATGGATATATACTGAGTGTCCTTTTCCAGAAATGCTTGGGGTCAGAAATGTTTAGATTTCAGAGTCTTTCAGATTTTAGAGTATTTGCATAGACTTTACTAGTGGGTTAGTATCTTTGGATTTGGGGATTAGGCATGTTCAACCTGTGTAAGTAAGTGTCCCATAATATTTTATTGTCAAATATTATTGCCAGAAAACAGCATGTTAAATAAAAGTATGGGCCTCCTTCTGCCTAAGAAGAACTACATGACTAATTTAGTATTTTTAAAGCCTTGGCTAAACAAAGTTGGAACAAAATTTGGTGTCCAATAATATATCACCAGTTCTTAGTATATTTCTTTTTTTTCATCATCTCTGACCTCTTTCCCCTTAGGAGGTGGAACAATCCTCTCACAGGGGTTGCCAAAGACAGATATTTGCATTATGATTCATAACAATAACAATAAAGTTATGAAGTAGCAGCAAAAATAATTGTATGGTTGGGGGTCACCACACCATGAGGAACTGTATTAAAGGGTCGCAGCATTAGGGAAGTTGGGAACCACTGCTGTGGAGTTTATATATAGAAAACGTGTGATCGTTATTTTATCGAAGACAAGGTCTCACTATGTAGCCCAGGCAGGTCTTGAATTCACTTAAATGGTTTCTTATTTATTGCATATATGTATGTAGTTGCGGATGGGGGTGTGGGTCTGACTGTGGCATGGGTGTGCATGTAATGTACTTGTGGAAGTCAGAGGACAGCTTTAAAGAAATAGTTTCTCTCCTTCCATGCTTTTGATGTGGACTCTCTCTTGTCATTTCCACCACCTGGTTGTGCGTGTGATATCAGGATCCAGTTTCTTTGGCCAAAATCAAGCCATGCTGTTTGAATTTACATTCTAAATATCTAGGTTAGGAAGGAAAGGACATCCAAATTTTACTAAGAGGCATCTGCCCCCCTCCATACCCAGGGCTGGAAATTGAACTTAGGCCTTCATCCTTTCTAAGTAAGCCCCTATCAATATACTATATTCTTAACACCCCAACAAGTCTTCTGTTTTTTTTTCACATTATGTTTAAATTAAAACTGAAAAAAAGTAAAGTCTCAAAAGATTATAAAGCTAGAATATGATAAAAAAAAATCAAATGACTGAAGATACCTAAATTTGGACTGTGGGTGTAATTGAGTGCTAACACTCTTCCCTAGCATATGAGAGACCTTGATTGAATGCTCAGCACTGCAAAAACCAAGCCATCAATCAAATAAACAAAAGAAGCCTATGTTAAAAATAATAGCTGTTAGTCAGGCATGGTGGCTCCCACCTGTGATCTGAGACAGAAGCGGAAGAATTGCCACAAGTTGGTAGCTCTACATGATGGGTTCCAAATCAACCAGTAAAACACATACACACACACACACACACACACACACACACACACACACACACACACATATATAAAGAAAGAGAGAGAGAGAGAGAGAGAACAAGACCCTGTTTGAACAATAAACAAAAGTGATTGAATAAGACAATTTGGGAAAAGTTTATTAAATGGTGAGATGGTGCAGGGAGTGAGGATGAGCACTTTTGCTGCCAAATTTGCTGGCCTGTCTCCGGAACCCATGTGGTGATGGGGAGCCAATTCTCGGAGAATTGTATTCTGACCACAAGAATGTGTGGCATATGTACAACCACACATGCAATAAATAAGTGTAAAACTCAGTTCATTCATGTTTAGGATTTTCACATGCCAATTTAAACTTCTTTTCTTTATAGCCTCAGTAAATTGAGGTGCTTATTTTTATCTTAAGTATTTCCAGACAAACCAGTGTTGACACCCAATAAAGCCATCATAAGGAAACTGGGCATCATATGGCGACAGCTTGTTTTATAATTTTTAAGTAGGGAGGAGTTTTGTAAAAATAATCCTAGATCAGGATTCATTAAAGAAAACCCATAAACTCTTTGTATAGCAGAAAACTTCATAAAGGAAAACTCAAACAAATTTCTTTACAACAGAATGTCAATCAATTGCCAAGAGCTCCTTGGGGTAAGTTCTTAAAAACCTAATAGAAAAATGGACAAAGTGTCTAAAAAAAGGTAATTCATGCAGAAAGGTATGCCACCAGAGCTCAGTTAAATGACTCAGGGGTAAAGGAGCTTTCCCAATATCCTGATGAGTTCGAGACCCTGGACCCATATGGTAGAAGTGAAAAGGTTTCTACAAATTGTCTTCTGATGCCCACACGCAAGCTGTGGCGCATGAAAGTGCTTTATTCTTAAGGAAGTGTGATACTTTACTGTCTTGCAGAATTATGTTGATAGCATCACCTCTCTCTTAAAACCCACCATGAAGAAATAAGGAGCATAACCAATAAACCTTACAATCTGGCAAAGCCATTCCTAGATTTTTATCCAAGAGACCAGGAAACTTTTGTTCACATAAAATTTATGTGTGGATATTTGTAGCACACCAACTAATAATCATCCCACAATAGAAAATACCCAAGATATCTTCTCAAGTGGGGGATGCACCAACAGAATGTGGTGTAACTATAGACCAGGGTACCATTCTACAGGCAAAGGGAACAAGTTACTGATTCATGTGACATGTGTCACTTTCAAATGCATGATGCCAAGTAAAAATAGTCAATCTCAAAAGACTACATCTTGTACCGGTGCTCTCTTATGACATTCTGGAAAACATTAACTTAGCGGAGCAGATCAGTGGTTGTCCATGGTTGAATGTAGGGGAGGCATTGACTGTCATGGAGGACATTCCAGAATGCTGGGGATAATGGATGGTCCTAAATCTTTGCTGCCATCATTTTAGAAAGATTTTATTGAGTAGTCCCAACTGGCTTGGAGATCACGATTCTCTTGGGATTGTCTGGTTCTGAATCTTGGTAAGTCAGTGTTCTGACCCATAGAAATTTATACCCCTAAATGTTAGATGTTAGGTTTATTTTTTAAGTGTGTGTGTGTGTTTGCATGCACTATGGCATGTGTGTGGTGGTCAGAGAACAACTTGAAGAAGTCAGAACTTTTCTACCATGTGGGTTATAAGGATTGAGCTCAGACTGCCAGGTTTGGTGGCAACTGTCCTTACATGCGATCTCATCAGCCCAAAAGTCAGTTTTCTTGTATATTGATTAAATAGTTATAAAAATTAATCTTTTTATAAATATCAGATTGAGAATCAAGGACATCTTACTTTGTTTTTTTGGGGAGGGCTATTTGTGTATGCATGAATGTATATGGAGAGGAGGTCAGAGGTCAGTGTTGAATGACATTCTCAATTGTGCTCTGTCTTAATTATTTTTTCTTTTCTTGTGTGTATATTTGTGTGGGTGCATGGCTGCCTTAGCATGCATATGGAGATCAGACACAACTCGCAAGAGTCATTTTTCTCCATCCATGATGTGGGTTCTGAGGATTAAACTCAGGTCATTAGGTGCGACAAGTGTCCTTACCCACTGGGTCATCTTGCCTACCCTTCCTATTTACATTTTGAGACAGGGTCTCAATTGAACCTGGAGCTCACTAATTCATCTCGACTGGCTGGCTGGCAATCTTAGGGGTCCCCCTGTTTCTGCCTCCCCAGTGCTGGAATTACAGATACTCATAGCTGCACTGTTTGGGCTTTTATTGTTGTTATGTTGTTTTAACTTGGGTCCTGGAGGATATAGCTCAAGCCCTTGGACTCCTAGTTTTCCTGCCCCCACCACCAAAGAGCTGGGATTGTGGGTTTGTGCAGTTGGTACACTATCCCTTAACCTCTTAAAAAAAGAAACAAACAAACAAGGACCTTGGATTTGATGCCCTATACTCCCCCCCCCCACTTTTTCAAAAAAAACTCCTTATGCCTTGATGTATAAGAATGTAAACTGTGAAGAAGTACACAGACAAAGCTTGTAACAACCCCAGCTGTCAAAAACTTCACTATGCACATTCAGGTGGTGAGGTAAAACCTGCCAGAAACCCCTCACCAGCTACTATTTAGAATTAAGGTTACTATTGCTGTGATGAAACACCATGACTGTTGTGGGTTATCTTTTGCATATTGTGAAGATACATCTCTACTAAGGCACTGCCTGATTGGTTCAATAAAGAACTGAGGAAGTGGTGTAGGAGGTCCTTCTGTGTATGTGTTGTTTTCATTGGTTAATGAATAAAGAAACTGCTTTGGCCTTTTGATAGGGCAGAACTTAGGTAGGCAGGGAGAAAACAGACCTGAATGCAGGGAGGAAGAAAGCAGAGTCAGAGAGACACCATGGATCCTCTGCCTGAGATGGACACGGGTTAGAATCTTTCCCGGTAAGCCACTGCCATGTGGCGATATACAGATTAATAGAAATGGGCTAAACTAAGGTGTAAGAGTTAGCCAATAAGATGTTAGAGTTAATAGGCCAAGCAGTGATTTAATTAATACAATTTCTATGTGGTTATTTCAGGGATAAGCTAGCCATGTGGCTGGGAAGAACAAGCGGGCCCTCCCCTTGTAACAGGGAAGAATCTGAGAGGTGGGGAATTTGGCAGTGAGATGTGAAGGAAGTTGAACATACACTGTATTGAGGAAGGGTAATGAGCCATCTGGCAAAATGTAGATTAATATAAATGGGTTAATTTAAGTTATAAGATCTAGTTGGGAACAAACCTAAGCTAAGGTCAAGCTTTTATACTTGATAAGAAATCTCCATGTCATTATTTGGGAGCTGGCAGTCCAAGAAAGTTTGACTTCACATGACCAAAGCAAGTTGAGTATCTTAGGATTTCGAGTGCTGTGATGAAACACTATGACCAAAAGCAAGTTGGGAAGAAAAAGATTTATTAGGCTTATACTTCCATATCGCTGTTCATCACTGAAGTAAGTCATGACAGGGGTTGTAATGGTAAAAATAAAAATGCTGCAGTGGCAGAAAGGCACAGGTCAAGAGGTGGCAGTGGGTAATGAGTCCCAAGAGCAGCCAGTCCCAGGTAGGGATGGCGCACGAGACCATGCTGCAGGTCTCTGAGGGCGGCTGAACCTGGGCAGGGAGCCACACAGAGGGTGAGAGACAGAGACATGGATAGGCACGGCATGCAGAGTGAGGTTGGATGTTTATTTAGCAGATTATGGAGGGGAAAAGGAGAAGGGGAGAAGAGCAGAGAGGCAGAGGAGAGAGAGAGAGAGAGAGAGAGAGAGAGAGAGAGAGAGAGAGAGA
>LOEQ01000816.1:343274-359261 GCA_001685075.1 Bramus lutescens | reverse complement strand
TTATTAATTAACCAATGAAAGCAACAGATAGATAGATGACCCTCCTACATCAAGCTAGAAATATTTATAAGTTATTGGCCAAACAGTGTTGTAGTTAATATAGTTTCTGTGTTCATTCGCATCTAAACAGCCAAGAAATGAATGAGCAATCTCTGCCTACATTCCATCCTGTGGAGAGTAGGCCCCACATCTTAGAGGAGGCTTTTCCACCTCCCAGTTCTTCTGCTATGGGGACCAAGCGTTAAATGCATGACCCTTTTGGAGGTATCCCAAGTTCCAAACCATAGCATCCAGCTAGTGAATTCTGAAGCTGGGATACAGGCTTGGGTCCTCTGCTGCCTTATACTGTCTTGACATTCTTGCTGTATCTCAATAATGTGCACCAGCCATGGTCATCTCACTCTATTCTCACAATGACAGCACAAATTTGCTTATTCCTGTTTTGCATATGAGGAGAGACGTGATAAACACTCTCAGTACAGGGTGATCATATGTCAGGCTCTGGCCTATGTTCTCTGCGCTGTCTCCTTTGGCTTTCACCATAGGTCTACCACCCTGCATTTGTGGTGGGGATGCCGAATCGTGGAAGGCTAGGAGGCACTCCCCTATCTGTACAACCACACAGCATCACCCAGAGAGTCCAGATCCAGCCCTGTTCTTCTCCACTGGTCTGCCTGATTACATCCACATGGGATGGCTCTGAGCATGGAGCCCAGACAGGCTTACCTCAGAGAGTGTAGCTACATCTCAGCTGAGCTGGCTCACCAGCTCACGGAATTCACTTTTGAGTCCCTCTTGAGTGCTAGGCCCTTTGCTGAGGGTAAGGAGGGAAACCAGCACCAAAGTTGCCTTTCATCTGGGAGCTCATAGGGTCATGGGGAGATGTGACACTGGTATTCACACAATCAGGCCTGCAAGTGCTGTAACAAAGGTGCACTCACAGGCCTGGGTACCTGCATATTCGGGCCAAGTACTGCTGAACATGTGTTTGTGGGAGACAGCGCCTCGTAGTAACAGGGTATTACAGAGTAGGTACATTGAATATGACCTTTATTTTCTCTGGGTTCTACAGAGACCTTTCCATTTTAAAATCTGAAGAAAACGATGAATTTTAGGGTCAAAGAATTTGTCTTTATATATATAATATTTGTCTTGCAATAATGCAGTTGTAACATGGAATTTTCAGATATAATCAGCACTCCCTGCCCCCACAGTACACCTGCAGGTTCTACATCACAAATTCAATGTTTTTAAAAATATACAAAATATTGGAGAAAAAATTGCATCTTTCCTAACATATGCAGACTTTTTTCTTGTCATTATTTTCTACAAAAACAGTACGACAACTATTTATGGAGTGTTCAACTTCAATCAGGAAAATCATCTATAGCTGATTGGATACAGGAGGGGCCTGAGAGATAGCTCAGTAGAAGCAAGGCTGACAGTCTGAGTTCTGTCATCAGAACCTACGTAGAAAGTCAGATGCAGTGATGAGCATCTGCAACCTCAGCACCTGAAGAGCCAGACTGAAGGCAAAGGCAGGATAATTGGCCAAAAGCTCGCAGGCCAGTATAAAGCACAGCTACAGAAGCAACAAGGGAGACCCTGCCTCAAAATGAAGTGGAGAGTGAAAATGGACTCCTGAAATATGTCCTCTGACCTCCACATGCAGTCAGTGGCATGCTGGTGCCTCGGTGCACACGCGCATGTGTGCACATGTGTGCATACACACTAAATAAATAATAGAATAAATGAATAATATTTTTTAAAAAGAAAGCATGTTCATAGGTGTTACATAATACTATGTGATTTGCAATAAGGAATTTTGTGATGGTTTGAATAAGATTGGTCCCCATAGGCTCATATATTTGAATGCTTTGTCACCAGGGAGTGGAACTTGTTGGAGGAAGTACATAACTGGGAGTGAGCTTTGAGGTTTCATAAATCTATGCCTAGCCCAGAGTCTCTCTCCCTGCTGCCTGCAGATCAGAATGTAGAACTTTTAGTGACTTCTCATGCACCATGTCTCTGTGTGTGCAGCCATGCTCCCTGCCCTGATGATGATGATGACGGACTAGACCTCTGAAATGATAAGCAACTCCTTCATTATGTGTTTTCTTCTGTAAGAGTTTCCTTGGTTATGGTATCTCTTCACAGCCATAGAAGTGTGGCTCAAAAAGACTTGACCATCCACTGTGCCTACTGAATAACATAAAGACATGCATATGTGTGTGCACATATGTAATTCATATGTCATGGACTGGGTATGAATACATCCACACTGCTATGGTACCCTGAGAGTTCTCAGAGCAGTAGCATCTTCGAGGGATGTTTTCATTCTCACTCATATGGTGCCCAGCCCTCTATATGGACTCAGTAAACATACGTGAAGTAAGAAATATTTTTGGCAAATATCACGTGTGTGTTTTCCTTTTTAGGGGGCACAGGAGATCAGCAATACCTAGTTCCCACAAGTGTCTTAATATGTCCCTGGCTGTAGTAATCTATTATAAGGTAAAGATCCTGACTGAGTCTTTGGTCTGGTTCTCCTATGGGCCAGGTGATATGGGACATGAACTAACTTCTAAGACAATCAGGGAGGGCAGAGAGCTGGGTTGAAAACATTTTTTTTCCAAAGTCTTGTTTTATTTACTTTGTGCATGTATATATGTTTATGGACACGTGCACCATGGCAGGCAAGTGGAGGTCAGAGGACAGTTTGTAGAATTTGATTCTCTCCTTCCACCCTGTGGATCCCGGGACTAAAACTTGGGTCATCAAGCTTGGAGGTAGAGGCCTGTTTCCATTGAGCCATCTCACCAGCCTCAAGCACTTATTTTAATAGCAGTGGTTGTAAGCATAATTGTGGCTCCTGATACAATGCAGGAGTGTTCTCTTTGACATCTCTTGAGCACATGTTTGGTTTGATGGTTTTTGTAAATGTTCACAGCTGAACTGGGCATTTCTGTAGGGACTGTTTTTGTGTTTGGACTTAGGAAGGAGGGCCTTGCCTACCATTGTCCTTTTCATTCTTAAAAAAAGCTTTTACATTTATTATTTATTGTATGTGTGGCAGGGCAGAGGGCACATGCCCTGGCATATGTGTAGTGGTTAGAGGACAACTTGTGTTGGTTCTTTCTTCTACTTTGTGGGTTTCAGGGTTCTATCTCAGGTTGTCAGGCTTGGTAGCAAGTACCTTTACCTGCTGAACAATCTCACCGGCCCTTGGGGGAGGGGGGAAGTGAAATCCTTGAAAATAACTTTATCCTTTCAAGAATTTTATTTATATCCTCCAATGGCAGGATTTGTTGTGGGTATGACTCAGGAGGCTTTAGCTAGAAAGAACTGGACAAGGAAGGCAGAGAGATACAAGGAGCCAAAATTTCAAGGTATGGACAGGGTTATGGATGGTGGGACCTACAAAGGGTTGATAGCGAGGTTCTCAAGGAATTTCATGTGAGAATGACGTGCCCTGTAACTCTAGAAGGGCTTGATCCCTTTTGTCCAAGAAAAAATAGAACACACACAACCTTCAGAGAGATGGTCTCCAGTTAGCATATTGTGAACACTCTGGCCTCTGGCCTTTGGGATTTGTTTGTTGCCTTTGAATTTTTCTGCAGGGGTTCTATCTACAGACACCCATTCTTGGGATCCTTGACTCACTAAGGGTCTTGGTCTAGTCTAGAGCACCTCCCCAGTGTTTTGAAAACAGGTATGTCAGAATTGGGTCAAACCAACATGATTAATGAAGAATATTCCCTGAGTTTGGTCAGTTTTCTGTAGCCATAAATACAGGAATCATTGTCTTTGTTAATAGTCTGGCGTGGGCCAAGTTTTTTCTCAATACATATGCTAGAGATTTTCATGCAGTAATCAGTAACTTGGGCAATAACTCATTTGGAGGTATCTTTGAGTGTATTTGCTATTCATTTATTGATTTTTACTCAATCATTAGTTCATACAACAGACTTAAAACCAAATTGTGATAATCACCCACTATTGACAACACCTTTAATGGCTTCTTGATTTCTCTTGAAGAATGACTAACTTAATGACTAACTTAGGCCTCGTATGATCTCTGGCTTTTCTGGTTCCCCAGTCTTCTCTCTGCCTTCTAGTTTCTGCTTTGTTCCTGGACAGACTAGACCTTGGATCTTCAAATATGCAACACATTCTTCTGCATGGGGTCTTTGCTTCAGAAAAGAGCAGGCTCTAGGAAGAGCAGTGTTACTTCCTGTCAGTTAGCTCTACCTTTGCCTTTAGGTATTTGGTTGAATACTTCTTAACTTAAAGATGGCGTTTCTAACCTTGATTATGTCCAATCCTGTCTCAACCATGTTCTTTAGAAAGTTTTAAGGTTTCTTTTGGAGTACCAATGCCAGTTGTTTTGTTAGAAAATTTAAAAAGCAATATTTTTATATGTACGCTGTATTATTGTATTGTCTCACATATATAACAGATTAGGATTAGATCAGAATAAATAATATGGTTTTCCTTTTGTTTAGCCTCATCCTCTTAATCCTCCTGCCTCAGCTTCCTAGTTACTGGGCTTCCAATTGTACATGTCTAGTGCAAGATTTCTTTATGACAGCCAGATCAGCCAATTAAGGCATTTGTTGACAGATAATAGATAAAAATGTGTACATTTATTAGAATATCATTTATCCATTAAAAGAATAAAAGGGGCTAGACTGATGGCTCAGCAGTTTAGAGCCCTGGCTGCTTTTCCGGAGAACCCAGGTTTGATTCCCAACAGCTCACAAGTATCTGTAACTCCAGTTCCAGGGATCTGACACCCTCATTTGGCCTCTAAAGGTACCAGCACACACAGTGCACAGACATACATGTTGGCAAACATATTCATGTATATATATATATATATTAAAGAATGAAATAAAACTTGATATGGTGGTACATGCTATAATCACAACATTCAGGAATTTGGAGACAGCCTGGGTTATGTTTTGCCAACCCTTCAAAAATTAAAAACAAACAAAAAAGAAAGAAAAAGGGAAAAATAAAATCCTGTCATTTATAGCAAAACAGATAGAATTGGAGGCCATGTTGCTAAGTGTAATACTCTTGGCGGAGGAGGATGAGCACATGTGCTTTGCTTGTATTGCGGAAGCTTCAATAACTGTCAAACTTACTTTGTGAGTCTTTGATTCCTGTGGTTATTCTTCCTAGATTTTTCTACCGAGACAGGGACAATGTCTGATGCTACTTGCTTTTGTCTCTCCAGTGTTTATAGGATTGTAAAGAGTTAATCGATACTTGTTAGCTATAAGATAAAATGAATAAAGGACAACAGTGGATAAAAGAAAGACGAAGGCAAAACTAACCCCTTGTTGAGCCGTGACAAAGGAAAGCATCTGTCATGGAATACAGGATCACTGGTTTAGGGAAAAGCAGGCTGACCAGTATGATACCCAAATTACTCATATAACAGACAGGACATTTTCTGTTTTCTGTTTTTGTGGGGGAGAGAGGGAAAATCCCATAACCAAGCAAGCCTCACGTACAAAATGATAGATGCCTATTATGTATTTTTTCCCTTCTCTGTATTTTTCTTAATGGAAGCAAATGGAACTTTCCAAATATCACTGTATGATTGGAAAAAGTGAAGTGCTCCATAGTGCCATTTGGGGGGAAGGAGGGGGCAGACGAGGAAAAGATTCTGAAAAGAGTTTATGTCTTCTAATGGAAATCAGATGTGGGGCTCATTTACATCGCTCCACTAGAGTTGCTTCATTCTCTCCATTGGAGGCCGTGTCCAGCCTAGGATGTCCGGAGCCCCTCTGAGATAGGCCCGCTCTTTGCACTCTGGGTGTCTTCGTACTTCAGCAATTTGTCCCCTCTGACTGGCAACAGAGCCGAAAGGACACTCTGGGCAAACCTCAGACGACTTCGAATCCGAACCTGCCCGAGAAAGATTTCTCTTACAAGCTAAACGTTACATTTCCACTCGACAGAAAGGTACCCTGTGTGGTCATAAAATGCTGGCCAAAACCCTGTCACCTTTCGCAGTTAGTCATGTTGTTTTTTGTGTGTGCCAACACGGAGCCCAGCTGTGACTCAACAGAGCCACTAAAGCAAGAATTGGGAGTTGAAAGACCTCGACCCCAGAAAGCACTTGCTTCCCCCCGTGGGCCATTACGCAATGCGTCTTCTTGTGCACCTTTCCGGGTCTTCCCTGCATACACACGAGTTGGGCTGTCATTTGGAAGACGAAACCTCTGGGTTGCGTCAACACCTTCCTCAGATCCCACTGCAGGCTCTGAGTGGGGAGCGTTCCTTCTTGGATGTTTGTTTTACGTAAGTAGTGACTGCCTTTTCAGACTTAAAAAAAAAAAAATCCGTGTTGATATATTTCTCACTCCAATAAACTCAAAATAGGATCGGGGTTGATTTAAATGTTTGCACCTTCGCCTGTGAGAACGGCAGCAGCCCTGCCCACCGGCTCTGTCTATTTTGGCTTTCCCCAGTTGATGTTCCTAAAATGAGTCCACGAGTTTAGACCTTACCGAATGGAAAGCAGGCCTGGGCTACAGCAGGGCATTTTTTCTTGTATTTATCAACATTATAAACCTCCTTTGGACTTCTAGCTTCATCTTCTGTTATTTACTTATGTATCAAAATGCTGGGGCAGGAGTCGAACACAGGCCATCAGAATGCTCGACAAGCACTCTACCACTGTGCTGTATTTTTGCCCCTCTCTCATTTTATTATCTGTTGCTTAAATTTGAGAAATACTTCAGTTTTCCAATTCAGGAGCATGTGGGAGTAGGATACAAAGAAAAAATTGTTTATGTGTACAAAGTATAGTTTTTTTTAAATATGTACGTGTGTTTTGCCTGCATGTATGTCTGTGCAGCGTACGCGTGCAGTGCCTGTGGATGTCGGAAGAGGGCATCAGATGCCCTGACAATGGAGTCAGTTGTATGCTGCTGTGCGGGTGCTGGGAATTGAACCAGAGGCCTCTGACAGAACAGTGAATGCTCTTAGTCACAGAGCCATCTCTCCACTCCTGGGAGAGTAGATTTTAAGCTTAATGATTGAAGTTAAAATTTGTAGGTGGCGCTGCATGCCTGTAATTCTAGCACTTGGGAGACAGAGGCTGGAGACATAGGGATCCAAGGCCATCCTTGGCTACTTAGCGAGTGAAAGGCCAGCTTGGGCTACAAGAGACCCTGTTTCAGAGAGAAAGAGAGAGGGAGTGGGAAACCCATTAATTCACCAAATCATCTCCACAATACTTCCTCTTGACTTGTCTCTGGGGAGACAGCTTGGGTTTGCAGCCACTGAGACCAGACATGGTTCTTCCATCCTGACTTCAGGATATGGCGCCAGTTTGGGTAATTTAGCTTTTAAACACCATCCCAAAGGCTGGCCATTGTTCTAAAGGCCTGGTTTCCTGGCCACGGCACTACTGAGCATTTCTTAAAGAGGCAGAACTTGGTGGGAGGAGATTAGGACATTGGGGGTACACTCTTGAAAGGGATACTGCGATTCAAGTGTCCTTGTCTCTTGCTTCCTGGCCTCCATAAGCTGAGCAGCCTCCTCCTCCATGTTTTCCTGTTGTGCTATGCTGTGTTCCCACAGGTTCAGAACAACACGGTGAGACAATAGTGGATGACAGTCTCTGAGACCTTCCATCTTTAGCTGTTGATTTCTTAGGTATTTTGTCACTGGACTGGAAAACTGACTGGCATTCCTCCAAATGCAGAGTTTTGTCCTAAGGGAAAATGTATTTGTATTGTACCCTTTGGGCATTGTCAGGAGCTATCTTCCTAAGGTGCATGTGTGAAACCCTCAGGAACCCCCTTTAGATGCTGATTAAAAGGGGAAGGTATTTCCTTTGCACCACCCTGCTACTGAGAACAAATTGGTTCAAAGAAATAACTGCTCCAAAGAATGTGGATCCTAAAATCCTAAAAATATTATTTCAATCACTAAATGTCAGAAGCATTAACACTGAGACTGTCAAGCAAACAATGAGGGTTTTGGAGTAAATGGAAATTGTGTTTATTTAAAGAAAAAAAATGCTTCCTCTGTCCTTAGGTTTGTAATGATTTTTAGATTATTTTTTAAATTGCTGATGCTTAGTTTGGAAAAGCAATTAATGTTGAAAGACATGTTAATAAAGTAAAATTTTATTTGTTGAGTTTATGTAAACAGATGGATACTAAAATATTATATGTAAAAAGGATTCATTTGTTCCTGGTACATATGAGCTCAGTAAATATTTGCTGGATTATTGAATAAAAATTGCAGTGTATTTGACTGTAGACATATTAATAAGATATATAAAACATGGAGTTGAGAAAAATAACCAGACACAAATTAGCATGCTGTATGACTGACTGACTGACTCTATTTATCATGTCTGTCTGTCTGTCCGTCCGTCCATCCATCTGTCCATCTGTCTGTCTATCTTTTTTTGTTTGTTTATTTTGGTTTTTTGAGACAAGGTCTGACTCTAGTCCAGACTAAACTGAGACTCATTCGCTCTGTAGCCCAGGCTGGTCTTGAACTCATGGCAATCTTATTTCAGCCTCCTGAATGCAGAGCTGAGCTGACAGGCATGAACCACCATTGCTGGCTTGACTAGTTTTATATGCAGTTCAAAAGCAGGAGAATTTAGACTGTTAAAAGTCAAGACACTGGTCATTCATGGGATAGGTTTCTAGCACTTGTTAGGGGTTGCTAAAAGGACTCTTGAGGGACTCTCTGTGATATTCTTGACTTGGGTACTGTTTATGAGTGTTCAGCTTGTGAACAGTTATTGAGTTTTGAATGACATCTATCTATCTATCTATCTATGATTGAATGACATATATATATGAAATTTCATAAGACTAGAAAGGTTTAACAGGAAGGGTTAACAGCTATTTACTTCATGGAGGAAATTCCTAGAGCATACACTTACAGACTGACATCAGGGTGGGGTTTCTCCGTGCTACAATACTAAGCATTTGCAGCACTCACGCTGTCACTGGCTAGATAGACTTGGAATGTCTCATAGCTTCTGCAGCTCCCTCTGCAGACTCTGACAGGTTTATCACATCTTTGACAGTTACGAAGCATGTGTGAGATATCAGGATGATGCATCGGTGATGCTGGAGAGCTTGCATGCATGGGCTCTCTAAACTGAAAAGGTCTTGACGGAAAAGAAACCATGGTGTCGGTCAGTTGACCGATGTTGCCAGTTTGATGGAAGCACTTTTGGTGTGGTTCACTAAGTGTAAAATGCTGAAAGATTTTCTTTCTAAATTAGCAAACTGGTTTCAGAAAATCACATCCGAATGAGCACTCATTTAAAAGGAATATCTAGCCTTAGGTACATTAATGCGTGTCTTCCAGGAGCACCAAGCACCATTTTTAGAGGTCAATAGACAATCAGGTGATACTTGGGTTATCAGAGGCTGAGTGGAAA
Organism: Bramus lutescens; assembly: GCA_001685075.1. Lineage (NCBI taxonomy): Eukaryota > Metazoa > Chordata > Mammalia > Rodentia > Cricetidae > Bramus > Bramus lutescens. Next base: position 349,825 of record LOEQ01000816.1, on the reverse strand, counting down.
ACCTTTGTTTAGAGTTTTTCAGTTTCCTACTTCATCTCTTCTACAGAAGAGGCCAGCGTATTTTTAAGAAGCAGACAGTTTCAAGACTTCCTGGCTCTTTTGGCAAATGCACTGTTACACTTTGGAGCTAGCATTTTTTTTAATGTGCACTGATGAGGGTGTCAGATCCCATGGAACTGGAGTTACAGTTGTGAGCTTGGAGCTAGCTATCTTTTTAGTGTAGCCATAACAAAGGAATTCTTTTGACTGTGAGATGTGTTCACTCAACATTTGATGGCTCTGCGTCTCATGTTTATCAACAAAGATTAAGACACAGGTGGATTTGCATTCCAAGGAGAGGGTCACAATAAGAGAATCCAGTCAGTACATAAATTAACACCCCCTTTCCAAAGCAGATTCCTTCGGGATCTGTTCTTAGTGGGATGTATGCACTCAGGTGAAAGTGTCCACTCTGTGTGTTTGCAGTGAACAGTCAATTGGCCTGTTTATTTTAAAGAAATATGCTAATGAATTAAACCAGGTGCCATATGATGTTCATAACTAGATTTGTTTAGCATACTACAGTGTACGGTCTGTGTATTATTTCTTCTATTCCTAATTAATCATGAATTACTATTTACTATTACTAATGACTATTCCTCAGTAATTCTCTTAGTATTATTTAGATATAATTGTTCTCTTTCTAAAGGAGAAAATATTTTTCTAACATTTTCTTTGAAAAAAGTTTGCAAAAATATGTTAGAATTGCTGAGAATGTTGTCAAACTGTACAACCTGTCTTCTACAATAATAATTCAATATATTCAGAAAATAAAATTTATTTCCAAATATTTATTCCCCCTCCCCACCCCGTGGTACTGGTGATGGACTCCAAGGTCTTAGCCTATTAGACAAATACTCTTTGCACTGAGATATACTGCCTCTATCAACTTTTTTATCTGACAAATTTGCTCAGCATCTTCTGGGAATCATGAAGGAGGTTAGGTTCTGGGGTGAATAAACATGGTCCTTAACTTCTTGACAATTATGAGGTTGCTTGAAAAACAGAGAATTTCAGTCTCATGCAAATGACAAATTCAGTGTCCCATTGGTACCCATAGGGAGTCCGTATTAGGACCTTCTTTGGATAGCAGAATCCCTCCATACACAAAACCCTTTGTAAAACAACACAGTACTTTCAGAGAACCTACACATACTTTCTTGTATATTGAAACCATGTCTCATGACTTGGTATGACTTATAATACCTAATACAACCTACGTTGGATTGCCTAGGGAATAATGATAAGAAAAAAATGTCTATGTATGTTCACTACAGATTCAGGTGTTTTTTTCCCTGAACATGGTTGAGTCCATAGGTGGGAGGGCTGATAAACACATGAGATCAGCTCATTAAACTGTGCTAAATACTACCAGGAAACCTGTAGAGGGCGCTGTGAGCATCTGTTACTGGAAAGTTACTCCAAGTCAATGAAAGTTGTTTTGGGGGTAAGTGACACAGAAGCATCAAGGCAGAGCTTGTGGAAGGTAAAGAGTTTTGGTGAGGGAGGAAAGATTATTCCAGAAGGAAAGAACAAAGTAAAAGCAAAGTCCCTGAGGCAGGATACTGAGACCTTAAGGAGGTGGGATGAGCTAAGGATAACAAAGCCATGCAGCAAATGACAAGGGTATAAACTGATTTTGAGGGAGGGTTGGAGCCCGTTGGAAGATTTTTGAGCAGGGATACAATTTAGATTTTAAATCTGTTGTGGCTGCTGGTGAAAGAATGGATGATCTAGAAAGAGTAGAAACAAAGAGCCAGAGAAGAGATGGGATAAAACCAGAAGAGGACTTGATTCAAGTCGTGAGAGACCAGGTCGTGTATGTCAGTTGCTGTGAGGGATCTGCAAAGCTCCTGGCTTTGATGGGCTAAGGCTAATGGTGGCACACACAGGGGAAGGTAGAAGCCAGTTTGAAGAAGTTAAAGTGGAGACAGGTGTGTGCAGAATACTCTTCATGGAAAAGGGAAACGATGGCTTGGAAGCTAGCAAGATGGTGTGCTCTGCATGTGTCCTCATCAAATGTTGGAATCCTAACCCTAAGGTGACATGTTAAAAGATGAAGCAACTCGTGAAAGGATTAGATCTCAAGGATGCTGCCCTCGTGACTAGTATCAGTGCCCTTATTGAAGAAGCTTGCTCTTCCTGTCTACCATGTGATGATACAGTGAGAACATCTATGCACCAGAAGTCCCTCACCAGACACAGACACAGGTTCCTCATTCTGGGATTTCTCAGCCTCCAGAACTGTGAGTGTTGCGTTCTTTACTTTATAAGCCACTCAGTCTGTGGCATTTTGTTATGGCAGCTGAGTAGACTCACACAGAGTATACATTTGTCAAGGGATTAAAGGGTAGGCCCCAACAGGTGGACAATCTCAAACTAAGGCACTTGGCAGAGGATGAATGTCATGTATCACAGTTGGAGAGATCAATAATGGTGATGGCATATATGTGAGAAAATGTCACATTGGAACACTGAAATTGGACATTTTTCTCCTGTCTGCCTGTTTCCAAATACCCAGTGGCTGCTTCCCAAATTACCACACAGAGACTTAATATTATTTGTAAATGCTCAGCCAATTGTTCAGGCTTATTACTAACTAGCTCTTACATTTTAAGTTAGTCCATATTCCTTATTTATGCTCTGCCACATGGCGGTACCTTTATTAGCATAGCATGTTCAATTTCTGCTCCCTCTGTGTCTGACTGGTGACTTCTGACTCCACCCTTCTCTTTCCCATCATCCTTAGTTTGCTCATCCCACCTGTACTTCCTTTATGGCTACTGGTTTAACCAGCATTTTATTAAACCAATTTGTGTGTCAAATCTTTACAGTATACAAGAGGATTATTCTACAGCAGCACACACTTTTGGCTCATCAAAACCCAAATGAAACTAAACCCAAAACAGCAACAAAACCAAAAAACAATCCCCTCCCTCAAAAAAAAAAAAACCCGATGTGGGTTGTCAGTCATAAGACATGGCCATCACACACATGGAAGACTATGAGTTTACTCTACTCTGCCTCTGGGATAGGAGGCATTACAGTCCATTACTGTAACATAGGACAGGAGAAGCAAGTGTGTCCATAGTCTTCATGTAGTAGGAGGGAACATTTCTTCCCAAGAGGTTACTTTTTTAACTCTTTCCAGTCTGATCTAAGGTCATAGCAAATGACAAGAAGGCAGCAGTTGGAGCCAAGTGAGGACGTATAACATTGCCATTGTTTGGAGCTGGACAGCTCTCAGAGTGCAGTGTCCCTGAGAGACCAGTGAGGACGATGGTGACTCCAGATTGCTCCCTGGGCCCTTTCCTTCCCTTGTGTGTTCAGCTGTGCTGTTTTAGGGGTTGTCTAGGTTTCAGAGAATGTCAGGGAAGTTGTTGTTGGTTAGATGATAGTTCAGCTGTGCTGTGGGAGACATTTAGGCTTTCCATCACAGCACAGCTTGCAAATGTGATGTGGCAAGAACAGCCTGGGATTGTAGGGTCTCAGTGCTTTACTGGCTCAGAGAACCTGCCATCTCTGGTCCTTTCGCTGGAATCAGAAGTAGAGATTCAGGCAAAGAAAGAGAAGGTCAACAATGGAAATTTAGTTTCTGGCTACTGATTTCTACCACAGTGGGATATACACACACAAAAAAACCCCACAAGTATATATGTATTCAACACATGCAGAATTAGAGTAGTCAAAGAAATATATTTGAAAGAAAAAGACTCCAATAATTTCAGTGCTTCAAAGTTCCTGTAGGCAAGCCCACCCCTGGATTTCTCAGGTGTAGAACATAACTAAACTACATACCCAAACAGCACACAGAATATGTATAATCTTTTGCAAACCTGGACCAAGGTAATAAAATATTGCATCACTGATGAATCAGTTCTTCCATTATACCATCCCAAACATAATATCCATTTAAATGTTAGAGCTCTTAAAAGATGAAGAACAAAGTACGGAAAGTAGAGATTTTTTAAAGGTCTATAAATAAATGATTATCACATCATGCCATACATCAGTAGGTGGCCCAAGTGTCACATAAACATGTAAGTTAATCCTGCTCATGGATTCCCAGGCTCTCTTAGCTATGGTTTCTACTGCTGTGAAGAGACACCATGACTACAGCAACTCTTAGAAAGGAAAACATCATTGGGTGTCTTACAGTGTCATTGGTTTAGTTCATTATCGTCATGGGGCAACATGACAGTGTGTAGGCAGACATGGTGCTGGAGAAGGAGCTGAGAGTCCTACATCTTGTGCTAGCAGCTCTCAGACAATGGGTGGTACTTTGAGCATATAAGATACCTCAAAACCAATTTCCATAGTGACATACTTCCTCCAACAAGACCACACCCACTCCCACAAGGTCACACCTCCTAATAGTGCCACTCCCTTGGGGGGGTATTTTCTTTTAAACCACTTCATTTCATTCCCTCGCCCCCAAAGGCTTAGTAACCATATCATAAGACAAAAATGCCTTCAGTCCAACTTCAAAAGTCCCCATAGTCTCATAGTCTATAACAGTCTCAAACTTCTTTAAAAGTCTAAAGTTCAAAGTCTCTTCTGAGATTCACGTAATTTCTTAGCTGCAGTCTCCTGTAAAATCAAAATCAAAAAGCAGACCACAGACTTCCAACATTTAATGACACAGGATATACATTACCATTCCAAAATGTAGGGAAAAGAGCGCAGTGAGGAAATACTGGACCAAAGCAAGACTGAAAAGCAGTTGGGCAAACTCCAAAATCTGAAACTCTATGTCTGATGTCAAAGAGAGTTTTAGATCTCCAACTCCTTTCAGTTTTGTGGACTGCAACACACCTTTTCTCTTGCGCTGGTTCCACTCTGTCAGCAGGTATGCTATGGCTCTGGCATCTCCAACATCTTGATGTCTCCAAGGCAATCCAAGCTTGAACTCCACAACTTCACGTCATGGCTTATCTAGGACTCCATTCAGAGACACCCCTGACACATACCAGTCCTCAGTGGCTTTCCTTAGTCTCAGAAGCAAATTCATAGCCCCTTTTCTTCTATTCTTGACTCTAAAGCCAGAACTATGACTAAAGCTGCCAAGTTCTGCTGCTTGCTGGGGCTGGAACGTGGATGGCCCCCTTGTCCAGTTACATCTTCATCACCTCTCTCTTTTCGATAGTTATGTTTACCGCCTAAGCTTAGCAATTCTGGAATTTGCTCCTCAGATCAGATTGGCCTCAAACTCAAAAGCCTGGACGCCTCTGCCTTCCCAGAGCTAGGATTAAAGGTGGGCACCACCACACCCGGCTCTAAGCTTTTCTTTAATTCGTTTTCACAAGTTGAAAATTTAGCAAGGTGGGATCTTGCCCTGAAGTCATCATTTGCTTTATTCTATTTCTCAATCTATTTATCTTCTCAAATTCAGCATTTAGCTTCATTCCATTTCCAGGTGCTCCTTTTCTCCTTAAATTTTACATTTTATAGTTTACTCTACTCAGCTTGCTCCTTTTCATTATAAACCTTCCTTAGAGTTACCAATGAAAATCACACGACAGAATCTACACTAGGCTGTTTTGAGACTTCCTCTGCCAATATGGTGCAGCATGGTGGCATTCAGTCAGACATGGTGCCAGAGAAGTAACTGAGAAGTTCTACATCTTGTGCAGGCAACAGGAAGTGATCTCAGTCACTGGGCAGTAATCTTGAGCCTGTATGAGACCTCAAAGTCCTCCTCCATAGTTACACACTTCTTCCAACAAGGCCACACCTCCTAATAGTGCCACTCCCTTTGGGAACCATTTTCTTCCAAAGCACCACAAAGGCTTTCTTTTCTTTCTCTGAATTATATTTAAAGGACAGACCAAGAATCAAGACAAATACAGTTTTATCATGACAGTGAATTTTTTTTTTAACAGTTATAGCTGCTTCTTTCTCCTAGTGCTGGGATCTCAGACTTTTTCTTCTGGCAGAATTGAGAAGATCTTGCTGAGAAGCAGTAATATTCTAGGGGATTTGCTTTGTGGAATATTATTACAAGATTTTTTTAATTAATTAATTAATTTTTATTGATTGTATTAAGCTCTACATTGTTCACTGCTCCCCTCCCTGCCTCTCCCCTCCCCTTCAACCCTCTCCCATGGTCCTCATGCTATCAGTTTACTCAGGAGATCTTCTCTTTTTCTATTCCCATGTAGATTATATCCATATATGTCTCTCTTAGGGTCCTCATTGTTTTCTGGGTTCTCTGGAATTGTAATTTGTTGGCTGGTTTTCTTTGCTTTATGTTTAAAAACCACTTATAGGCGAGTACATATGATAATTGTCTTCCTGGGTCTGGGTTACCTCACTCAATATGATGTTTTCTAGATACACCCATTTGCCTGCAAATTTCAAGATGTATCACATTTTCCTTATGTATTCTTTGGTTGAGGGACATTTAGGTTGTTTCCAGGATCTGGCTATGACAAACAATGCTGCTATGAACATAGTTTTGCACATGTCCTTGTGGCATGATTGAGCATCCTTTGGATATATACCCAAAAGTG
>LOEQ01000816.1:298841-321206 GCA_001685075.1 Bramus lutescens | reverse complement strand
TGGGACAATCTCACAGGGGGTGGAGGCTCAGGGCTGCCAGCCTGGCTGCTTGGACTACGGGGTGGGGGAGGGGGGATCTGATTGGATAGTAATTCTCACAGTATTGGAATCAAGTTTAAGGTTGAGCCACCACCAGAAAAGCACTCTAAGGAAACTTTCTCTTACACCAGTCAATACAAGTTGATGATGGGGTGGCTGGGGTTGCAGAGAACCAGTGTTGTTCTTATTCTAACAGATCTGGTTCCTTGATTTCAAAATTCCTTCAGCACCTCCTTCCTCTAAGTTTCCCGATTGCTTTAGACATGTTTTATTGCCACTTGGGGGAATCCTAAAGTCAAGTGAAGGAAAGCTGGTACTGTCCACTCCCCTCAGAGCATCTTGCTGCAGTTCTGTGGAAGCAGAAGGTTTGTACCATAGGCCTTAGCCTTAGTGCCACTTTGGGCCTATAATGTACTGGGTGCTGGAGGTGGTCCTACCCAGACCCAGACATTGGCAGAATCTTGTGGGCGAGCTAAGGCATCTTTTATCTTTTTAAAAGTTCCTTAGATTTTTTTTTTTTTAAAGCGGGTCACCAGATGTCTGAGGGAAATCATACCGTCTCTGGAAGAGACAAGAAGCAAGGCTTCTGAATGCTGTGGCACAGGAGAGAAACCTGCCGGCCTTAAGAGTGCCAGGTGGCACTGCGTTTCACCTCAGTCAGCATGTGGAGGGTCGGGCAGAATTCAGAAACTTTTTTAAAGTGCTACCCCAATGATTCAAGGGTTCAGAAACCTTTGTTTTTCATGGGGTTCAGCAACCATTATTTTTGGTGGTAATGGAAATGTCAAGATCTGGGTTGACATAGATTTGTTGTGTGTGTGTGTGTGTCTCTGTGTGTGTGTGTGTGTGTGTGTGGTGACTTCCAAATTCCCCTCTTTCCTTGCTTTTCTGACCTTTTGTGGTCTAAATTGCACACAGCTTCTGAGTCACCCTGTTGGAAGGTAGTTGACAACACATTTTGTTATGGCTATATAGTTTAGCATTATATCTCCCTCGGTATGTTTTTAACTCTTTCTCCTTCCCTCCCTCTGTCATTCTTCCCTCTCCTTTTCCTTTCCTTTCCCTCTCTTCCATCCTAGTCTTCCTTTTTAAGAGCCTGTGCTGTGTAGCCCAAGCTGGATTGGAGCTGGAAACGCTCCTGCCTAAACCTCTATAGTATCGGAATTACTGGCCCGCGGGATCACGTGACTTTATTTGTCACGAGTGATTTTTAAAGACTGAAAGCTCCAAGGGAGCCCACCAGTAGGACAAGTGAATTCCTGGACAGACTGACACAGAACTGAAAGTTACTACTTTGTCCAAGCCCGTTATGTCCCATCACGGGGCTCTCTGCAGTTCCCCTTCCTGTAGATCCAGTTCTAGACTCCACTGGTGGAGGGAGGAAAGAGATGACTTCTTGATAGGTAGAATTCAAGCAGCAAGCATTGCCACCTGCTGCTAAAAACAGTTGTATTCATCTTAATCCAGGTAGCAGTGGGAAAGACAGATTTCACCAGAGGCCGGATTGTGATAGCATCTGATGACCCTGGCTGGGAACATAAGAAAGAGCGTTTATCTGGAGAAAAGGCTTCTGAAGCTGAGCAGAGTAGATTCTCTAAGGATGTTAGAATTCTGCAGATTTCCCAGTTGGTGTCCATGTCATGTTGGATGACATAATCCGTGACTCATCTATTAAAGAACCTACAGAAAGATCCATCTTACATCACTGTGCTTGTGCTTTATCCACTGGGCTGAGAAGGTTACTCGCTAAAAGCGTAAGGGAAAGTTACCCATCTCTGTAAGCATGCCTCTTTCCTAGGACTAGAGGAATAATTTGCTCATGGAGTACATTTGAACCACCCTAGCTTTGTCATCCAGCCCGACATCAGGAAGTATGAATCAACAGGATGAATCTCTCAGAGCCTGAACGCTGGTCATTCAACCAGCTCATTGTTATGTTGACTGTTCAGAATACCATCTTGGGAACAGGCTCAGAAGGGAAGGGCTGTCTGCTGTGGATGCAGTGTGGCAGCCGAGTGCCTGGGTGAGCTTGTGGATTTACAGCAAATTAGGGCCACAGATGTCGTTCGCTATTTGTTTTCTACCGCTTAAAATGTCTTGGCAGTCTGCTAAGCAGGCCTGCCAATTTGGTGACCTTGGAGAGATATCCTGAAATATCCTTTAGGTCTTAGGTTAAAATCCCACCCTCCTACAAACACCTTCTTACTATACACTCTACCCTCTCCTTTATCATCACAGCTCCCTGGTCCTTTTCCTTCCTCCTGCTGAGCACATGGAATTTCTCTCTCTGCTGTCAAAATTGCTTACTCATTGTGTATGGACGCTGTAGGATGTCAGCCTTTAGAGACTGACATCACATGGATCCAGCAGGGTAGTCTAACCCCATGCTGAGCACACAGGCAATGCTTCAAAAAGATTGAATTAAGGAAAAGATACATAGTATCCTATATTTTAAATTCCCACTGATCTGCAAGCCCTGATTCTTTAGGAAAGATATTCTTTATCTGTGTTTGTTGTTTTCCAAGACAGGGTTTCGCTGTGGGGCCCTAGCTGTCCTGGAACTCATTCTGTAGACCAGGGTGGCCTTGAATTCACAGAGATCTGCTTACCTCTGCCTTCTGAGTGCTGGGATTAAGGGCATGTACCGCCACTGCCCAGGTTGATTTGTGCTTAGTAAAATGCTTGGAGATATTTAGGACATTCGTTGAGGCATTTTATAAATGATAAGTGCTTTATTAATGGGCCTTTAAAAGCCAGCTGCCCACATGTGTATTGGCCTGTAATATCCTTACATGTGTGAGAGTAAGTAGAACTGACGCCTTGTTAAACACCTGTGCTTCAGGATTATCTTGAATTAATAAGGTGTTGATCTCCAGATGCTGGGATTAAATGGAATAAAAGGCTTACATCTTGCTCGGAAAAGGGAATCAGCTAGTGTTAGTACAAGAAACAAGAAACTTATTGTACTGAAAATACTGGCAATCTTCTCAACCGAATTACTCTTGGGAAACATAAATTAGAAGAAAAATGGAATACTCCCTACTTGTATTTGTAACCAGAGACACTCTACTGTCTTTCTCGCATAAACATGATCGGCACTGCCGTTTTTCATCTGGGTTGCCTACACTTAGCAAGATTTTTCTTCTTTTTGTAACAGATTTTTTTTTTCTTGTAAGCTATCCTTGGGAGAAGTAGCTGGGAGAGTGTGAAAGAGTGTGGTTCAGGAAAGTAGTAAATAGAGTTTTAAATGCGGAATTCGGTGGCATTTCAGCAAAGAAGCTGGACACAGTGTTCTTCGGCTGAGATCAAAGGGCAAGCAGATACCATTGTGTAGCCCTCAGATGGCGCTTCCTCTGGTTGTCCTTCTAAGAATGGGTATAAATCCTTTTTCAAATGTGCTGAATCATGCTTAGTTCCTCTGCTTGAGAACCTGCCGCTGATGAGCTGGGAGAAGGCTTTCCCTGGCTCAGGGAATCTTTTCCTTAAGTGTGTGTGTGGGGGGGGGGAATAACAAAATGACATTCAGCATTTTCTTCACAAGTCATGGTTGCATCTGGGTGTCTTCAGAATCCGCTGTTGTAGATGCTGGATTTTATTTTCCAGGGTTGGGAATCGAATCCAAGGCCCAACACATGCTAAGACCACCCTCTGCCACTATGCTACGCCCAGCCTCAAAGCAGTGTGCTGCACCGTTATGGCTGGAGGCCTTGAAGACTTGCCATTGAGGATAGTGGACTAGGCTCTAAGGACGCTTGTCTCACTCTGGACTTACTGGAGAAGCTGAATTAGGGAAGGACAGAGGGCGAGTCACCTTTGGGCTAGCTTTGTCACGAATCAGCCGCCTGCTCTGCTTCCCATTCCCATCAGAAGTGGCACTTTTCTAGGTGTGTGTGGACTTTGTATAACAGAGTGCGGATTTTATAACTTGATATACAGTTATTGTGGTTTTTTTTTTCTATCCATTATGAGCTACTTTTCCCTGCTTTCTCTCTTGCTGAGTTTCATTCCTTTCACCGTTACTGGCTCCCAGCAATGGAAAGAAAGTAGACAATATTTTAATGAGGTAATGTTGTTTCTCATTAGAAGCTGTCATGAATAGCTCGGTTAAAGCGGTGAAAATCAATGCAGGAGTACGATGCTAGTCAGTTTACAAGGGCCTGTGCGTGTAAACAGCTGTTACACATTAACTGTCCCACCCTCCAGAGGCTGCACTACAGCCCAACCACGTGCCGGCAATCCGGCCCAGCATCCCTGGACACAGGCTGTCACCCAGGAGCTGACGAGGAGAGTGGCTGGGGCTGGTGGCTTTGTGTCACTATCAGAGCACCAGTGTGTTCTGTTGACCCTGTTTCTCTCTTGCCGCCTAGACAGCTGAGTTAACCTCATTCAGACACATTGTTCTGTTCTGAAAGCCTCAGCCTCCAGCCCATACTCTAGTGAAATCCGAGCGCCAGAAAGCAAATGCTGTCTCACCTGCAATGTGGGAAAAGAGTGACAGTTGTGTTGAGGAAGAGGAAAATACCATTTTAGTGAGATTTAGTTACTAAGTAACCAGTGCCGTCAGACTCGCAAGTGTCTGTCTGAGTGGGGCAGAAATTCTCGAAGCCTAAATTCTACATGCCCGTCTTTTGTTTTGCTAACATGAGAAATTAACAATGGGTTGTGGGTTGTTTATTTGTTTATTGCTATTTGTTTGAGAGAAGGTCTCACTGCGCAGCCCATTCCGGCCTCAAACTCTCAATCCTCCTGCCTCTGCTTCCTGATTGTTGGGATAACAAGCATTTGCCACTCCACCTACACAATAATGCATAATTGATCACTTTTTAAATCAGTTACAGGTGTTTTAAAGATGTTCTCTATAGTTTTTTTTAAAATATAAATCCGTAGTCTTCTGGCACCTGCGAATAAAGTTAAGATCTATAATATGGCTTGGAAAAACATTCACAATGTGGTTTTTCTGAGGAAGCATGCCTTGTGGCAGATGACTGGTTCTGGGTTTATTGATGAACCTAGCTTGGGATTGTTGGTAAATTACTGACTGAGCATGTACAGTTCTCACATGCCCCTGGCCTCCTGTGTTGGTACTTGCATTTGTCAGATTCGCCTGGTACCGATTTCCTCTGCTTTGTTGCTAGATGTCAGTGTTCAGAGGAATCCCTACAGAAGCCATTCTTAGTGATCGGAGCAGTGGGGCTGGGGGGCACATGACTTAAATGATGGAGACACGGCAAGGGCATCCTGAAGCACTCTTCCAGCTAAGAGGTGAGGGAGGCACACAGCTTCTGGATTTTCTTCTGGACTCTTTCATGGCCAGTAACATTTTCTCTTAGATCTCTGCTTTTTGAAAAGAAAATACTAATTATGTCTATAAGTATGGCTTGTTTGGTATGCTGCAGGACTGCTGGCCCCACACAGAATTGTTTTCTTTCAGAAACTGAGTTGAAAACCATGCTGTCTTGGCTGCATTGTTCCATTGAAAAGGCACCAGGAGATCCCTCTTCCTGCCCTTCCCAGTTCCATTATTCCCTGACCAGGCCCAGAATGGAGATGGTATCTAAATTACATCAGGTAATTCCTTGATGGCTCCCCACAGTTTTATTATCTCAAACACAACCCCAGATGACTGGGCCGAAGAATCTCCTCCAAACATTTTTGCAGAGAGAACGATTGTTGGTTCTGAGAGGGAGTGCCTTCCTGGCTTTCAAGCTCATGGGCATACACTCATGATGACCGGTCCTGCTAGATAGCTTGGGACTGCCCTAGACCTGAACTGTCTGTGCTCCCCAGTGCCGACTTGATGTTCAGATTGTTTTCTCATCACTGGGAGCGCTGTCTGGGCGGGAGAGCATGGACTCAGAGCAGGCAGGGACAGCGTCCCTCGAGGACCTACTCTGAGTTGACCTTTGCTCTCTGCCAGGGTCCCGATTATCTCTCTCTCACCACTTACCCTTTCGCCCTGTCCAGAATGCGACTTCCAGCCTGAAACATCTGTGCCTGTTGATTGTTGTTGTTCCTGTGTTTACAGTCTTCTTGGTTTCCTGTTCGTGAACATGGGCTGGGAAAAATATTCCGACTTGTGTCTTGGAAGAGGAGGAGCTTAGCTGTATCATTGGTGCAAACTGTCTGTGTGGATGTGGCCAGGGGATATTTTTACAATTGGCGTTGCTTACTCTCCAAGACCAGTTATTTTCCCTCCCTTAAAAAAAAAAAGTCTGAATTGCATTTAAATTGTGCAAAGGCTGACTCTTTCAACTGCAGAATGACAAGTTTATTTGGCTTAATTTTTCTTCCAGATTTTATTTGTGCTTTCTGGTGTCAGTATATGCTAACAGCAGAGGCGGTATGCTAAAAAGAAATAATAAGAGTATATATATTAAGAGAAGTTTTAGTTTCACAACAAAACTGAGCAGAAAGTTCCAGAAATCTCCTATGTAGACCCTGCCCCCCACACACACATGCAGAAATCTTCTCATGGACATCCCTCATCAGGAATGATCCACTTGTTATCATGGAGGACACACCATTATTAGCCAGCCCCCTCAGCTTACATTTGGGTTCATCCTGTGGTGTACATTCTGTGAGTTTGGGCAAATGTATCCACCATCCTAAGTAGCTCATTGTCCTATGTGGAAAAGCTGTCCATTTCATGGGCAAGAACACTCCATAGATATATACAAATTCAAAATATCCAGAGTTTGGAGGAAGAATACTAAAATAACTTTGCTGACTGCTACTCTGTCCACAGTGCCACCCTGGCGTTGTATAAAAACGTTTGATTGTGTATGACAACGTGGGTCTTACGGTGTTTTCGCGTGTTGGACAATGAATCTATCAGAAATCTTTCTTTCCTTTTTTAAAGTCTAGGAGCTATTTTCCCCCGTCTGCATACTTTCACGGAGGTGTCTGTCACCATAGTACCTAGACAATCCCTCAGGCAGAGAGAGACACACGAGTGATTAAATTGCTCCCTGGTTTGTGCTCTGTTTGATCCGTGCTTGGCAGGATTGAAGGAGGAGAATAAAGAGTCCTGAAGAGTGAGCAAGAATTATTGGAATTTTATGCTTGTAAATTATTGAAATTGGGGGTAGTTAGGGGAGGAGGCAAATACTTTTTCCCTCCTTTATGAAAATTTGTATTAAAATAGTGTGAATTTGGAATTGAGAAAATTCTCTCTTACCTACTCCCCAGCCCCCTCCAAAAATCTTTCTGGACCTAGAGACAAGATCCCAGCCTATCTTCGGAGAAATTACTTAGACTGTAGTGAATCTAGACTAATTGAGACTCCATAACCCCAAAGGGCTTTGTAAATAATATACAGAATAGGCTGTTGTGCCTTTATCTGTTTTCTATTAAGAAGGGCTCTACAGATTACTGGGTAGATAAGTGTGAAAATGTGGTAGCATGAACAAGGACCACGGGCACTAGAGTAGCATTGAACTCATAGTAGTTTGTCTGAGATGTGTCAAGACTTTGAGTATTATGAATATTCATCAGAGGTGGGGGTATTTTCTTGCTGAATTATGGCCAAATTCCCACCCCTTATTTTCCCATCTACTTACCGCCTCCACAGAAGGACCTCCCACAATAGGGAAGAGCTTGGGGCCATGGCTATGTAGTTAGGTTCAAGAAATTCACCTGTGTTTCCCTAGCATGTTATTCAGGGTATGTTCTAGATGATAGGATAGATACTTCGTTGAACAAAAGGAGAGAGGATGCTGAAGGACAGAGCTGAAGATTGTGTGAGAAGATTCTAAGAAGGAGGTGGGCACCTCCAGCTGGGGAAAACAACAACAACCACCCAGAACTGTGTTTCTTCCAGAGGGCCATGGAATAGGCCCTTCTGTTTTTATGCAGTTTGCGTTGACAGGAACCTCTGACACCAGTCTTGTGAACTCCTCCTCTTACACACTTGGCCCCTTCGTTACATTATCTGCTTAATGACAGTTATTTGATCCTATTGTTACACAGGCTCGTGTGCCATTGGAATTAACATGGTGACATGGTAGCAGGGACATAGGTGATATATAGTAGATTTTAGTTTTTTCTCTTTTTTTGCCTCTCCCTTTTTTAATTTTAATTTTTTTTTTTTTAGACAATGTTTCATGTAGCCTAGGCTGGCTTGAACCTGCTTTGTAGCTGAGGATGACCTTGTGCTCTCAACCCTCCTTCCTGCCTCGGCCTCCAGAGTCCTGGCATTACAGGTGTGTCCCACCATGCCCAACTCCCCCCTCCTTTTCTTCCCGATTAATAGCTCTAGCAACTTCATTGCATTTATTCTTTTTCTAATGCGTGCTCTTTCCCCCGAGTTTTGATACATTTGCCATTGACCCAGCAGGGCAGAAGGGCAGATAATAATACACTTTTCCAGAGAGCTTTGCAAATCATTGCTGACTGTATGGTTAAGTATTCTGTTTCTTGATGGTGCCAAAGTACTTAAAGCCTTTTCTTACAGATTAGAAGACCCCTTGATTAAGACCCGGAGGCTTACATCTAGACGCTAGTCTTTATAGTGTCCTGTTTTTCTGTGTCATTCAAGCCACTTATCCAAATGTTTAGGGTTCTTTCCTTGCCTATAAATTTTCAATACTGGGCTAGACCAGCTTTTTCCAAAACGTATATCATGGGCTACTCCTTTTCCAAAATGTTCTGTGAAAGAAAGATCGTGGAAGTTCTTTATATTCTGCTCCCTGAGATTTGCGTGCTTGTCAGGGCACTGAGGCCGTGACTAGGGCCAACAGCAATCAGCTACTGCGTCGTAGCCTTTGAGCCGCTCTATTACATAAGCCCCTTTCTCTGAGAGCTCCCTTGTGTCAAACTTGGACTACTCGCTGCCATGCCCATTCCTGGCCCTTCCTACTTATTACGGTAGAGGACAGGGACCCCTGGAGGCTCCGTTTCCGCCTGCCCCTGTCCTTCTGGGGCTTCAGCTTCAAGCAGGTTGCCTTGTTCCATCTTGCATAGGTGACCTATAGGCTTTCTCTCCTCCTGGAGGTGGGAATGGCTTCCCATTGTTGCTAGTCTGCAGTGCCATTTGGACAACCTGTTAGGCTTCTGAGCTTTCCCACTCCTGTGCCACCGTCTCTTTTTGTTACATCTGCCTTCGGGAAACACTTGTTTTCTCTCGTTGGTCCCAGTGCGGCTCAGTTTCCATTGTTGTAACAAAATGCCTCAAATGAACAAGTTAACGTAAGGGTGTGTTTGTGTTTTCAGAGGTTTTTCTCTATGGTGATTTGAAAGTTGTTTGGGGGCCTGTGTCCAGGAAGACCATCATACCAAGGAGCATATGGTAGAGCAAAGCCACTTAGCTTCTGGTGGCAAGGAAGGTGGGGAGAGGTGGTGTGGAGGGTGAGTGAGTGCAAGATTCAGATAGACTCTGCACAGGTATACCTTCACCCTCCTCCACTTAGCCTTCATCCTTTACAGTTCCTACCGCCTCCCAACAATCCATTCAGTTGCGAACCTTTTGCTTGATTGGTCCTCTGAGTTAGAGCCGTTCCTTAAATCCCACTGCTGAATACTGTGGTACTGAGGACTGCTTCTCAACACAGCCTTTGAAGGACAGTCCAGGTTCCAACTCTAACAACCTTGCATTCGTCAGTTTTGTTACTATAACAGACACTTGAGACAATCAGCTAACAAAGAGAACAGGTTCATCACCATTCTGGAAGTTCAAATCCGTGATCAGCTGTCTCCCTTGCCTGAGGGTCTGGGATGAAGAAGCATACCCCGAGAGAAAGCATGTGGAAGAGGAAAACTGTCTACCTCATTTCCAGGACACAAACAAGAGGATGAGGAAGGTCCATCATCCTTCTAGTTCCTCTAATGGTCTCCCATTGACCTGAAGTCTTCCTCCCAGGCTATGCCATGTAAAGGTTGTACCATCTTCCAACAGCTCCAAGCTGAGGATTATACCTCTAAAACATGGGCTATTGGGAACATTTTAGTCCCAAACTGTTACATACCTTAATGGCTCTTCTTAAAAAGAAAACTCTGTCTCTGTGTCTGTCTGTCTGTCTCTCTGTGTGATATGTATGTAGGGTGTATGTGATCATGTGTATGAGTGTGGGCCATGGCATATCATAGAGGTCAGAGGATAATCTCAGGTCTCTTGTTCAGGCTATGCTAGATGGCTAAATGGGTTCTATTTTTACTAAAATGTAAGAGCCCTATTTTATAGAGGGCTCTATTTTTACCCACATCTCACCATGGGATTGATGGAATTACAGACATGTGCTACCGTATCTGGCTTAGATGATGTCTGGGGATTTGAACTCGGGTCCTTGTGCTTGCCCAGCAAGCCTTTCCTCTGAACCATCTCCTTAGCTCCCCCATGACTCTTAATGTCCTGGAATACAGTTCAGAAATCCTAGACTAGCCTAGAGCCCACCTAGTTCTAGGGTTGCTAACTAATATGGCTCCATGAACTATAATTAACTTTGACATAGAAGGTATCAGTGAAATCTTCACCACAGTCATAAAGAATATTTTATTTTGACCTACTACAAATAATTTTTCACCAAAGGGCACAGAATGAGCAATCCTAACATACAAGAAGCAACACTCAGAACCCCATCCTTCATCCCTACCATTTCATTGGCTTTTATCTAGAGGATGTTAGCTTTTCACATGCATGGAATGCATTGAAGATATTTGTGAATGGTTTTCTTGGATCAGAGAACCATAGGGTAGGGTGTATATGGGGCTCTGGGTCTGCCACGTCAAGTTGGCTCTTTGCAACTATGGTTGGCCGTCATCTGGTATTTCACCTTTTCTATTTATGTTTGAAAATCATGATAAAAGTAGGCACATTTCTTTTTAAAATTTGAGAGCAGACATCTGGGGTACTTTGGGGTTGTTAGTGACCCTGTCAGCGTCTTGTTTCTAAAGAGTTGAGTTTAAAAGATTGGATCTTGCTGGAAAACAGCACAAAGATGCTTCTATGGGTTTCTGTTTTAAATTCGGGCAATTTTGAGAGTGCTTAAGTCCAAAAACTTTAAGCAGTCTCCAATCAACTTTTAACTTTCTCCCCATGCTCCCCCTTCTCCAAGGGTTCTGGAAGCACAAATAGATACTGTGTGTGTGTGTGTGTGTGTGTGACAATATAAATATTGTATTTTGTTTGATCTTCTGCTTTATGGAGTAGCTGATGCTACTTGTTATTCTTATTATCTCAGAAAAGCAGAAACTTTGACTTGATTAGCTGTGCATATATACGGAGTAAGGCAAGAATTTGGAAAGCTTGGGAGAAAATGATATTTAAGGCCATGCTAACCAAAGCATCTAAACAGCATTCAGTTCTATAGTCGGTAGTGTGTGTGTGGTGTGTTGGGTGTGAATGTATGCTGCAGAGACAGGAAGTTGATGCTGAGTCTTCTCTATTGTTCTCCATCATATTTGTTTTTTAGAGGTCAATTTTTATTTTATTTTATTTAAATTTTGAGGTGCCAAGAACCACACCCAAGACCCAGCACATGTCAGTCAAGGACTTTACCACCAAGTTGCACCCCGGATTATAACAGGCCCGTTTTTACACAGAACACACAGAAAGCTATGGCCATATGAATTGTTAGAAAATCAGCCAAAACCAATAAAAGGTTATAATCTAGAAAACGTGTCATTTGTTAAGTAATTTATTAAAAATTGTCTTGAATTAGTTAGCAGTAATAACTTCTAAGCCTCCTCAGCAAAGTCTGCAGCTATAGTTACACTGCCTAACACAGGAGATCTGACAGTTTGTTTTTTGGAGGTAGACTTTTCTCTGGGCCTTCCTCAGATCATGGCAAATTCAATGGAAAACCCAGTCCTGGGGTTCTTAGACATTCAAATCCAAAACCTCACTGGAGTGCAAAGGTTAAGTATTTCTGGAATTAAATTAATTTATGGCCATTAGACATAGTGAAGATTTTTTTTTAATGGTTGTGGGATAGCCTTAGCTTTGTTTGCTAAGGGTCTTTCACTGAGTCTGGAATGTGCTGTTTCAGTTAGCCTGGTGGTCAGTGAGCTCTGGAGATACACTGTCTCTTCTCTACACTCCTGGTGCTGCCCTTGTAAAGACACTTGGAAAGGTCACTTGGTTTTCATGTGGATGCTGGAGATCTCTGCAGCCCCATGCTTTTTTTTGGGGGGGGGGCAGGGCAGAGTCTTGCTCTGTAGTTAGTGCTGGTCTTGGTCTCATGATCCTTCTGCCTTAGCCTTCCCCAGTGTTGGGATTTCAGGTGTGTACCACGTTGTCTGGTTCATGTATTGGTTTTGGAAATTATTTGATGTCTTCTACTTGCCTGTCATTCAGGGAGGCTGCATATCCCCTGCATCCTGGTTCCTGTCTTAGTTGATTTGCGAAAATTGCTTTATCAGTGGCAACTAATGGTTTCCCCAAGTCCTCGTCCCCTTCTCCCTAAGACCTGATGTTGTTGGTGCTCCTTTGCTTTGCTGTCTAACTGGCTGTGGTTTTGGACTTTTCTCAAACATAACAGATTCCGAAGATTGATACATGGCAGGAGAACTACACACTGGGCCCAGGGAAGGAAGGGAGGGTACAGAAAGGTCATATAGTTGGGTGCAGGAATGAAGGGAAGTGGCCTCTGGGTCCTTTGATAGCTGGAATTCTTGGGTGACGCACTGTGGAGGCTGTGGCAGTCAGTGTGTTGAGACATTAGCTGCAGAGAGGTCTCCCTCCTTTGCCTTGGCATGCAGATAGGCATTTACACTGAAGACATTCCTTACCCTCCTCCTTAACTGACCCATCTCTTCTGGGAATGACCTAAGCCACATCTGTGTCAGAATCAAATAGTTCAGCATTCTCAAACTGCCTTGGTACATGAATGGCTTCATTTCCGCTGAACAGATAGTAAGCACTGTGGCCCTGCGTATTTGCAAAATTCATGAGAAATTAATTACAAGAAAAGTGACAAAGGAAAGCCAAATGTGCTCAACGTCAAGCCTCAGTTCTGAACTATTAGATTCCATTCCTATAAGGTTATTAGTTAGGTTGCCATCGAACTGTCTACAAGCTCTCCCTTTCTGTTCAGATCTCAGGCAGGCTGGTAATGGAGAGTGAGGAGTCATCACAGACACTGTAATGCGCAGCTTCTTACATCTGCCCGCGACTCGGGAGGGCGGGAGCGTGTGCAATTCTGCATCATAGCAAACTCTTGGCGATGGGAGCCGCGTAAGGGTTGAGAACCAGTTTGCAGGTTTGAGTTTAATCTGCCTTCACTTCCACATCCATCCCCCTGCCAGACTCATGGTCTCTGGTTCGGAAACCCCCCACTCCCATCTGATCATTCTCTTTCCATTGATTCCCAGGTTCCCCAGATGTAGCCTTTATGATCCTTGGCTTGACTTCTGCCCTGGCCTCCCTGTCGCTAACCCAGCCCTGCGTCCCTGCCAGCCCAGCTTCTCTGTAGCACAGATGTGATCTGTTCCCCCTCCAGCACCTTCATTGGATCCTTATGGTCCACTGGAGGAAGCCAAAACGCTGGCTTTCCCCCACCCCTTCTGTTTCTCCTGCACTCACTGGTCTGTCTTTGTGAACACTCTCCTGTCCCTCACGCTGCTCCGTGACACTGCCCATTGACATTGCACAGCTGTCTGCTTTCATACTTCCCATTCTACCTGGTTCTTTAAACCCAGCTCAGATGCCACCTTAGCCAGGAGGCATTTCTGAGGTTTGCATATCTGTAGGCCAAGATTCTTGGGAGAACATTTGGGACCAAAAGAGAGAGGACTTTCTTAGTGCAGAGAACCCTGAAAGGCGTTCAAGTTCCGAGTCCTGTTTGTGGTCGTAGAGCTGGCAGCCCAGAGTTCTTCTTGTCTCTGCCACCCAGCAGTTGTATGAATCAGTTCAATTCCTTGAAGGCGGACTCCTGTGCTGACAATCCTCTAAGTTTTGTTTGTTCTGTGGTTGCTGGAGATCAATCTCAGGGCCTTGGGCATACCAGGCAAGTGCTCTACCCCTGAGCTAAATCCACAGCCCTTTTTTCTGTATTTTCTTCATACTTGGCAGGTATGTGGGAAGACCCACACACCTAGTGTTGGTGATAACTGAGCAGGTCTCTAAGAATACTGTTGTGTAGCTTAGGCTCTCTAACAATGCAGTGGCTTATGCTGTTGTCTTTTCTCTCGTCATCAATAAAGCCAAACTTTTGAATGGCAAAACCATAAGTTGGGAACTACCGAGTGCTGAGAGGGGAAGTGCTTGTTAGGTTCCGTACACAGCAATTGCTATAAAAAAGAAGTTGCCTCCTTTTTTCAGGGTATATGTTCAAGAACTTTCTACATGGTTGAAAAAAAAAAGGTCCCCAAGAAGATGAAATAGCATTTTCCTTCTGAGTGATATCATTGAGACTTTTAAGTATTCAGGGGAGTCAGAAGTTGCCACCAAGTCTCAATTTCAATCAAGGCCCTGTTTGTGCCAGGCAGAAAGCTCACATGCAAACAGGCATGGCCCCCGCAGGTGCTGGCCCAAAATACTTATCTTGTCAGCTTCAGCTGGAGACTTGCTTGGCTCGTGTTGTGAAGGTGTTAGACATTCTGTTTACGTAAGGGTTGAGGGGTGACATAATGTCTATTGAAGCAGAGTCACTTAGCTCCCCACCAGGCAGCAGGGAACATTTAAAAACTGAAAACCGATCAAAGCCTTGAGCAGGGCTGAGATGCCCCTTACTCAGGGGGCAGGGGGAGGGTGGTCTCTTGGCTGGGTGCCTGAAACAGACCTTCATTATTGCCTCGGTGTATTTCCAGACCATCGGTGAAATGAACCAGGCAGAATTAGAGCCCAGAGAGGCCAATCCAGAGACACTGATTCAGCGTGTGCGAGGATGTCCAAACAGGTCGGCAGACTGTCGGGAGAGTAGGCACGTGCAAGGTGCCATGTGTCTCTTTTCATAGGCTGCTATAAGGTGTTTAAAATTAAGCCGTTTTTCAGTGCTTAGATTATCTCTAATGAGCTAGGTAGGTCTTGGAAGGGGAACCTCTCTTCTTCCTCCCAACCCAGTTAACCTTTTCCTCTGCCAGAGCTGGTGTGATGTAAATGCTTTCATCTCTAGGACAGGTATTTGCTGTATGATGCAGAAAAGGGAGAGGAAGAGAAATGGAGCTGACACAGCAAATCCAGATCTGCCCTCCGTTGTTGATTGGATGGGATGGAAATATGAAAACAATTTTAGTCTCATGTTTGTAAGCCCTACCAGGTGATAATCTTGTCTCTTTTGATGCGTTTTGGTGCCAGACATGAAATCCAGGACTCTGTGCAAGCTAAGTATGCGCTCTGCCACTGAGCTATACTCCAAGCCTATCTTGAGCATCTCATGCTTTTAGAATGTGTGATATATAGAGGGAAGTTTCTAGATGGTCTGTTCTCCCCACACCCTCCCACTCTAAATCAGTAGTTTTATATTTTGATTTTCATTTAAAATTTTTGTCTGCATTTTGAAATAAATGCTGATGGGTGGTGATGTGTCATTCACTGTTTTCAAGGTTTATTTGTCTTGGCCTTTGACATATATGTGGCTTCTTTTTCTAACCGGCAGGCTCTTATTGGAACCATTTATCTTGTGTCTGTAGGATGCAATCTAACCATGGCACCCTTCAGTGTTGGAGGATGTGGGGTGGGCCCTTCCAGGACAAAAGGATTGATCTTCCCTTTGCCCTTTTAACCCAGGCCTGGAGAAATGGGCAAGTACTCCACCACCACGCTCCACCTGCTAATTTAAAACCTTGCTCATCAACAGGTATGCACGTGTCCTCTCCCCTCATCCAGTATTAAACTTTCATGGCACTTCAGAAGTTGTGGATCTGGCTCACAGAAAGTTGAGCTCACAATTGAAGCTTATCCTGAAGGTGCCACCTAATGCCACTAACCGCACAGACTACCGGGAAAGCCCTGTTGTGTGTCACCCGAACATTTCACGGGGATGAGGAAGTTCTTTCCATGATTCTCTAAGGTCACCTCCAGGACATTCTTTTTCCTACCAAACTCTTTCCTAAGTGCTCTTCGTTTGTTTACAGCTCGGTAACAAATTCCTGGCTTCCTTCATGTTGACTCCTGCAAATGTGGGGCTCCCACAGTTTTTGTGGAAGGACCAAATTCCAAGTTAGGATGTGTCTTTTAACTTTTCCCAGCATTTATTTTTATTGTGAAAAGTTTCAAGCCTACAGAAAAATAGAAATGCTTTCTAGTCTGACGCTTAGAACCTGCCTTTACCATGACTGCACCTGCTCTAATATGTTCATTCATGCTTTTATTCATGCCTCTCTCTCTCTCTCTCTCTCTCTCTCTCAGGACCCAGTTTCTCTATGTAGCCTTGGCTGTCCTAGACTTCACTCTGTAGACCAGGCTGGCCTCAAACTCACTGAGATCCGCCTGCCTCTGCCTCCCAAGTGCTGGGATTAAAGGCGTGCACCACCACTGCCCAGCAGTTCAATCCATCTCTTTTTTAAAAAATGAATTTTAAAATAAATTTGCAGACACTAGTGTAGCAACTTTTCAGAACTGCTCCTTGCGTGTCAGTACAATTCAGTGCTGACGTGAAATGCATGTTTTTTGTTTGCTATTGATGAGTTTTGATATATACATACACCCGTGCAACCCAGAAGATATATCGTGCTAGAAAGTTCCTTGAGGCCATTTGCTGTCTTGGGTATGGATGGTTTAGGGGTCACTCAGAATTGAGGATTTTAGCTCCCTGTTTCTCCCTTAATGGGACCCCTTTCATTGCTGGGTGGTCTATATCCTTTGATTCTTTCAGGCAGGGTTGTGTGTCTCCTGCTGGTGATCCGGCTAGGGTCACCTGTGCCTGGCTTTACCTAGAAGTCACAGAATTGGGAAAGCCATCCCACTTCTAAACACCAAGCCCTGGAATATGCCAGCTTTTGGTTGGTCTCTAGAGCAGTGGTTCTCAGCCTGTGAGTCATGACCCCTTTGGGAGGGTCACATACCAGATATCCTGCATATCAGATATTTACATTAGGATTTATAACAGTAACAAAATTACAGTTATGAAGTAACAATGTAATTTTTTGGTTGGGGTCACCACAACATGAGGAACTGTATTAAAGGTTTGTAGCGTTAGGAAAATTGAGAACCACTGTTATAGAGCCTTCAGGTAGCTGGATGTGGGCTTTTTTAAAAAATCAATTTTTATAAGAATTTATCATTTTTAATCTATGGAATGGTAGGTCTAATAAGATCTTACTATTAGTATGAACAATATTAATTTCTTTTATAGTTATTGTGGGTGTAATACACAAAAGGTCTCATAGGATCCAGGCTGCTTTGTCTTCAAAGTTTCCTGCCTCATGTTGGTACAAAAGCCATTCATCTTCAGTAGAAGTCATACTTGGAACTTTGATTTTGGATTATCACCTAAGCTGGCAGTGTGCGTTTGTCAATGCCAGGGCTCTGCTTCTCGCCACTTCATGAGGGGTGACAACTTCCAACTCCATAGTGTGCCGTGAGGCTCAGCTGAAAGAGTTGGGAGGGACATATATTTGGTGCATTTTCAGCTTATGATTTTTTAAATCGGATATATTAAGATGTATATATCAACTATCATAAGTCAAGTGGTACCCATACTTAGAAAGGATGTTAAGTAGCAGATGAGGGAAACAGTATATGGACTCTGTCGTCAGAAGATGGTCCTTACACCAGAAGATGTAGTGGCGGTGTTTCTCTAGCCAAGCAGAACTACAGTTCTAGCACAAAGAGTATTCCTCAAGTTCATTGAGTGTCTTATGTATTGTATGTGGTAATTTTACTCTGGTTGTACCAATAATATTGGGTTGGCCTTAGCTATAGCAGGGAGAGATCAAGTTGAAGATGCAGAATGCAGGGGGATAAATCACTGGTTTGGGAGAGACAGTTAAGTTGAACTGACTTTGACCTCAGAGACACATGTTGATGTTTATTGAGGTAAGACTGGAATGTTCTAGAACATCCAGAGGGTGTGGTTATTGGGGGGAGCACTGAAGGCATTCAGACTGAGGGTGGAAAGAAAAGATGGGTTTCTGCTGGTAGATGAGGAAAAGGGGGAAGGCACCAAGGACCATGGCAATGGTGATTTGAGAATGGCAAGTAGTCTCAGGGGACCAGTCCCCACTCTCTTGCTGGTGGTGGCGCGGTGGTGGGGGAGAGACTGCAAAGGCAAGCTGAGACAAGTCGGATGATGTGGAAGCAAGCCTGAAGATCCGAGATTTTATTTTGTTGGCAGCAAGAAGCCATGACCCCTCTGCGAGACTGGAACAATGGTTGTGTACCTGTGGAAGAGGAAGGCCAGGAAATGGGGACAGCAGTTAGGATATTTTTTTTGCAGTTATCTATATTGATATCCTGCTTCATCCCCAGTTTAACTTTACTTGCAACACTTGAGTGTGTCTTTTTTGAAATTTTAAAATAGTTTGTGTTTTTACTTTCCTATTTAGAAGGTTTTCACCGAGTAGGTGAAACTAGGTGATGAATTTGTAACTAACACTCAGGAGATTGTAACTTGTGGGAAAAAAAATTCTTGTTCCAGTGCCTGAAATCTGGTGAGTTCTGATTTAAATTTAAATTTAATCATGTTTCCTGACGATTAAAACTGCCCATTTGGTAGCTGGTTGCTTAGAATTGGCATCTGTGGTCAAGGTGCAGAGAGTATTCCCATGGTGAATCTAATTGGCCCACAAGGAGACTTTGGGAATTTGGGACTCTTTCAGGGGCACTCAACCCTGCCTTTCTGTCTGGCTCACCTCAGTTCTGTTGCCCAGCCCACACCTGCCTAGGTATGATGGAAGGCTGGTGATGTCCTCTCCAAGGCTGGGATTCACCGGTGCCAACTGGAGCGGGCCATGTGACACGCGACCACCGAGAGGATTCCTCTCCAATCCATCACACCCACACCTACTCCCAAGAAGGTTTTGTTTACAGGATTCAGTGCCCTAAACTTCATCCCTTAGGTGTCCGAAAATTAGGCCAGTCACGTAGGAAAGAGATGGTGCAGAGAAATCTAGATACTTGCGTTAGACTTTTTATTGCTCTGACAGATACCTGAGAAAATCAACATGGGTTGTATTTATTTTGGCTCATGGTCAATCACAGAGATTGCATTCACTGGTCGCCTGGGCTCATTTCTTTGACTCTGAGGTAAGGCATGATGTCACGGATGTCAGCTGAAGGAAGTGGCAGAGACTGCTCACTTCATGGCCCCATGGAAGCAGAAGGAAGAGGAATAGAAAGGGGCTGGTGACAAGATAAAGCTTTCCAGGGCTCACCTCTAGTAACCTGCTTCCTCCAAATAGGCCTTGCTTCCTACTTCCCACCTCCTTCCAATGATGCAGTCATGTGACCCCCACAAAGGGCTCATCCATTACTAAACTCAAAGCTCTCATGATCCCATCACTTCCCCAAACCTTGGCTCTGGACACTGCTGTGTTGGGAACCAAGCCTCCCATATTTGTGCCTCTTAGCAGGACTCTTTCCTATCCCAACCTAACAACAGCTGAGATGGGTGTTTGCTGTAAGCAGGATTTTGGCCTCTTGCTCTTCACTCCTGGTGTTTTATCGGTGACTATGTTACCTCACATTGCAAAGCAAATTATGATTCCTGAACAGCTGACCTCAAAACAGGGATGTTTTCCTGAACTATCTTCCACAGGGGCCCTTACAAACAGAGGAGGAAGACAGTTCAGGTTGGAAGAAAAGGCGAGAGGGGGCTCTCCGCTTCCGTTTCAGAAGATGGAGGAAGAGGATTCAGGCTGTGACCTAAAGAAGCTGGGAATAGCCTTGTGCTGACAGTGATCAAAGAAGGAGGGGGGGTCATAGTCCTGTAGCCACAAGGGGCTCAATTGTCTCTGTAGGATAAATGAGCAAGGAAACAGATCCTCCACCCAGCACCCCAGAGAGGATAGAGTGCAGAGATGTCTGGCATCCTAACTTCAGCCCAGCAAACCTGTTGGGCTTCTCTCTTACCGAACTTTTGTGAAGGCAGCAATGAAAAATAGTGTGTTATATGTATAGTTTATTCTCTTGGCTTTGGTTCATTAGAATATTTTAAGCTGGTAGACCTTTCTGGAAGGGCTGCAGGTATTGGGGTGAAGGTTAGCCTGTACACTGGGCTTTGAAGAAGCAGCTCACCTCCCAAGACTACCTGCTGTCTACGGTCAACGCCACTATGTTTTCAACATCAGCATTGGTTGTGAGCTCTTTGGTAACTTCTCTGATCTCTTTGCCAAGTTTGAAAGACAGCAGAAACTTTCGTGTCCTGAAGACTTGCATGTAAGATTTGGTTGCCAGGGCTCCTACTTTCACAGAAACATCCTGGGATGTGCATGCTCTGGTGGTGACTTTGTGTGCCACAGTGGTACTTAATGGTACAAAATTTGATGCTGAGAATGTCATTCTATAGTATATGGATCTTGGTGTTTTCTGCATGTCAAATGCTCAAGAGGAACATGAAAGGTCCTATGTTTTCGTCTGCACCAGTGCTCCGTGGTTGGATGAGCATGTGATCATTGGAAAGGTGGGGGAGAATAGGAATGTGATGGAATCTGTCTAGTGGTGGGGTCCAATTGGGCTAAGAATCAGCAAGTTCAGGATTGCTGACTGGAAAGTGCTAATGTATCTGACTTCCATTTTATCTCTCTTTGTATATTTTATTCACTCGTAAGGTTAATTCTTTTGTTAACACACAGATGATCTTGTTGTGACATTTTAATCCATTCATCATTGATTTTGTAATTTTTTTGGTTCCCCACTGCCCTCTGCAATTCATCTTTGTCTTTTGTGCCTAACTAACCAGGCCCCTCCTTCCATTGCTTTGGAGAGTGTTGCTCTGCCCCAGGTGCTTATCATCTTGTTCTCATTCTTGCTGTGGTCCTTTTGATTCCTTACTTGGAAGTCTGGCTAGATTGCCAAATTTAGTTTATATTATGAAATAAAAACTAAATAACAGCAAGAATGAGCTTAACTCTTAAGATGGCATGGCTTAAGGCAAGTTGCCTTCTTTGGGTTTTATTTATTAACCACCAGATGGAAACTGAGTGCAGTTGTCAAGGTGACTGTCGAGATTGATTGAAATGTTGCATGTAGTCAGGAATAGTGATGCATGCCTGTTGTCCTGACACTCACAAGAGTGAGGCACAAGGATACTGAGTTCAAGATTAGCTCTGGCTGCATCATGAGATCATGCCTGCACCCCTCCAAGTCCTAAAAGGAAAGACAAAGATGCTACTGTAAGGAGGTTATCACAGTGCATCATACATTTTAAGCATTCAATAGTTATAAAGTTTTATTAGACTTGTTTGTAATGAGGGGCCACATAAAACCAAGTCTTCATTCCCCTTTGCCCATCACATTATTTAGTGCATAATCATCTTTTGCTAAGGATGGGGAAACATCCAACAGAAAATCGGAAAACTTCAAGTGGTTCCTGTTTGTCTTAAAGTTCTTATGGAAGACACTTAATATTTTGTAATTTTTGGAATGTGAACAGTAATGAAAGATGCTTATAAGTTCAAGAGATCTGTCAGTGTATGGCAAAATAGACTAGAATTTTGGGTCTGCTCTAGCTGTGGGTACCGTGAAGACCCTGTCAGTTAGGTCAGAGCTACAGTGGGCTTCAGCCTGGGGTGGAGATGTTTGCTATTATTGCTCTAACTGAAGTGGAACCACTAAGATTCACTGCTAAGGTCTGAGAAGCCAATAGTACTGAGAACCATTCCAGTGACCTGGAGTTTT
The DNA here is from genome assembly GCA_001685075.1 of Bramus lutescens. Taxonomy (NCBI): domain Eukaryota; kingdom Metazoa; phylum Chordata; class Mammalia; order Rodentia; family Cricetidae; genus Bramus; species Bramus lutescens. Next base: position 299,455 of record LOEQ01000816.1, on the reverse strand, counting down.
GGAATTCCACATTCCCACAATTCTACAGCCCTATGGCTTTCTTAGATGTCACAATGTCTCTTACTATGAGAGTGTGGCTGTGTTTTGAAGATGCCTCCATCTTGGAATCAGTTGAGGAGGAATTTAAAACAGTCCTGGAATCTCTATGTTCTTGAATGCCCTTTTAGATAATCAACAATCTTAGTAAAGATGAGCCTAGGTCACCCTCACCCCAAAGGGAAACTTCTAAATACAATTGAGTATCCAAGACACTTGGGACCAGAAGTGCTTTGGATTTGAGAATTTTGGGAATATGCCCAAGTTTAAATACAAAATTCACTAGTGTTTGATAATACACCTATATGCATACTCTGGAGATAATTTTATGCAATGTTTTGTTTATTGCTCTCTTTAAAGAGAAGGTCTTGGTACATAGCCAGATGGACCTCAAACTTCTAACCCCCTGCCTCAGTCTCCCCACATACAGTTGCAGTATTGGAAATGATTTTGTGTGGGGAAGTAGATTTGTGTGATATTCACTTTCCCTCTTGCAGTCTGATGCAATCGTTTATGGTTTTCATATTTTCCATCTTGGTGTGTAGTTCAGTAGCAAGGAACTTTCTAGCATGCTTTGA
>LOEQ01000816.1:270506-296168 GCA_001685075.1 Bramus lutescens | reverse complement strand
CCCCTTACCCCCACCCCACCCCCACCCCCAAGCTCCCAATTTTTGCCTGGAAAACTTGTCTTCATAAATCATGTCAATTACCTGCCCGCCGTCCTTCGTCATGCCCTGACATTTAGCTTTTTGTGTTTTACATGTTATACTCTGTTGCACATATGGGTACAAGTGTAACTAGAAACAGTTTCCATCTTCCCTTCCCTCCCTCCAACCTCCCATGTCTCCTTCTCAACTTCATGACCTCTTTTTGTTACACATATATATGTTGAAAAGTATATTATTATATACATTTGAAAGTACACACACACACACACACATATACTTAGCACATAAACGCAATGCCGAATCACTTTAGTGTTCCTTGTGTGTATATGTTTCATTTCTTCCCAAGCCTCTGACACATAGCTTTGGAGAACATTCCAGATCCAAACCATTGCTATCAGTTTAAATATTTAATATGCCTTGTTCCATTAAACATGGAGGACCTGCTTTGTGCTGCTGCCTGGATGGATCCCAATGATACTCAGATCCGGAGGCCACATTCTCCTGCAAGCATGTGGTTCAGAGGGGAGGGAGGGGCTGCTAGGCTGAGGCACGGGACCCCTGCAGCAGGTACCAGTCCAGAAATATATTTGGACATATATCAGTTCGGAAGTGATAAGGGCAGGATGAGGAAGCAGAGGGGTTCCGAAACTGAAAGCTGAGAGGGCTTTTTGCTTTTTTGAGTTTCTAAAGTTGTACAGTGCAATGATTCAGCTTGGGATTCCTATAGTGGCTTTTATAACAATAACTTTCTTATTTTTCTTGGACAGTTCATTTGTGATTTACCAGCCTTTTAAAAAACTTAATCAACTGTAAAATATAGTGGCCTTGACTAGGTATATTTGAGGTTTTTTTTTTTCCCCAGTAGGTTCTGGAACATGAATTCTTTATTTTTTAAATCAAAAGCCTCTTTGACTTTTCATTCCCCTATTTTAGAAATACAAAGCGAACATTCTTTATTTGAAAGATTAAAAATGGCAATTTTTTCTTTTAATAACTTGGCTGTTTCTTTTCAAGTCTGGTTTCCATGGTCATCAAATACTTGGAGGTGAAGTGTCAGGTAACCTCCCTCCATGGCTCCGCCTCCGCCTCAGTTCTGAGCTGTCCTGGATTGGGCTCCCTCCACCTTGCTTCTCTTTTGTGTGCCTTAGCTGTGAGGGTGGAGGAGCCACATGGGATGCTGCTGAACCTTGTCTAGAGGAGCCCTGATGTTTGCAACCTACTTCTTCCTGGCTGCTATCCAAAGCGGTAACTGTTGCTGGATTACTCTCAGCCACCTTAAGCTCCTGGCCTTTGATGTAGCTGAAAGACAGACTTGACCAGCTGGTATTGCGTCCTTCCTGCTGATGCTTAGCTGGAAGCCAACACCATAAAAATGGGGCTCACCAAGAGTGCTTGCTGGACTACCTGCAGGCTCAGCCAATCACACTGCCAAACTGGTCAAAGAAGAAATTGGCTTGAGAATTGCAAAGTCCATTTCTCTGGCCAAGACACAGAGCTCAGATCAGCCTCACGAGGCTCCCTAACTAAAATTTAGTAGACAGGCGAACATTTTAATTAGAAACTTCCAAAAACAAACAAACAAAAACAAACAAAAACTCTCAAGAAATGAACCTTTAACAACTTAGGTATTCCTTGTCTCTTATTTCTAGAAAGTAGTACTTTTATTTTAAAAGATGTAGCAGAATGGCAGATATTCCATAGTTTATATTCAGGTTGATGTATATGTTCTTTGTCTCTACATCCTTGGGAAGACTAAAAGGATCTGGTACTCCAGATTGCATAGATACATTATTAAATCATGTTTACAGATCTCTGTGGAGCAATTGTAGCATGCTAAGAACTTTAGTGGTCACAGAATTAGACATGGCTTCTGTCCAGCAGTTTCTTCAGTGGCCCGATGAGCTGGAAGCCAGAAGGTAACCAGGCTTCATTGGAAGATGCGTGTTTTCTTTCTGCCCGTATAAAGCTACAGTGTAAGACGTTGTCCTTGTTTAACGCAAGTGAGACTGCTTTTCAGGAAGGCTCATGGGGGTCCCCGAGCAACCAGTAGCAGTGCAGTGAAGTGGAGGGTCAGTTGTCATGGAAGCACCACTTTGAGTGACACACACATCACTTCACCTCACCTCAGGTCTTAGGATGGTAGTCTTATCTGACAGCAGCTTAGATACTCCCAGGTCGTAAAGTTTAGCACGTGGCAAAGATGTTGTAAGATTCTGTGTGATATTTCATGCTTTCTGTTTAGTGGAGTAACTCTTCACCCTCCTAAGGCTTCTTGATTTTTGCTCAACTTCTGAAATGGAGGGCTGTGACCCTGTATGGGATCGAGTAGCTCAACGTGGGAGTCACAAAATTTTTGACAAGGATTAAAGGTTTCTGAAGGTGCAGCTGCCAAAAGTTTAATTTTAAACTGAACGCGTAATGAAACTGAGCTCCTAGCAATATCTAGCCACATTGCCTTGCACGACTTCTCTGTAGCCTTGGTTCTGAACACACAGCACACACCCAGTGGTCTACTGCACGGGCCCTTGCAACATCAGGGAACCTGCTGGAAACATACTAGCTCATATTTTTGACTACTGTTTGTTATGAATTAAGTAACTTTCCTGTGCGTATATGTTGTACATACATATATTTTTGGCTTTACAGAAACATAAGGATTTAATGATATGAAACAAAGACTTAATATATTTTCTCCCGTCCATCCTCAGCATGTAAGTATCCAATTAGTTCATCTTTGAGTTATGTTGTATTAGTATGTGATTTAAAAAAAAATTGCTGTCTGAGTTGCTGACTTGAGTTCCACTTTTTTTTTAAAAAAATGTGAAATTAATTTTGGCCAGAGATTAAAAAGAATCTCCAACAGTTTATGAAATGGCCCTAAACATATTTCTGCCATTTTGTGCTAGGTGTTTATGTCAAGTGGCATTCTCACAGATAATCAAAATATAATTATGAAGTCAAAATATTGATATATCTTGACAAACAAAAAAAGCTCTATGTTCTGCAGTATCAAACATTCAGCCAAGAGTTCTTCGTTTGCTTACATTTTAAAAATTTTAGAATAACATGCGAAGTATTAGACATTGTTCTGGCATTTTCAAACAAAGTATGTTTTAGTAGACTTTCCCCTTCTCCTCCCCTGCTCAAGATTTAGTTCTTTATATAAAAATAAAGCTTCCATCTCATTTGTGTGCAACTTGCTTTTGTCTTCAGTAAATAAAAATTTATGTGTATACTAAAGAATTATTTTAAAATAAATTTCTTAATGATTTGCTATCAGTAAATGTTTGCTTTGTATGCCTAACCCAATCTTAAGAGACCAACCCCAACTTGGAAGAAGAATCTTCATCTTCATGGGGATGGATTCTTGATGCTTCCAATGATTTTTTAAAAATTTATTCTATATCTTTCACACCATATATCTTGATCTCACTCATTCTCTGTCTCTTTGCATCTGTCCTCTGGCCCTACTCTCTCCCCAAACAAAACAAAATTCAAGAGAAAACAAAGGAAGAAAATAAAATGAAAAAAATAAAGGTAGGGAAAACCAAAAAAGTTGAATTAGGAAAGCTTCAGTGTGACCCAACAGGTAATGCCATATTCTCCTTGGTCCATGCATCTCTCATTGCAAAGAGTCATTGGTCTGGTTGGAGGCCCCTGGTCTTCATTACACAATTGATGCTGCACCCCCACTCTTCCTGAACATCCCACTGCTGCCCTCTGTTGTGGAGATCTTGCAGCTTTGGATCTGCAGGTCAGGTCCCTTCATGTGCTCCAGCAGATCATAGATGGAGTGGATGTTAGGACAGACCAAGTCATAACCCTGGGTCTGGCAGCTGTAGGGTTGGTCCAACAGATGGGAAATGGGGACAGCAATCCCATGGTCACAATTTTGGGGCTGGTTCACGCTGTTGTGCTGCCCTGGCAAGGTGCCTGTTCTCCTGAGTGTTGCAGCTGGTGGGGGTTAGGGATGGCTTTCCCACTCTTATGACCACAGGGCCTGTTCTCCCACCTGCCTCCAGTGTTGATGGGTGGCAGTGAAAAGGGGCATTTCTCCCCGACCCATGTCACCACAAGACAGATGGGTAATAGGGACAGCTCTCCCAGGGTCACAATTTTGGGGCTGGCTCTCCCACACCTGCGCTAACAGTGCTGGCTCTATTGTTCTGTCCTGGCATGGTATAGGTCATGCAAAGATCTTTTAAAGCCCCCCTGACTTGAGGGCCATTACAGTGGGCAATTGGGGCTCAATATGAGTTTTGTTGGGTCAAGCCACGTTTAAACCACAGCAAATCCTAATAAACAACTTTTTAATAGAATTGTAAAATATGGGTATTTTCATTATGTAATTCAATATGCTTTAAAATTACATTTTATTTATATTGTATGTGTATATGTGTCTATGTTTGTATGCATGTGTGTCAAAGTGCATGTGGAGGTTAGAGGACAATTTGCAGGAGCTGATTGATTCTACCATATAGATTCTGGGGATTGATCTCAGCTTATCAGACTTGGCATCAGACCCCTTTACTTGTGGAGACACCGTGCCACCAGCCTTGTTTTTTTAAGAGAATAATTGAGATGCTATTTAATATAAGGAATCTATAGCTTCAAGAAAGAGTTTGTAGGATGCATGGATGTACATTATGTTTGAGTTGGCACTGTGGAGTAGAGGAAGATGCAGGTGAACAAGGGCGGATGATAGATATGGTTCTGCATACCCTTCAGGGCTATGGTAGTGATTTGAATGTAGACTCAGAGTACATAGAGTTAACTACATGGAATGCAACACATGTTCTTCCCACCATCCTTCTGTTTACTGCAAATATGAGTTGCTTTTATTGGTTGATGAATGAAGCTGCTTTGGCCTATGTTAGGGCAGAATATAGCTAGGCAGGAAAGTCAAACTGAATACAGGGAGAAAGAAGGCAGGGTCAAGAGAGACACCAGCAGCCACTGGAGGAGAAAGATGTCAGAGCATCTACAGTAAGCTACAGGCTATGTAGTGACACATAGATTAATAGAAATGGGTTAATTTAAATGTAAGAGCTAGCTAGTAATAAGCCTGAGCCATTGGCCAAACAATTATAATTAATATTAAGCATCTGAATGATTATTTGGAAGTGGCTACAGGAACTGGTGGGTGGGACAGAAAAACCTCTGGGTACAGGAACAGTGTTGAGACAAGTCTGTTCTTAAAACATTTTAAATTCCATATTCTGTAGCTCTCTGAGGTGTTTGAAGATTACCTATTTATCTGAAATATATCTCTGCATATCTAGAAAACCTAACCTGACCACAAGTTTGACTATTATGGATGATTATTAAATTGTAATTTTAACTATACATTGCATTTTTAAATGATCTGTATAAATATACCTTAAATAAGAATAGGAATATACATATAGTATAACAAAATTGACCTTAAATTTATATCAATAAACAAAAATTCATACCAATGTAAAGTACTTTGAGACTAACAGTTGGGTTTTGTTTTGGATTGAACTAGATTCAATAATCTACCTTTTTAAAAAATTATTTTTATATCATATCCCCCTTTTCATTAGAAATAGATTGACCTTGACCATTAATCATTTATAACCAACCTCCTTTAAATGAAAACATTTAAAAAGAAATTGGGGATTTGGGTGTAGTTTTCTATACTACTTCCTGCTGATTGGATATGCTTGTAATCTTATGGGGAATCCTGAGGAAATTTAGAATTATGGTCAAGTCCTGACTGGGGTATTCTGTTTGGTTGGTCTATCTCAGCCTGTAGCTTTGACACCATTGTGAATGTTGGATCACCTGGGCCATTGTTACAATTGGAGACCTTCACTGGATCTTGCTTGATCAAACCATATTAGCATATTAGCCTGGAAGGAATCTTCAGCTTCTCCTCTTCTGTGGAAACAAAAGAAAAACTGCTTCTCCAAAGCAATGCATCTTTTAAGTTTTATTTTACAAATATATTTTTGACTTATGTTTTAAAGGTAAGGCATTTTAAAAATATTTATTGGTATATTTTATCAGTATCTCTTTAAATCTCATGTTCCTCAGCAGCTGTCCTTTGCTTTTCAGCAACCAAAAAATTCAAACTCAACACAATATTATACAGGATCCAGACTCCCTGTGTATTTTCCATCTTTATGTGGCTTTTTTCTTTTATATTACTTTAATGTATCTCTAAAGACTTTTTTTTTAAAGCTATTTACTACTTTCTGTAACTGCCTATACCCATTTTCTTTCTTTCTCCCAAGCCTACATGCATTTTTTAAATGCACTGTGACCTGTTTAGAAGTTTCTTTTCTCTGAATCTGTCTTTATTGTGTATCTGGAATCTTTTTTTGATCACTGCTTTAAATTGCTACGTGGGCATGGCTAGGACCAAAGCAGTGGCTTTGGCTGTTGGCTTCACCCTGTTTGGCTTCCCAGCATGGCAGAGGACATGCTTACCCTCCCTGCAATGGCAATGCTGCCATCAGGTAGTATTCAGCTGGCCCACAGTCTTTTTTGTCTGTATGAGTAAAAGTTAAATCCATCAGGCACCATGCTGCATACCTTGGAGATGCCTCTGTGTACCGCAGTGGGAATCTGCCATGCTCTGCTCAAGTCTGTTGCGGTGTCTTTGTACTGCAGCTTGCATGAGAGACACAGCTAGGAAGCTGGTTTTGGTTTTGTTAATGTGTTCTAGAACATTTTTTTAAAGGTTTTTCAATCTTATTTGAAATTCTTGCCCCACTTTGGTTGGATACCAAATGTAGCTGGAGGCTTTTCTGTCCCACCCAATAATCCTGCAGCTATTTCCAAATAATCATTTAGAGTCTTAATATTAGTTATAATTGCTTGGCTGTTGGCTCAGGCTTGTTACTTGATAGCTCTTACATTTAAATTAACCCATTCTATTGTATCACCATGTGGCCCATGGCTTACCATAGATGCTCTGACATCTTTCTCCTCCAATGGCCTCTGGTGTCTCTCTCAATCCTGCCTCTTTTCTCTCTGTATTCAGTTTGACTTTCCTGCCTAGCTATATTCTGCCCTGCCATAGGCCAAAGAAGCTTCAGTCATCAACCAATAAAAGCAACATGTATTCACAGCATACAGAAGGACATCCCACATCAGTTCCACTTTGTCCTTTCTTTTTTACTAGTTGGCACCTTCTGTAGGGCCAAAGAATTGCTGGAGTATTATCTAGTGGTTATAGTGAACAGCTCCATCTGTCTCAAGAGACCAAGACACTGGGTCAACCAAGAGTTGGCACCAGTGGTGCAAGAACCAGCACTATTTCCCATTGCATATGGTACTACTGATCTTAAAACATTTCTTGGTTTGAGTCCAAAGCAGTTTCAGATTTTAAAAAGCATTCAGAGTATTTTAAGCAACAGTTATAAAACTAGTCTGGATTTCAGTCAGACACCTGCTATTTAATTGATCCACTGGTCCCTGGTGATTCCCATCTCTCTGAAGTGAGTCAGGGTCATGAAGAGAAAAGGGAGGAATGGTGTCTGTGAAATCCATTCTGTTCTGAAGTACAGCAATATCCAGGGGCTTTCTGAAATGGAAGGGATATCACACAAGAGGAAGTAAAAAAAAATTAGTGGTTCCAAGTTGAAATGTGTTTACCAAGCAGGTTGTATGAGTGAGCATGCTCCGTGGAGCCTCAGCAACTCTGTTACAAGGGATTCTAGTTAGAGATGCTGAATACAGAGCATCTCCTCGCCTCCCAGGTGACTGTCAATATTTGACATTTGTGGCTTTGTAGGAGTGTCCCTTCGTCTCCACCTCTCTTGCCNCCCCCCCCACCGGACCCATTTCTGTGTCTTTCTTCATAAAAGGGTCTTTATCCTATTGGACTAAGAAGGGTCCACTCTATACTAGTATGGCCTCACCTTAACTTTGTATCAATAAAGACCCTGTTTTCAAATCACACTACATTCCAAGGTTCTGGAAAGGACATTAATCTGGGAAGGACACTAGTCATCCAGTACACAGGGTGCCTGTGAGTGCCAGCCTTCATTTGGTCCTTTGATAAGGAAAGTCCTTATGCAGAAAAAAGACTAACCTCAGGTACTTGGCCTGCTTCATTTTCAACTCTCTCCTCCTGTGTCTCTGCTCCCTGCTCAGTAATCTGTCAGTGTTTTCTGTGTTACACAATGGACCACATCAGGGGTGTCTGATGTTTGTAGGCCCCCAGATATCCCTGTACTGCAGCGCAGGGTGGATATTGCATCTGGCATTCCTCTCTCTTCTCTTCACGGCCCTTAGTCATAACTGTTGGTCACCTTCTTAACCTCGCCTACGTCAAAAGTTCACGTGTTAGAATCCTGCCTCCGATGATTTGCACAGGTTTTCTGTGTGAGGCCCTCCCTAGCTGTCCCTTGTTTTCTAGATCAAAGTTTAGGATAGTGAATCATGGCAGATTGTACTCCTGCTGACAGAGAAGGGCACCATTGCCTGGGAAGAGAACTGGGTAGATAGATGTGTGTCATTCTTGACTGAGCTACAGCTCAGCATGTCATGACCTGCACAAGATCCAGAATAAACCCATTCTTTATTTCTCCTCCCTACCTTCTTTTTATTGGTGCTGTGATGGAGCCTAGGACTTCCCCCACTGAGTGACACCCAAGCCCCAGTGGTCTAGTGTCCTCGTGTAGTCACTGAGATTGTGAGTTCAGGTTGAGTAGCTACCACACTTTGATAAAGCAATGTGCCAGTTTTGTGGGCAGAATTGTGTGAAGCAATAAGGGTCCTCCCTCAAGGTTAAAACAGCAGTGCCAGGACTAGATTCAGGGAGTTGGGGCTCAATATTTAACACCAGGCACTTTCTTAAAGACAAAGACATTCAGCCGGGTGTGGTGGTGCACACCTTTAATCTCAGCACTCATGAGACAGAGGAAGGCACATCTCTGTGAGTTTGACAACAGGTAAGGGCTACACAGTGGAACTCTGTCTCGAAGAACTAATCAGAACAAACACAAAACAAAATAAAATCAAAGACATTCGTTCAGGCTTCTATTAGGTCCTTGCAGGACCTTACTAAGGTCCGTGTTTTAGAATTAGGGCTTGCATCCAAGACTGCTGAAAGCAGGATGAATGGAACCACTCTGCTCTCTTCCCCGCAGGACCTTGTGGCATCTTGTATGTTCCCTTTCTTCTGTCATGTAGCTGTGGTGGTGATGGCTGAAGGGTAAAGCTTATTGATGCTTCAGAGAGGCTAGTTACAGGGGTCTCTTAGCCAAGCATGACACCTAGAGAACATGTCTAGCGACAGGCTAGCTCTTGGTACTCCGCCATCCTGTCTGTTTTGGACATGACTACAAACACCATCACCACCCCTCTTTGTGCTCATGTGTATCTGGGATGAATGAGGGTCCTCTCCTTTTTGTGCTCCCCTCCTATAGCTTAAGCCACTTGTAGTCCCTCATACATGGCCAGAGCAGAACTGGAGTGCCCATGTAAGGCTAACATGGATGGTCCATGTTCTGCACAGGCTTTTCCCACAGCCTGAGCGCTCCTAAGGCCAAGGGCCTTCTTACTCGTGTCTGTATCTGTCATGTCTGCCACAGTGCCACAGTGCTGGGATAGCTCCCTCAGAATTCTCTTCCAAATGGTTAAGTGGGAAAAAGGAAGCTTGTCTTGGTTGTCTTCTCAGGTGCCAATCTGGAGACTTGAAGTTCAATCACCCAGGAGATATTCCTTGCAGTTTTAAGTCACATAAGGACCACATTCCATGTCATAGTGCTTGACAGTTGTGATTGGATCTCATTAGATCAGGAGCTCAGTGTCCCTGGGAAGACAGAATTCTGCCTCCTTGGATGCCCGTGAGTAGAGGAGACCTGTGGATGTGTGGGTAGAAAGCGCCCCTGATACTTTGGGCGGTCAGAAGTCTTCTCACTCACCCGCCGCAGAGCATACTGAAATCCTGAGCATGCTGGTTGGTCCTGGTTTTGTCATTAACAAAGCGGTACTCTTAGAGTCACATGACATTTCTGTGATCCCAGTTGCCTCATCAGTGAAGCAAGCACATACTGTTTGAGAACTTCTAACTCTGAACTCTTGCCCGGCGTCTGCTTCGGGTTTTAAGTAATGAGCACATGTAGGACTAAACAGATTGTTTATTCTATTTTATTATTGTTTATTATAGTGCTGGGGATTGCGAGGCAAGCACTGTACTTTTGACCTACATCCCCAGTCCAGTATTTTAATTTATTTTAGGGACAAGGTCTTGCTATGTTGCCCAGGCTGGACCTGACTTCCTGGGCTCCAGGAAATGTCTGGCTTCTGCCTCTTGAGTAGCTGCCACTATAGTGATGTGCTCCCATCCCTGACCCCAGTCAGATTTCAAAGATTTCCATAGTACATGTAACTTGTACAGGTAACCTATGTATATATCTGTAATGTCAGCATTTAGAAGAGCTAAGACAGGAGGCTTTCAAATTTGAGTTCAACCTATACTACATTGAAAGTTTCAGGCAATTAAGGGCTATATAATAAAATGATTCCAAAAAAAACCCCTAAAACCTAAAATGCAAAACAAGTGAAAAAAATTGAGTAAAATAAAATATCCTTTGTGATTGCTTTTAAGAAATAAGTAAAATTTAAAGACCAAATATTTCCTTGCTTTTTGGGTGAAGATAGTCTTTATAAGGGGCCTTGGCTGGCCTGGTACTCACTGTGTAGCCCAGGCTGGCCTTAGACTTGTGGCATTCCTGTTTCAGCTGCTTCTGGAGTGTGGGATTGTAGATATGCACCACCGCTCTCAGCTTTCAATTCGCTTTTTTTTAAACGAAACCTTTAAAATGTGTGATATAATAAATTAATGAAATTGAAATAAAATGCAGAATCATAACATTTTTGTCCTATTCTGTGTATCTGTGTCAGTCTGCACATGGGTGAGAAGAGATGTCAGAGTGGGAAAGACACTTCTACCCTGACATTGGTGCTGGGTGACTTTGGGCAAGTTGCTTCAATATCTTGGACTATGTGATATCACAGGTAAAAAGGAGGATCTGGTAGGCAAAATGAAAATCAAAGTCAAAACTTTGGGTGTTTCAAAAAGTTCTCTGGATGGGCTGGAGAGATTCCTGTAAAGTACCCATACAAACATGAAGACCTGGGTTCTGATTTTCAGCTTTTATCTTATGAAGTTGGGCATGGTAGTGAACACCTAGAATCCCGGCGCTGGGGAGGCAGACCGGAGAATCTCTTGGCCTTGTTAGCCAAACATTCTAGCCAACTAATGAGTTCCATGTTTGTGAGAGACCTTGTCTCTCAAACAGAAAGTTAGGGGACAATCAGGGAAGACATGTACTCACATAAGAATACATGGACATACATATGTACCCATGTACATACATGCACATGGACACAGACGCTGAAATAAGTACTGCTGTCTTGTGGGGCCTCCCAAGGGCATTTTCTTTGCCCAGTGCTGCACTTAATAGAATGTTGCCTATTAACTTGGCAAAATATAAGCCTCTATGCATTAATTTTCTTAGGATTGTCCCCTCTCCCTGCCCATCCTGAACAGCAGTGGTATGTCATGTTTGAAAAGTGGATTTGCCCTTGCCTTATATAGAACATAAAGCTACGGTGTGAGACAGTATCCTCTTCAAGACTCAGACTTTATCCTCTCATTCCATGCTTCCCTATATAACCCTTTTCCAGGACCATCTTGGGGTTACTTATATACACAGCTGTTTCATTAGGCTGTGTTGGAGTTTATGAGTCAGATTACTCTTACCCAAATGTTTGTGAAATCACTTCTGACATCATGGATTTGCATCATGTACAACCTGTTTGACAATCAAAACATGCTGACCTTCAGCTCTTGGTGGATCATGATAGTAAGTTTCCAGGCAAGTGTTCCACCATAATGTCATTGGCAGTGGATGGAGAGAACACAGTTTATTATCTTAGCGTAGCGTTCTAAGTGCATCTCTTTAAGGTTGAGAAGGGCGTGTGATATCTTGTCATAGCCTTGGTGTCATCATGTGACATCACAGAAATCTTGCAGTATAGCTAGGGGGCTCCAGACACAAGCCTGGTCATCCTTGCTATTTCACAGAGTCACAAGTTCTCGGAGAGACACTGAGACAGTAAGGCGAGCACACTGCCCGTGTGTGGCTGTTCCTCACTGTCTTGGGTGTGTTTTCATGCTGGCTCATGCCTCCAGCCTCAAAATGGGAGCTACTTCATTCTTGACATCTTCAGAGTAGACCCCAGCTTCCTGTTTCTCCAAATCTCCTCAGTGTTGCTTGTACCCCCCCATCTTCGATTCTTCTCTGCTTTTCATTTGCCTGTAACTTTCTTGAGGGTGTGGCCTGTGTGTTGCTTGCATGGCTCACAAGGAAGAGGTTGCTCTTTACTTACAATGAGACTCCATGTGTCGATGCTATTTTCCCAAAGAAACATCCAGGCCCAGCCAGAGCCTTCCTGGGTAGACCTTTGCCTCAGAGATGAATTATTTCAACACCTGCTATATTGCTAAGACTCAGTGTGATGGAGTTGAGCTTCTCTGCAGTAGGTGTTGTCCTCCTACTGGGGATGATCAGAAATACAAAAGGAAAAATGGACGGCATCATTGTGTTCTAAATGCTAATCTAGTAAAACAGTTAATAAATTCTGTAGAAATGTAAACCTCAGCCGTATTTCATAGCTTCGTGATTGATTCCCTTTCTGGCTCTGGGCATGGATGCATCTGTGCTCAGATTCTGGTTCAGGAGGAGATGTGACAGAGTGCCTATCCCAGTGTCTGTCCGCAGCTTTTAAGTATTTTTCCAGGGGCCCTACAGGTTGAGTATCCCTAATCTGAAAATCAGAAATCCAAATTCTTTCAAAATCCAAAATGTTTTGAACATCGACATGGATACACAAGTGGAAAATTCCATACCTGGCCTGCTGTGGAAGATGGGTCAAAACAAAGACATGCTGCTCACACTCTAACTGTACCTTCAACCGTGTGCGTCAAGTGTACCAGAAGCATAAATAAGTTTCATGTTTGGACATGGGCCACACTCACAGCCTGTTTCAGTGTAGATCTGCAAGTGTGGCGAAGCTAGGGAAAATCCAGTCTTGGAAATCTTTCTGGTCCCGAACATATTGGATAAGGCCTGCTCAATCTGTAACTTGTCCTGTCAAAACGTGGATTGTACATCCATGGAGTCACCTTTCTCCTGAAGGGGATTAGGCAATAGGATGCTGGCTGCATCTTGATAGTTGACTTGGTGAAGAAGCCGGGGAAGGCACAGAAGTACGTGCAGTTGGGGTGCACTTTGAACTTAGGGCATCCTGGAAGCCTTCTACACAGCCTATTCAATGTGGCTGTGTAGGTTAGGCTCCATGCTCTGCCTGACCCCTAAACTGCTAAGACTTTGCACATTCCTGCCCTTGGCTCAGCAGAGACACCAAGAATTCTGTGAGCCTAGGATGGACAGTTTGTAGAAGTGTGTGTGTTGCAGTACAAAGTATGTCTCTCTAAAGTGAGTTGTGAACCTAGAGAAAATTGCTCAGTGTGTGTGTGTGTGTGTGTGTGTGTGTGTGTGTGTGTGTGTGTGTGTGNNTGTGTGTGTGTGTGTGTGTGTGTGTGTGTGTGTGTTCAGTCTCTTGTTTGTGGTCCGCTCCAGGGGAGGGATAACACAAAAGAGTTCTCAAAAGCATAAGCTATGCCTTGACTTCTCAAGAACAGGACTTAGTATTCCTTAAAAAAAAAAAACAAAGTTAAGCTTTTTTATTTTTATAAAAAATAATAATCCTCTTATTTTTATTTTAAAGTATTGGGGAGAAGGCATCCTTGGGGGAATCAGAGACACCCAAACCAAAAGAAAATACAAGTGTTTTTTCAAATAGAAGAGATTCCAGGAGGCAGCCCCATTTTCTTTCACATCCTTGCCTTTTACCTTATTCTCTGACATTTTAAAAGATAGAGGATGGTTGGTTTCGTGCACAAAGCTATCTGCCACCTGGAATGATGTGTGGAATAGAAAGGTTTGGTCCGCAGTCACTGACATCCGTGTTCACTCTGGTGAACAGCACGAGGTGACTGACATACTGCGCTGTCTCCCATGAGTGAGAAGTGGGTACGGCATCAATAGTAAGCAGAGGTCTGGTGCTGATGGTGACAGTAGGCCTGTAGATGTGGCCTTTGGCCCTGCTAAAAGGGAAAAAAAAAGCCTGTTTGTAGCATTTGAAGTAAATAAAACCAGATTCCTGGACATGGCAGCCTCTTGGCTCCCATTGATGGTAAGTTATAACTGGGCCACATAGACCAATATATTGTGTAGTCTGGAGGGGGAAATGCCAAAAGAGAAACACTGCTGGATCAAGCCAGCGGGTCTTGTGCTCATTTCTAGGCCTGTAAACAAACACAGCTGTTGAGTGAAGGCCCATCTTCAGAAATGGTGAAAAAACAGCCCTGCCCTGCCAGGGAGCTCGCAGCAGGAGAGTGTTCTCCCGGCCTTTGGAGGCATAGGCGAGGCTCAGCAGGCTGTGTCCATGTGTCTTCTAGAGCAAGCTGGGTGTGAGCGGGGCCAGTTCTGTGTGTCCAGCTGAGGCAGATGGAGGGGTCAGAAGGATGAGTGTGGAAAGGCTTTGGGGGAAAAGGAGGCTCAAATTACATGCTCCTTCATTTTGAACCTTTTTTTCCCATACACAAGACTGCAGCTGCCTTTCCTGGTGGTGATGAGGGAACTTTTCCCTCTTCTATTTGCTCTCATTTAAAAATAATGTACAATTTTGAGTAAGAGCATGAGAAAACCACAGACCAAGCAGCCTATGTGCCACGTCAGTTCCCACTGAGAAGTCTTGCGTCTCCTGCTTCCTTCCTCGCGCTGAAGCTGAAACGTAGTATGTGCTACGTTGTATGCAATGTTTATGCTTATGTCTTGGTAACCTACAAAGACTGTACTGGTTGACTTTGTGCATGGACAGCCTGTGACTTTGGCATCTGATGGCTGTTGGCTTCCATTCCTACCTTCATTTATTTGATAGACATTTATGAAGTCCTTACCAAATGCAGGTAGCTAGTGGACTCCATGACCTTGTCTGTGATAAATCTAAGTTTTTGTCTCATTCCTTGTCGTCTTCCTCCCTGTTCCCCCAGTGTGGTACCATTTTCAGTGAAGGCTCCAGACATACAGAAATGATAGGAAGGGAACCCTACTTAGCCTGATGTGCTCATTTTACCTTGTATAATGTATTGAAACATCACACCATGCTCCATAAACACGCACACCGCTCTGGCACGGCTCACCTTTGAGACCAGCAGGCTTAAATTTTCCCAGTCATTGGTTTATCCCAGCTCCACCTGCCATTGGTTAAAATAGTTGGCTGCCCTAAAGAATGCTAACGAACTCAAGGTTGTGGGGTCATTGTCAGAAAATTCATGTTTCTCAGGGAGGGAACTCGGACCCTTTTCATCATCGGCTGCTGCCTCAAGATGATGATGAGGATATCATGATGATTATTGCAAGGCTGGGGACAGAAACATGCCTTGTGCATGTTCATCAACACTTCCAACACTGAGCAATACCCTCTCTCCCCTTCCTAATGAAGTCAGGGTTGTGTTATTCAACCTAGTGCAGCTGTCATTTATCCTGGGCCTCTGGAGGGGCTGAGAATGGGCGTGGGCTTCAGGCATCTTACCTCCTAACCTCAGGAATGTAGGGAGGACAATGTAACAATACAGTCTTAACACCGATAGTCACCCCCACAGTCTAGAGAATAACAGACACAGAACCTGGCCACTCCTGGCACGGTTCAGTTAGGTCACCTGGACTAACTGTCGCAGAGGGCTTTAGAGCAAACACCAGCCAGCAGCGTCTCTTCCCATGTGTATGTCCACAGCAAGTGCCAAGGAAGCACCCTGACTCTTGGGTTCCTTGTTAACTTGCTTTTGTTTTGTTTTGTATTGGGACAGGGTTTCGCTGTAGCTTTGGAGCCTGCCCTGGAACTAGTTGGCCTCTAACTCATAGAGCTCTGTCTGCCTCTGCCTCCCGAGTGCTGGGATTAAAGGCCTGTGCCACCACCCCTCGGCAGCTTGACTGGCTTGTAACACACATTGGTGCATGGCAGTTGGAACAAATTACCAGAGACTTCATGGTAAGATACCCAAGTGTATTCTTCAGTTCAGATGAGAGTTCACTGGTGTTTCTGTGTTAAGATCAGAGTCACAGCAGGATCTCTTCCTTCTGAAAGCTCTGGGAAAGAATCCACATCTCATATTTTTTTCCAGCTTGTACAGGTCACTTGTGTCCCTAGGTTGATGGTTCGTGGTTCCTTTCTTTATGTTTGAATCTTGCAATGTAGGGCTGGGGCTGGACCTAATGGGTAGTGCACTCGCTTTGTATGCAAGAAGCCCACAGCTCGACCCCCATTACTGGGAAAACAAATCTGGCAGTAAGCATTTTTTAACCTCTCCAACTCTTTCCATTCCACCTTGGCTTTTACATCCCCTCGGCAAACCCCTCTGTCTTCTCTTCCTCTTGTAAGAGCCCTTGTGCTAACAGGGTTTACTGTGTAATCAAGGTGGCTCTCTACCTTGTCCTTCGCTTAACTGGGCCAGTGTGAAGGCTACTGGTTCTTCTGGGTAATATGTTTACAGGTTCCAGGGATTACGATGAGGGCATCTTCATGGGAGGAGGAAGTGTTGTGTTATTCTGCCTGTCACAGCAGACTTGATGTTTTCCTGGTTCTCAAGACTTCTGAGTGGGAGGATCTTTCTGTGTTTTTGTAAATTGTAGGAAGACCCTGTGGAAACTTTTGAAACTTGGATCTGTAGGTTTTCTGAGTTTCTTTTTCAATCAATCCTTAATGATAAGTTAAATAAAATGTATTTTCAGAAATAACTAATTAGAAGGTATGTAATCATAGGCTGATATTACAAAGGATTACCTGAATGGTACAATAAATTTAATGTGTAATTTGAAGGTATGTAATCCACAATCTCATGGCCGTAGGTAAGGACATTCTAGCTCTCATCTCTATCTTTTAGGTCAGTTTACTACTCTATTTCATAAGTGGTTTTTAAAAAATCAGAGAAGGCTGGGTATGGTAGTATGTGTCTGTAATATGTGCACTTGATTGGGGAGGCAGGAGGACCTGGAGTTCAAGGTTGTCCTTAGCTACATAGGTACTTTGAGGTCATCCTGGGCTACACGAGACTATGGCCCAGAAAACAAAAGTCAAAGAAAAATTAATTATCATCTTCAGCTATTCTTTTGGATACTATAGACTGGATAATTTTATAAACAATAGAGCTTTGTGGCTCATAGGTCTAGAGACTGGGAAGTTAAAGGTCATGGTGCTGGTACCAGGCATCTTGCTACATGGTAACATGGCAAAAGATGAAGAGAATATGGAGTATGGTGTATGTGTGTGTGTGTGTGCGCACGCAGGCATCAACCCAACTCATTCCCTTAGGCAAAGCCCCTGTGATCTAATTGCCTTTTAATGGTCCCCTTTCTTAATACTTTTCGATTAGTGATTAAATTTTAACATGAGTTTTGGAGGAGACTTTCCAGTCATGGCAGAAACAGTCAGATAATTAAATACTTCGGTACATGAGCCAACAGGTATGGAACATCATAATATTTTGAAGATACGTCAGTGCTTCTGGTGCTTATTGTAGAGAGTAGCAAAAACATTTCAAGTAGGTCGTTTGTTCTGCTTGGGGAGGCAGAAAGTGTGTCTCTGTTTTTTTTTTTAAGCTTCCTTTGGCACAGAGCAGCTTTTCCCAAACTTCTTGATCATCAGAGAACCTGGTACTTTGCAAAGTGTAGATTTGAAGCCCCACCCTGGAGGTTTGGGTCCAGTAGGTGTGGGGGTGGATGCCAAGGAAACTCGGTTCTCAGCTATTTTTCCTCCCAGATACAAAGCTGTCTTTTTCTGTATTTATTATGCTAGGTGAAAACTTAATACAGTCAGCTCATTCAGGCCAAAGACAATCCTTATTCAGGAACTAGCTGGCAAATTTCTTGCCCCTGGCACTTAGCTGGAGTTATTTCAATTTCCGGATGTGATCATTGTGGCCTCTTTAAAGGCTCCACCAGAATCTGTCCTGATGCTTGCTCTGTCCCTTCAAACTTTGTGTCTTGCCTTTTAGTATGCCTTGTAACATCTGTTGAGCTGGATTCCTGTCCATCAACATCAGTTACATTTGCTGCTCCAAGAAGCCCTGGTAAGTAGGCCCTTTGGTGATGTGGCAGGCAGGTGTTGGGGGAGGGGAGACATCCTGAAGTTCATGTTAGGTTTTAGTCTTTAGATGCTGGAATCCTCACAAAAGTCTTTCATCTTCTTTCCTCCTCTTAGGTGGGGCAGGAGGCTGGAGGGGGCTAGAATCCAATGCTTGCCTTCTTCCAGGTCGATGAGGCTCAGATGAAGCCATTGGCTCTGCTGGAGTCAGTGCCGTGGGCCCCCTTGTATCACAGCAGTACTGTGCTTGCCAAAATGGTTCCTTTGCCTGTCCCTGGTTGGAGGCAGGAGGCCAGTCTGTTCTCTCACTCACTGTGAGGACCTCTCCATCCCTTGGAGGCAAAGCTGGTAAAAGTGCCATCACTGTGGCTGCCTCCCTAATTCCTTATCTCCTAGACTTGTCTGCAGGGAGCCTCTGGCAATCCATCAGTTTCCCAAACCTGGTGCTGGCTCCTCTGACCTTTTATGTTTGGCTCTTCTGTTCTGGTAAATTGTTTTCTTGCACATGCAGCTGTCAGTGCCCGAAATGGGGCAACAGGGTATCCCACTTGCCCATTCCCTGGGAATCTGGGCAGAGTGCTTACATTTTTTTGGTTTGTATAGCTTCTAGCTTGTTATGCTAGTGTGCCTACCAGGGTGCCACACACTGGAATGGGAACCAGAGTTCAAATGACCAGTTGTCACTTCAGTTTCATGCCTTGCCTAGTCAGGCCTGGGTGCCCTGGGTTCTGTTACATCGACACCTGAGCATAGGCAGGTCCCCAGCCTGGAGGTGGCCTCTGCTTCCGCAACACGTGTGTGCCACATTCCATTTTGTCTTGTTCTGGTTGACTGTAGTGGTTCCTCTGGCAATGAGTGACCTCAGCCTGTCTGACATCATCTGTCACTTCACCAGGTCAGCTGTCTGGGGACCCACGGGTCTGTCTTACTTATGTCACCCCCTCAACAGGAGTGCCTGTTACATCCTGCGTTAGTAGTTGGAGGTGTGGAAAAAGTCTTCCCTCCCCTGAACTCCCTCTACCCTTTATTTTTACTTCCGCCATGGTCTGTCAAATGTTGTGCTTATTCATGTCCTTTTCTACTGTATTGTAAATTATGAACCCAGGAAGTCAGAAATGGAAGCCTCGTTGCTGTGTTTCCCCGGTGTCCAAAAAAGTATATTGCTGTTGGCAATAGTGTATAACAGCTTCCCTGAACAGATAAAATGGTGCTGGGGTAGGCGGGACTGTTCCTACCCATGCTTCTTCTCACCCTCCCAACCCAAAAGTTGTCAAGTCTGGGATGTGTCAGTGCAGTCAAACAAACTCCAGACCGAACTATTCAAAAGTCCCGAGTGACTTCTGAATGAAGGCTAGAACCTAAGAGCAAAGGATGTGAGCTAACTAGTGGGGAAGGATCCAGGGGTCCATGCTGGTCAGCAAGCTTATCTGACAGGCATCCTGAAAGTTGTCTAAGTCAGTGGTTCCTGGATTTCGTTGGACATTAGAACCACCGTTGGAGGGCTTTAAAAAATGTCCTGCAGTTTGCCCCCCTTCAATTTCCATGTGGGTGTAGGAGCTGGGCATCTTTAAGAGCAGTGTTGGCTCAGCGCCGCTGGCTTTTACTTCAGCTGGAGTAAACTGGGGTCAAGCTCAACACAGGTGTATTAGAATGCCTAACCTTTTGTGGGGCAGTGTGTTTTGAGTTTTCTAGTTTTTATAAATTTAAAAGTTGTGAAAACTAACCAGTAGATTTCCACAGCATGGAAAAATATGGTTGGTGGTTTCTGAAGGAGTGTTAGAGTGTCCTGGGAGAAAGAAAGGTTTGGAAAAAGTTATTGATGTCAATTGTGAGTTGTAATTTGCAGTTCTTTTTAAATTTGTTTTTAGTTGATTATTTGGGAATCTCGTCTTATGTATCCCAATCTTGCCCACCTCCTGGTCTTCCCATGTCCACCCCCCCATAACTGCCTCTCCCAAAGAAAGCAAGTCCTTTTGTGTTGTCCATGTACTCATGGGAAATGATCAAATTCCTGGTGGCCAGCCCCGCCAAAGAAAATGAGTCTTTCTTTGCTTGCATCCTCACCAGAAGCTATCTACTGAGGAGAGCCATGTGGTGGCCAGAGAGGGGCGGGGCCTGCTCTCCTGTGTGTGGCGAGATTAGCGCTCTCCAGTCCACAGCATTATCAGGATGCCTCCCCCTTCTCAGGCAGCAAAGCCTTAGAACATCACCAAGGCATCAGGCAGTGGCACCAACTGCTTAGGTCCACATGGATCTTAGGCCTCATCCCATCCTGGGGCAGCAGCATGGACCACAGTCTGTCCCCAGCAGGGTCTCCAGTGGCTTTGAGGACCACAGTGGTCCTTCGAGGAGGTCCAATCCAGAAAGTGAACATTTCTTCATCTTGGGCATCCACTGTTGCTCAGAGCCAGGGGGATCCGCTTGCCCAGTTGTAGGTTTGGTGGGCGGGGCTGAGTCCACATCTGCATAAACCCCAGACTGTTGTGCACCCTCAGGCTTGACTTTTTGGGGGCAATAATAGCAGGTCAACTTCAGTCCTCAACATTATTACTGCCATCCCATCTCCAGCTCCGCCTCTCTCCATAGTGCCCACACTCCTCCATTTCTTTCTCTTTCCCACCTCTCCATCACATGATTTACTTGTCATAGCGGTGCCCCAGACCGTGGCGTCCCCAGGGGGAGCTGGCTTATCTCCTGCCTGTCCTGGGATCACAGGACCAGGCCGCAATAATTTGCAGTTTTGTGTCTTCAATGACACTATTGAAATCACTTGAAAACGGTAATGAAAAAAATTATATGCAGGTTTTCTAACATCAAATCATCACTGCATCCTGCAGTAAACCTTGTAGTTGTCTGCTATTTTTTTTTTTAACAGACTGCTCTCTTAGTATCTTTGGAGGGAGTCAGATAGAATTTGTTTTACATTGCACCCTCCATGTTTCTTTAGTTTTGGCATGGGGTTGCACATCTATTTTTAGAGTTAACATAATGAGCTTGCAAGCTTTCTGCATTATTGTTGTTTAATACCGTGGACTAGTCTAAACAACACAGCATAAAACTTATTTAAAATAAGAAAATCAGCCACATCCTGTTTTGAAGCAGCTGAATATACCTTGAATTGAGTCAGTATCTAAGTCCTTATTCCATGGTGTGAGTGCAGCTGACATCAGGGCTGAACACTGGGTCCCGGTTGTTGTTTGTTCAAATAATATCAGGGGTGGGGGGAGGAGTGACCAAAGCCACATGCAACAATTGCTTCTCCTCTCCGGGCCTTGTGGTCCCCTGAGTAAGGATGGAGAGTTCTCAGAATTGCTTATTTTTCTTATTTCTTTCATCTGTCATCTAGTTCCAGGACATAGGCTAGTGTTGCAGTAGGATCCCAAGGGGAAAGACTGTAGGTTGTGGATGTAAATGTGATACTTTGTATCATTGCTTTCAGCTTCCTGCAAATTTTGTAGTATTATCCACTCTCTCTCCTAATAATGTCCCCTGGTTTCTGAACCTTGTCCATTATGCCTAACACCCAAGGTACTTGCAGACATACAAACTATGGGCCCCACTCCAGAGTGGATCATTCAGAAATTCCAGGAAAAGGGGCCTGGGATACATAGTAGTCAGGTTACCCTAGATGACCCCTGTTATGAGGGGAGCTTGGAAAACCCTGTCTTGGTGGAAATACTTTAAAATCCATTATAGCTGTGCTGTTAACTCTTGTCTAGAATCCGTGGGGGAGCTTAAATCCCAGTGTTCTGGCCTCCCAGGCTAAGTGAATCCATCTCTGGAAACGAGCCTTGGGCATCAGGAGTTTCAGTGTTTTCTGCCAGCATTGCAATGTTGACTTTGAGCATTCCTGGGACCCAGCTGATATTCCTTGAGATGACTGACGGTTCTTTGGCTTGTTGGAAGAACGAGGCTGAGTATAACAGGGCATGATGTGCCTTTGTATAATATGAATGACACTGACCTCTCATTCTGTTCTGATTTTTATGGCACTTCATTGTCTGTCCTGGATTTAATTCTGCTTAAAATTCTACTGGTCAACCAAGTTAAACCTTTGCAGGGAAACAGATGTGTACCCAACAGATAGTAAATGCTCAATATACACCAATTACTGCTGGTCGATTCCAGATGTCATCCAGGCCTATCCAGCTCCCTGGGCTTGAGGCCCGATTGTGTGGGATTGTTCTTCCATGCCCTGGAGACAGCCGGCAAGTTAAGAGTTGCCAGTTCTTCTGGCCTTTGCTCTGGGCTGTCTTCTGTAGAGGGTTGGCTTTGATGTGCAAGCGAGCATCCCTTCCCTCCATAGTACTTCGTGATGATTCTAGCTTCTAGAGGGCTGCTATAAAGTCACAGCTATCCTATCCTTTCTCAGATGAGGAAACTGAGGCAGAGAAGTTTTAGAACATTTTCTCAGATGTCATGGCAAGTGTGTGGTGGATCAGGACACTGGGCTCGGGCATCCCATTCTGAAGTCTGCTGGGTCCTCTAGCATTGTGCTGTCAGCAGATAATTTTGCTGAAGACTGGTTCACTGTGGAAGAGGATGTCACCTGGGGGCCAGGTTTAGCAGAGCAAACAGTAGCCATCTCAAACGGAATCTCCATAGTTCCTTTTCCCCATGTGATCCAGGAACATGCTACTTGGTTTGTGTACTTGGGTATGCCAGCTTGTTTCCTGCCAAGATCACACCTGGGAACACCACACACTCTGTCCTCTGTTTAATAGAGCACTTCTGGGTTTTCTTTGTGACACCAGGCTCATCTAGGTCCTAGCCCAACGGGATGGTCTGTAGCTAACAGAGATGAGATTCCTGTCCTCCTCAGTACTCAGGGAATAGGATCAATCCTTTTCCCCTCCCCAGGTAGCCTTGCATATGTCAGGGGTGGTTTTCTCTTGGGTGAATGTGCGAACTTCTACTGTGGTCGTAAATGTCAATGCCTGACATTGGTCACAAGCTTCCTGGCTAATAGTGGCATTACAATGACAGAAGGCAGCAGACAGTTCTAGTTAAATGTGGGCCCTTTCCCTCTCTGTAGGTGGAGCAAGCCACATTCCAAACTTTGTACTGGTTTATTAGTATCCATTGAGGATGATGACTCCCAGTGGGACCAAACACTTGTGTCCTTTGGCCAATGTGTCCTCTCCCCAAGGACTGACATCACAGAATCCTATTGTAACTGGGAGGTGGCTGCACAAAGCAGGAACCAGAATGCAAGAGTATGTGAGATCCTCCAAACTGTGACTTTCGTTCTAAATTCCCGAGACTGTCTTCCCGAATTCTGGACGGTGCTTGGGTAGGAACTGTGTCTGCCCTTACCTCTGGACCCTGCTTTCTGTTGTCCCTCCCTTCCTAATGAGACTGGATCTTTTTGTATAGCCTGCCATGGTCTGGAGCTCACAATATGCTTTCCTCAGCCTCCCAAGTGCTGGGATTATGAGCATAAACCACCACCCCTGGCTTTGGATCCTATTTTCTAAGGTGCGGTGGTGACAGGTGACAGGAACACCCCCTTTCCCAGCTGATTACCACATTCTTACGTTCTTTCTTCCGATCTTTTGTGAAACACTTGGTCTGATTACTCCCATGCCTTGCCGGCCTGGGAGCTAATCTGCCTCTTTATGGTGGCTTAACTTGTCTTAATTGGATTCATTATGGGTTGATTTCCAAAATTGAATTTTCCAAGGGCAATTTTATCTCCAGATTCCCAGAGAAGATTTCTCGCTATAGGTCCCTATGATGTAGTCGGGAAAATAGCTGAAGAGAAATACATACGAGTACCTTAGTAGATTCTGTCTCCGTCGGATTTTGACCAACTGATGCCATTTCTGTAGTTTCCGGGCGGGAGTGCTCCCCAGTGTGATTGTAAAGTCCTGCCATGGTCCTCCCTCTGCCCTGCCTCTCTGCACACATGTGGACACAGCCCAGGAAAACCAGGTTTATGCTTGATTGCAGTGTTTCAGGCAAAGCCAGTAGAGTTCCCATATTCCAAGGGGAATTAGGAAGGAACAGGAGACCAGAGAACATCTGGAATTAATCGTGTTCACTCACCACACTGCTTTTTCCTAGAGAAGGTGGCTGAGCAGAGTCCATGGGATAATGGGAAAGTGGGTCTCGCCATGGAGAACATCCTTCACAGAGAGGATTGGAGTAGGGAGGTAGGAAAGCCAGACTGGTACACCACACAGAAATGGCACCCAAATGTAAGTAGGTAAACGAGGTTGATACTAATGCAGAGGCAACCTCAGCTTTATTCTGATTTACGCACAGTGTAAATTGTTTGCAAGGAAAGAGGCACATGATGGAAAAAAAACTCAAAGTACGAGAAAATACTTGAATCCTTTCTGTGAACCTGGAAGTGCCTGGGGCTTGACCTCTCTATTAGCGCCTCTGGGTGCCGCTGGAATATTTGAAAGCCACAGCCCATTCTGTCATAGTATCTGTATGTGGAATGTGCCCATCAGGCTCCTGTGTTTGAACACTTGACCCCCAGCTAGTAGTGCTGTCTTGGAGGTCTTAGAACCTTTAGGAGGTGGAGCATCACTGGAGGAAGTGGGCTGCGGGAGGTAGGCCTTGAGGGTGATAGCCTTGCCTCTGTACCTTTCTCTACTCTCAATTCTGCTGGGATATGAGGAGGTGAGGTGTCTCAGGCTGCACATTCCCACTCCCATGTGTAGAGTCTTTCTCTGTACCACCAGCTCACAAAAAAAAGGACAGACTTATTAATTTTGAAAGCTCGGCTTATAGCTTAGGCTTGTCCCACTAGCTCTTATAACTGACACTAACCCATTTAGATTAATCTATGTTTTGCCTTGTGGATTTTTTATCTCTCTTCCATCCTGTACCTCCTGTTTCCTCTCCATGTCCTCTGGTGCCTTTCTTATGCCAAGATTCATATCCTCTTCTCTCTCTCTCTCTCTCTCTCTCTCTCTCTCTCTCTCTTTTTTCCTGGAAGTCCTGCCTAACCTCTTCCTGCCTAACTATTGGCCATTTAGCTCTTTATTAAATCAATCAGAAGGCCTTGGCAAAGACACATTTTCACAGTGTACAAAAAGATTATCCTACACCACCTATGGAGCTGCTGGCCTCCATGCCTACTCCAGCCTTGCTGGATTGTATCCTTTCAAACCATGAGCCAAAATAAATATGCTTTAGTTGTGTGTCTGTCTGTCTGTCTGTCTATGTCTCTGTGTAGGTCAGAAGTCAATGTTTTTGCATGGTTTCCTCTATTTCTCTCTACCATATTTCCTGAGATATTGTCTCTCACTGAACCTGGAGCAGCTCACTGATTTGACTAGGCTGGTTGGCCTGTAAACTCAATGGATTTGCCTGTTTGCCTTCCCCAGCGCAGCTGCCTGTTGGCTCAGCAGAGGTGCTAGTTCCAGCTCACCTGGTCAAGGAATAGTGAAGAGAGAGAAGCCAGGCTGTCACTAA